>OY288288.1:22002328-22397328 GCA_958450335.1 Hibiscus tridactylites | reverse complement strand
ATATGCGGATTAGCTTGACTTAAAGTCAAGTCCTACCCCGGTGGAATCTCACATCATCGGCCTCTCATGGTGGTATCTTTCTTCGCCACAAAGCTTGGGTGTTTCACCAAGTCCTACCTTGATGGTATCTCTCATCATCGAATTCTCACTTTGGATCGGGATGAAACTACCCTTATTGCCCGACTCCAAAGAGCACGTACGAATTTTTAGTTTATAGTGCACTTTCATCATTTATGCCAATATATTATATCAAAAACATCATCTCACCTACTGTTTTGATGCAACAATTCTCAAATCCATCTCATCTCATTTCAAAACCATAACTCATGCTTGGCATTAAATCAAAATCTCAAAACTCTTTACTACAACATGCTATCTCATGAAATCAATACATAACATCATCTCATGCTACAAATCATGCACAAAACAGTAGGAATTTGTCTATCTCAAAACAAGAGCATGTTAAAAGAATTTAGGGGCATCAACCACATATTGAGAGCAAATCTAGCCATACTTACTTCCGGACTTAGGTTGGTGTTTCAAACCAATCCTAAATCCCCAAACCTTGTTTCTTTGTCCCTCAAGGACTTCTAAAACCATTCGCACTCACCAATTACGTTTCGCTTGCTTGCCGAAACGATATCTAGGCTTCCGGCACTTCTGGATCAACACCAAAAACGTCCAAATATGTCTCTCATGTTTATTACACATAAGAGCATAGGATTAATGCATCATCATGCATTGAAATCACCAGCCACTCATTCAAACTCGCTGCACTACTCAAAAACACCATTTCAGCTACCCAAAATAACCGAAATCACCTCCAAACTTTCCCAAAACAAAACCCAGCCATGATCTATCAATTCTAATCATTTCTAAACCTCAATCAACACCCAAAATCATCACAAACACGTCCTTATACCTCCAGCAACAACGGATCACCAAAACCACCCAAAAACCACAAATCTAACATGTAAAACTTAGGAATCCAAACCTATTCGAGATTTGTTTCATAAAACCTCATTTATAACATCAATTATCATCCAAAATACATTAGAAATCAACCTCAAAACAGAGCCTAACTAAGAGTTACGAAAATCATCAAGATCTCACAAAGAATCTTGAGTTTTACCACAATTTCATGTTTCTAACATTAAAGCAACTCAAAAATCATTAACAAAGGATTGATAACTTGGGAATTTCAGTAAAGAACTGATCATTAGAGGAGAAGGACGAAGCTTACCTCTAATGGCTGATTTCTCCTCAATTTGGGCAAGATTTCTTGAATATCCAAAGTAAAAACAAAAGGATTTGATGAGATAAAGATTAGAAATCCTTAGGAGAATGAAATCTCAGTAAAAGAAATGAAAATCAGAGATTAATTGGTGAGAGAATTGTGTTTGGCTAAGTGGGAGTTGAGAGAAAATGAAAAGAGGGAAAAAGATCGTAAAGTAGTTATGAAAAGTCAAAATAGGATTTCTCTCTTAATTCTTTTTATTAAATCATTATTGAAACACCCAAATTAAAGAGAAATCTGATGAAAAACATTTTGGTAAAATTAGCTCCTTAAAGATTCAAAGTTTCAACCCTTTACAAAACAATCACTAGTCAACTTTTGCAAAAACTGCAATTTGGTCACTACACCGAAATGTAGTATTTCCAAATCACATTTTGTAAAATTGTTTTCACCATAACCATTTATATAATAAATGAGGATTTTTAGATATTTTTCCATATTTTTAAAGCATCTCGAACTAGGTGTTCCTTAAACCTCCCTTTAAGATTCGAGCCGTTCTCAATTGGCCCGATTCAACCTCTGAAACATCTAGGCCCAAAACCAGGGCGTTACAACTCTCCCCCACTTAAGAAATTTCATCCTCAAAATTTACCTGGAGGAAAAAGTTAAGGAAATTGTTTCTTCATGTCATCCTTCCTTTCCCACGTGGCTTCCTCAACACCACGATGTCTCCACAAGACTTTGACCAGCTCAATGGTCTTCCCCTGAAGATCCTTACTATCCGAATCCAGAATCTCAACGGGCTCCTCATCATACGTCAAGTTTGGGTTCAACTCAACTTCTCCACATGCATAACATGCGACATATCCGATCTATATCTCCGAAGCATGGATACATGAAACACATTATGTATCTTTTCTAACTCTTGAGGTAGTCTCAGCTTGTAGGCAACAGGACCCACAAGTTCTATCACCTCGTATGGTCCAATGAACCTTGGGCTCAATTTTCCCTTCCGGCCAAATCTCATCACCTTCTTCTGAGGTGAAACTTTCAAAAACACATGCTCGCCCTCTGCAAACTCTATCTCCTTATGCTTCAAATCCGCGTAAGACTTTTGCCGATCTGATGCTGCCTTCAATCGCTCACAAATGATCTTCACCTTCTCAGTGGTTCCTTTCAACAAAGCCGGCATCGAGACCAACTTTTGTCCCGTTTCAGCCCAACAAAGAGGAGTTCTGCATTTTCTCCCGTATAAAGCCTCATAAGGTGCCATTTGGATACTTGCCTGATAGCTATTATTATAAGCAAACTCAACCAAAGGCAAGTGCTTTTCTCAAGAGCCTTGAAACTCAATAACACAACACCTCAACATATCCTCAAGCACTTGGATAACGCACTCCGATTGTCCATCCGTTTGCGGATGAGAGGAAGTACTGAAATTCACCCGCGTACCCAAAGCTTGTTGTAAACATTCCCAAAACCTTACGGTGAACCTTAGATCTCTATCCGAAACTATAGATTTTGGCACTCCATGCAATCGTTCAATTATCAACAATGTACTACTCTGCAAGCTTATCCAAGGTATACGTAGTATGCACATGCAAGAAATGTGCACACTTCGTAAGGCGATCCAGAATCACCCAAACAGAATTCTTCTTTGATGGCGATAACGGCAAACCAGACACAAAGTCCATAGTGCTCCTCTCCCATTTCCATTCTGGGATCCTCAACGGTTGCAACAACCCTGAAGGAACTTGATATTCAGCCTTAACCCGCTAACAAACCATGCATTTGCTAACAAACTCTGCGACATCTTTCTTCAATCCCACCCAATAGTACTCATCCTTTAAATCATGGTACATCTTCGTACTACCAGGGTGCAAGCAGAAGGACTACTATGAGCTTTAGTCAGAAAAGTGCGTCTTAACTCAACATCACTCGGCACCACTATCCGACTCCCAAAGCATAAAACACCATCATCACTGAAACATAAATTCGAAGGCCTACCTTCTGCGATATCCTAAACATGCGGTACCAAAGAGTCATCCAACATATGTTTATCCTTTATCAACTGAACTAGAGATGGTTTCACTTGCAACTCAGCAACAAGACCACCATCTCGCGATATGCTCAAGATAGCAAACATCGCCCTTAATTCCACCACCACTTTCCTACTCAAAGCATCGGCCACAACATTAGCCTTCCCCGAATGATACTCGATCGTTAGGTCGTAATCTTTAAGAAACTCCACCCAACGCCGTTGCCTAAGATTTAACTCTTTCTGAGACATAATGTACTTCAAACTTTTATGATCCGTGTACACAGTACACTTCTCACCATACAAATAATGTCTCCAAATATTTAGTGCAAAAACCACCGCTGCTAGCTCAATATCATGCGTAGGGTAATTACACTCATTCACTTTCAATTGTCGTGATGCATAAGCCACTACCCTACCCTCTTACATCAACACACACCCCAAAACAACATAGGATGTGCCACTATACACCACAAACTCCTTTCCTGACACATGTTGAACCAATATAGGAGCTTGCGTCAAAGTTGCCTTTAGCTTCTCAAAAGCTTGTTGTCTCGCTTCCGTCCACTCAAACTTAACATCCTTTTGTAACAACTTCGTCAAAGGGGCTGCAATTTTAGAAAACCCATCCACGAACCTTCATTAGTAACCTGCCAACCCAAAGAAACTACGAAATTCATGAACAGACCTAGAAGGCTTCCAATTAACCACTGCCTCAATCTTCTGAGGATCAACATGAATCCCTTCAGCCGAAACCACATGGCAAAGGAAAACAACCTCTTCCAGCCAAAACTCTCATTTACTCAGCTTAGCATAAAGCTGATTCTCTAACAGCGCTTGCAAAACGATCCTCAAATGTTCCTCATGCTCCTCGTCGGTACGAGAGTACTTAAGGATATCATCGATGAACACCACAATGAACTTATCTAAGAATTCATGAAACACCTTGTTCATTATATCCATGAAAGCAGCAGGAGCATTCGTCAATCCGAATGGCATCACTAGAAATGCATAATGCCCGTATCTCGTTCGAAAGGTTGTTTTCGGCACATCCACATCCTTCACCTTTAACTGATAATATCATGACCGCAGATCTATCTTTTAGAACACAACCGCTCCTCGAAACTGGTCGAATAGGTCATCGATCCTCGGTAACTTGTTCTTGATGGTCAACTTATTCAGCTGATAATAATCAATACACATCCTCATTGTGCCATCTTCCTTTTTAACAAATAAGATCGGTGCACCCCAAGGTGACACACTAGGCCGAATAAAGCCTCGGTCAAGCAACTCTTGAACATGCGTCTTCAACTCCTTGGGTGCCATGCGATAGGGAGCAATGGACACCGGAGTTGTGTTCTCATACAACTCAATTCCGAATTCAACCTCTCGACTAGGCGGCAAACCCGATAATTCCTCCAGAACACTCCAGGAAATTCACACACGGTCCTTATATCATGTACACGAACCTCTTTTGTACTAGGATTCATAACAAAGGCCAGATAAGCCTCGCATCCCTAACGCAACATTTGGCTTACTTCAAGCATCGACACCACATTAGACAGAAACTTCATATTTTCTCCCACCACCACAACCTCATTAACATCTACAAGTTTCAGCAAAACTCACTTACTTTCAAAATCCACAACGGCCCTATGCTCAACCAGCCAATCCATACCAAGGATTACATCGAATCCATAGAATGGCAACTTCATAAGATCAACTAAAAACGCATGCTCTTGCACCTTTAAGGGGCATCTCCTATACAACCTTCTTGTTACAACCGTCTAACCAAAGGAACTAGTCACACGCATACCCACATCCAAAGACACAACAGGCAGACCAAGCATTTGAGCATGTTCACGCAATATGTACGAGTGTGTAGATCCGGAATCAATCAAAGAAAGTAATGACAAGGATTGCAAAGTAAAGGTACATGCCATCACGTTCGTGTCATTCCTCCCTTCTCGATGGGAATACACTCTAGCCTGGCCACCACCTTCAGGCTGAACAGCCACCACATGCGCTACATTCCTTACACCTTCATCTCTGCGCTGGAAGTTGCCACGGCCGCGCCCACGACCTCTCTGTGGCTCAGCTGCTCTCACCAGAGTCCGACCCTCTCTCATCGGTTGTAGACAGTACCTCTTCATATGCCCACGATTACCGCAATTCAAGCATGTACCAAGATTACCCCAACACTCACCAGTGTGCCTTCTACCGCACCGGTTGCACTCAGGTGTCCGTATGAAAGCATTCGGTCCTTGCTGACCTCTGCCAGGATTGCCACCCCCACGTCTAGCATCCATATATGACCTTCTATCCTTAGGTATCTTGAACCGATCTCTACAAAGATCAAGATCCGCAGGTCGCTTAGCTGAGCTCGACTTGCCAGACCAAGGTTCAGTTCAATGTCCTTGGCTAGAGTGACTAAGACATCAAAATCAGTATGGTCTGTTGTGAGCATATAGGTTTTTACATCAGCCACCAGCCCATATCGGAACCGTTCACATCTCTCATGCTTTCTAGGAATCAGCTCGGGTGTATACTAGCTAAGGCGTACCAATTGTACCTCATACTTCGCCACTGTCATACTCCCTTGCACTAGGGACATGAACTCCCTCTTTTTCTTATCTAGGTAGCGGACTCCGAAATACTTCCGCTTGAATACATTCAAGAAGAATGTCCAAGTCACCTCATCATCATCCAACCCCGCTATTGTGGTTGTCTACGACGTATATGAATCACTGTGCAGCAAGGATACAATGCATCCTAATTTCTGGGCAATATTACAGTTCAACTGCCCGAGAATCCTCTTGGTACTTTCTAACCAAGACTCAGAACCTTCCGGGGTCAGCCCCTTGAACTCAGTCCCTTCAAGACTGCGGAATCGCTCCAACGGCAACCTCACACCAGCACCATCTAGAGGTGCAACCTCATGAGCTCCAGCTACTACTGCTTGAAAAGCTCCAACAATAGCTTGAATTAACACTGACATATCAGGAGTAGCTTGCCCCTGAACTCCCTCGGGTCTAGCAACCCCTGCACCAGCTCCCGCAGCACCAACCCTTGCTCCACCACCACCGGGTGGTCCACCAGGAAGAGGAGGCTGTAAATCCTCAACATGCTCAACATTCTCATTCTCCGCCGTAGCACGAGTATTAATTCTAAGCTCTCTACGCGGCCCCATATGAAAACAATGCAACTGGAAAAATACAATAAATTCAATTAGGCAATATAAGGCAAGTAATCCAAGTACTCAAGCTCATTTTTTTTAAAATAATTCTTTCCAATAGTAATGATATGGCAATGGGATCCCCAACTATACCCCAAACATAGCATAGTATCATAAATTCATCTCATTAGAGCTAGAACATCAACAATCATACATCATGCTTTCACCAAAAAGCCATAACCATTCATATCCACACCTATTGACAACTTACCAAGCCCCAAATATTCGCAAACCAGGCTCTGATACCAACAAATGTAACCCCCTTAGTCAGGCCTAGACGCTTGACCCGAACTACGAAGATTACACGGGGAAAACCAAAGTCAACCCAAAAGTCAACCTAGATTAACGACCCTTTTTTCTTTTAAACTTTCCTAAGTGCATTGTTAATCCTATGTGATCACCCAAGAACATGGGAAGGAGAGGCACAACGATCAGAATTTAGTTAGGGGTTTAATTGCACAAATTAGACATTTAGGGACCTAATGGTAAATTCCATAAATTATAAGAACCTTGTATATTTTAAGTTTACCAATATTTAATTAGTCCAATTACATGCCTATTTGTCAAAATCAGCTCATTCAAACATTCCAAACTCGCCCAATTGCATCCATAAATAATAGGGACTAAAATGTAAGAAACAAGAACTTGAAACAGTTCAAAATCCAAGCCAATGATCGGGTGTTTCGAAACGCTGACCCTTGTATCTAAACGGCTGTATCGAAAATGGGTTGACCATTTCAGTACTCGGGCTCGTTCCGAAACCTGTATCGGAATATGGCTCTCTAGTAGCTAAAGTGTTCCGAAACACTATGGCCATTTCAGCCCCCTGTTCCGAAACAGTTAAGGGTGTATCGATACACCTTGCCCTGCAACTATATATTTTTCTGGTTTTTCACAACTTTTCACATTCAAACATATCCAAACATGTCCCAACACATACCACAACATACTAGCAACATGTTTAAGCATCAAGATCATCATGATGAAGCATGAACTAAAGCATGGCATCAAACATGCAATCAATGAATATATGGGCATTCTCCCTAATCATAAAAACAATATGGAAGCCATAAACCACAAGACTAAACAATAAAGGTCATTTACAATCCACAGATACCATAGTAAACTTGCAACAACCACAGGGAGTTCAAAATACATCTCCCAAAATCAACCATAGGTCCTCATTGCCAAATATCATTACTAGAGCATACGAAAACATCACCATACATGACCTTCTCACTTCCTTGGATATCCTTAGCCTCCTTGCTACCCAAACACGTCTCAATTATCTGCATTGTTGGTAAAAGAGAGCGTAAGCACATTTTCTTAGTGAGGCAAGCTCTAAGAAAAACCTACACAACGATGCAACTTTAAAACTCTATCTCAAAAACCATTTTCTACAACATGCTCTTTCTATCTCATGCTTGAAAACCATTTCAAAGCCATTCTCCATTTGAAAATCACATGTACCTTCAAATCTATCTCATGCATTTAACCAATGCAAATCTCATGGCAAAGCCGTACACATGCTTGATGCAACAAAAGCATTTCATAAACAACAAATCTCATATGCATTTCTCATAGCATAGAACATCTCAACATTTGGTACATGTGAATCAAATACAATCTCATATATTGGTATTTCATATTACATTTTACTCGGATATGTGGATTAGCTTGACTTAATGTCAAGTCCTACCCTTGTGGAATCTCACATCACCGGCCTCTCATGGCATTACAATTTATGTTTTATGGTTGTTCTTGAATTTATGTTTTATGTGTATGGTTGTTGCCAGGCGGGTATGAGATGAGTAATGGGTATCCAATTGGGTGGTGGGTGTGGGGATGGATTTGAGAATATACCCGCGTGGGCGGATGTGGATTTGAAAATTGTTCCCGCTGTGGGTGGTAGGTAGGTGGTGCATATGAAAATTTTAGGTGGGTATGGGGATGGGGGAGGGGGTATCCGCACCCGCCCCGCCTGTTTGCCATCCCTAATTATTATTTGGGTTTATTTATGTATGTATACCTATATTTAGGTATACCCAGACAATTTCGGGTCTTACAGCTGCCCCACTTTGCTCATTGTTGTTGAATAGGAATAGGGCAAAGACTGAGAAGACACGAATTTTGTTCAAGCCATCGGACCATCGAAGCCTGAAGTTGTTCTTCTTATTGTGGACTACCTCATTCTTCAGAAAGTGGGCTCTTCTCATTTAGAACCTCGACACAAACTCTTCTCACTAGGTATTCTATCTTTGTTGAGTGAACTTCTTCTTATTTGAATTTCCTTCCTTGTTGGGGATGGACTCTTCACATTAGGAGCTCTGTCTTTGCTCGGCGAACTCTTTACATTATGAGCTTCAGAGTGAACTCTTCTCATTAGGAGCTCTGGGTGAACTCTTCTCATTAGGAGCTCTGGGTGAACTCTTCTCATTAGGAGCTCTGGGTGAACTCTTCTCATTAGGGAGTTCTTCAGTCTTCTTGAAATATGGATCCACCTCTTTCTTTGTAAAGGTGTTGAACAAACAAGTGCTTTATTCTAACTCTTCATTTTTTGGACATGTTGGACAACGTCTAAACTATCCATTCTTTTGAAATGCGGTGAAACCTGGAATCATTACACTATTTATTCTTTCGAAATGCTTATCCACCTCTCTGTAAAGGTGTTGAACAAGCGAGCTGTTCTCATTTGGAACTCTGAATTCTTTGATGGACGGTCTCTTCTTGTTAGGACCTCACCATTCTTGAAAGCATTGAAATCTTTAAAGCCACTACTCTTCCGCTTAGGGTGTCTTGATCTTTTAGTTCAAAACTCATATCAGCTCTTTTGTTCTTCTTCCTATGTCAATCGATTATCTTCTACACTTGAAGTATGTGACCTGCAAAAGTTGGATATGTTATTAATCTTCCAACATAACTATGAATCCTCTATATATCATTAAGAAACTTCAAGTGTTTCAATAAGAAACATTGAAACATTTTAACCAATTAAATTGTGAATCATATTCATTTGATCTCAAAGTCGATCTATCTTGTTTTCCATTCTCTCTCTTTTAACTGGTAACCCAAAAGGTTAATATCTTTGTCGGTACCATTCCCCAACTTTCTTATAGTGACGCCATCCAAAAAGTTCTCATCATTTTCAGAGGTATCGGTCTAAAGGACTTGGAATCACACCCTAAGGACTTATAGATGACTCGAATGATTTAGGATTGTAATACACTACCTTTCCTGTGCAAACAATCGAATATCTTTGCAGAGATCCACCTCTTCAAACAAATTGAAATCTTTGTCGCGATTCGCATATTCAAACGAAATGAAATCTTTGTTTCATGGAAATGTGATTGGAATATTTGCTAGTCTTTATTAGCTCTACTTCTTTAATCTCGGAGTTGTAGATCGGAATCCTTATTTGTTCTTTGCTGATTCTTGTAAATTCCACTTGGATGGATTCTAATCTTATTTGATTCCCCCTTAGGTTTTCTACTTCTGTTGTAATGGTACCTCATCTCTTGAGACTGTTCTTATCAAGTCTTGATTTGTTTGATCCTCTTGAGCTTGATCTGAAACTCATGTTTTCTTCATGCCACGGAAAAATTTTCCCCAAAATCTTGTTGCTGAGCTCGTATTTTTCTAGAGCAAATCTTGATTTCTTCAATGATCAAATTCTTTTTAGGCTCTGCATTCTTTCTTTCTTTTTTCTAATTTGCACCCTTTTGCACAATGATGCCCCACTAGTCTCTTTGTTTTTGTCTCCAACACATAGAATTTGTCCATCTTTCATCATTTTAGGCGAATAAATACCTCAGGTTGCTAAACTTTTTTCCAGCCCCTATACTCTAGGCTCCTATACTCTAAGCCCCTAAACTTTCTGAAATATGCATTTTTCTTGATATATTAATGAAGACTGGAGTAGGTATGAGCTTTTTTCTTCCGTGATGTCAATTGTTAGTATCGCTCTCATTCTGCCCAAAGTATCTCGATCTTTTAGTATGAAACTTCTCTTCTTTTGTTACTCGATCCCTTCTATGCTTGGAACATATATTATTGTGTCTACTCCTCTAGTCTTGAGGTTGTAAGTTGAAATATTTTCTTGTTTCTTGTCGGTTCTGGTAGATTCCTGCCAAAATATTTAAAAATGCTATAAATGTATGAGTTAGCATGCTCTTATCTTATGGATGCCTAACTATATGATGCATAAATGTTGTCAATTGAGGATCACTTAGGTGAACTTTCATTTTCAGGGAAGCTCAAATTTCTTTGCTTCATTTTTCAAAAGAACTCTTTTGCTGCCAAAGTAACCCATCTCACACTCAAGTTCAATCTTCAGGATCTCTGCATCATTTGCTCTAAAGTGCCTTTTCAGGTTTTCACTTTAGATTGCTTTTCTCAAAGCGCCCTTTCAGGTTTTCACTTTTGTTTTTTTCTTTTTTCTATTTTTCTCAAGGCGCCCTTTCAGGTTTTCACCTCATCTTTTCCCTTTTTTTTCTTTTTCTTTTTTTTTTCATTTTTTCCTTTTTCTCTTTTTTTGAAAATTCATTGCGAGTTTTCACCTTGTCTTCATTTCTTGATGTTTCCTTTTGCTCCAAATAAGGCTAATGGAACTCGTACTTGCCTTTCATGGATTCTTCCCATAAGCTCTTTTTCATATCTCATCACGCACTTCATGTTGGAAAAGCTCATCTATTGAGGACAACTCATTTCTTATGAAGCCATTATTTCTACGTCTTCATTCAAATTCATTGATAACATTCTTTTTCATGTTGGAAAAGCTTGTGGGCTCTATTCATTGAAAACATATTCTTCTTGTAAGTTCTTTGCGGCATTGCCCCAGTCTTGAATCCAGCTATCATCCTTGCCTGCTCTAACATTCACACAGCTTTCCTGTCTTGTAATCCCTTAGAAGTAACAATCTTCAGATGTAATGATCTTTGATTTTGAATAGGATGAACCTTTAATGGATCAGTCCTGTTGCAACTTTTCTCCAAAAGATGGCTCTTGTTCTCTCTTTTCCCAAGGGTTGTTTATGTTACTTTCTTGCAACTTTGTTTAAATGTTTCTGACACTCTGAGTTGTGTCATTTTCCTCGTCATACTTTTCATCATTAACCAAGTACCGAGGCCACCTCATGTTCTGCTCTAATCGATTTATATGCAAGATGCTTGTTGAAACGATAAGTGAAAGGCTCAAATACTATTTTAAAAAATAGGAATAATTTGATAAGTCATGGAAAACATGATAAATTCAATGCAATGCCCCGAGTATCCATTGTACGAAGGATCGAGAGCTTTTCAACCGAAAGAGAGCCTTCCAACCTCGAACTTACTCAAAATTGTAGATTCCGAGAAGGTTTTTTTGTTGGATGCCTAATCTCAAATGCTTTTGAACTGCCCTTTGAGGTTTTTATCTCAAATCCTCCTTTGGTTTCAAGACGCCATTTGTAGATTTTCATCTTGAACCCCCATTTTCTTTTGGTTTTTCTCTTTTTTATTCTTTTTTTTATTGATTTTGTTATATCTAAGGCGCCCTTTTCAGGTTTTAACCATATATTTTTTCATTTTGTGAAGTGATAAGTGCCCAAATGTCCTATATTTTCAGCCTCTAAAATGGAAATTATCACTCAACCTACACCCATTTGAGCTACATTATGGCCCTTCGTGCATTGATTTCATCATTTATGCCTTTGATCTTTATATGTTGTTTATTTTATGAAAAAGGTACTATTTGATGCATGTTTGGCACTTTTGTAGATTTGCACGCTGCTAGAGTAGGAGATGCCGTGAAGGAAATGAAGAAAAAGGAAGGATGAAGCAGAACCAGCTAGTAATAGACCTGATCGAGCCAAGCCACAACTGAAAGCTTCTACTGAGGGAAGCTGATTTATGAAGAATGAAGCCTTGCGGAGCAAATCTAGTTCCAAACCAATACTGAGGTAGTAGAATGTCATGCCACGACAGTGTACTACTCAACATGTTAAAGGGAAAAACATGTAAAGTGGTAGTTGATTTGTAGAGCTTTAAATGTCAGATTTTTCTACATGCTTTGCGTGGCAGTTGGAGCTCAAGAAGAGGACGGAAACATGGAAGGAAGGATAAAGTTGGACTTTTGGCCAAAAGAGAATAATGTATTAAATTAAAGAGATTCACCTCTTTAATAAAGTTAAGCCCAAGTCCAACTTAACTTCCTCTCCAAGAAGGATTTTTGCATACACCTTCCCCTATATAAAGAAAGCTTGACGCCATCATCAAGACAATCGGAAAAGAGATACGGAGAGAGCTTACCTTAGGATCTAGTTTTTATGATGTTCTAATTTCTTTTAGGGTTATGATTAGTTTGTTTAGTAGTTGTGTGAAGACTATTGTATTTGTTTAAGTTCTTAATGCAATAAAGCTAAGGTTTGCTTATTCTTGGCTTTTATCATTCTTGCATACTTACTAGGAGAGAGTATTGTGAGGTTAACTATTTGTTCAATATCGGGAGAGTTGAACTCACGAAACATATCAGCACGATTTTCATCCCACGTGGTGTTAACTAACTCGGCCTAGGGATAGGTTAAGAGTTTCAGCAACTAAAAGAAGTGTTAGAAAAGTTGGTGTTTGTCTTTGGTTCACGCTGGGAGGTATCATCAAGTTTAGCCATCAACTAGTGTTCCAAGCTTAGGGATAAGAAGGAACCATCAAAGGACGCTTTGTCGAACCTTGACGGCATCTGCTCAACAGCAAGGGATTGCCGCAGCAGGGAGTCAACCATTGCGGCCGCGACAGGGACTTAGGTTACTGCCACGACAATTTTGGTGTTGTTGCATTCAAGACAGAGATAAGTCAATAGGATTCCACACTACAACGCATTCTAATTCGGCCCATTATCTCATCTTTATTTCTCTTTACTTTATTTTCTGGCTTATTTTAGTTTTAGTATTTTTAGATTACTCCAAACCCAACAAGTAATCTGTGTTTTTACTTTATTTGTTTTACAGTACAAGGAAGTAGGATCAAAAGTCTAGCCCAATCCCTGTGGAGACGATACTCGATATACTTATCATTATATTACTTGATACGTGTACACTTGCACTATTGTAGAGCACATTTACGCGAGCATCATGTTTTTGGTGTCGTTGCCGGGGATTGGCATTAACAACTTTCAATTTTATTTTCTTGCTATTTTTATCTGCGTTGAGAAGCACTAATAAACTTTGGTTTTGCATTGGTGTATAACCAGGGCGAACCCGAAGTATCCACTCTACGACCATGATCAAGAAATCAATCGAGGTTGTCAGAGACTCAAGAAACAAATAAGGAAACAACTGCGACAAAAGATGGCACACGAAGTTGGCGGTAATAAAGCCAACAACAACCGGAATGCCAATGGGCAGCAACCTGTCGATGAGCAGCCAGTTGTCGATGGGCAGTAAAATATCCCTGCAGGAGATAGAGAAAATCCACGAATTCAATTCGCGCCAGTACGAAACCTAACTTTCTGAAACTACCTTGAAGAGGATCTGAACGGACTAAATCTTGGAGTTGTTACACCAGAAATAAAGTCCGCCCACTTTGAACTGAAGCCCGTGATGTTCAACATGATCAATACTATGGGGCAATTTGGCGGCTCAGCAACCGAATATGCAAAACAACACCTCAAATCCTTCATGTATATTTGTAATTCGTTTAAAATACAGGGAGTACATGAGGATATTTTGAGATTAAAATTGTTCCCTTATTTACTGAGGGATAGGGCAAAAACCTGGCTAAACAGTATTCCAGCAAGATCAATTGGATCCTAGAATGATTTATGTCGTGATTTCTTAGCACGTTTTAATCCTACGAATCCATGCACGAGGCTTGGGAGTGATACAAAGAGCTATTACACAAATGCCCCTTACATGGATTCCCATTGTGGACGTAGGTGAGTATGTTCTATAACGCTGTCAACACGGCAACTAGGATGGTGGTTGATTCCTCGGCAAATGGAATACTCCTAGACAAATAATCAGAGGAAGTAATGGGTATTCTGAAAAGGACGGCTAAGAACGACTATCAATTCCCAACGACCATATGGGGAGGAATTCGATGCCAACCCACAGTAAACGAAATAGGTTCCTCAGACTCAATTTCATCTCGAAATCCCTGGAAACACAAGTGGGGCATATCGCACAGATTCTGAACACTAGGCCAACAGAAGGTTTTCCCAGCGACACTAAAGCCGCTAAGGGGACATCGTATGAACAGTGCAAAGCTGTAACCATAAGGAGTGGTATCCAACTTAAGGGGCCTCAGAACAAGAAGCTAGCAAAAGAGAACCCAAAGGAGTCAACTGTCACAACATAGTCCAAAGACAACGAGGCCGCGACAGCAACCAAGAACAATACTGCGCCGGCAGAACCTATGGCAGCACCCATGACAGAACCCAGAGACAGCATATCAGCTTCACTATTCCCACAAAGGATGAAACAAAAAAAGTAAGAGTATCAGTTTAAGAAGTTCTTAGACATCCTAAAACATGTACACATTAATCTACCTTTGGTGGAGGCAATCAAGGAGATCCCAAACTATGCAAAATTCCTCATAGACATCGTGTCAAAGCGAAAAAGGATTGGGGAATTCGAAATGATAGTCGTAACAGAGGAATGCATGGCTGCACTACATAACCGAGCTCCACCTAAGCTAAAGATTCTAAGAAGCTTTCTGTAGAGCGTTTGGGTGTTCTCTATTTATGAGCGCAAGTGCACACTCTTGTCAAGTTATAGTATAAAAGATATTGTCTCTCATAGGGATTGGACATCTTGATTCGAGTTGAAAGTCCTGCACAAGAAAAGTAAATGCACAATTAAATTGGATGGTCGAAAGACAAAGTAAAATAAAAACACAAGTAATTAAAGAGGAAGTTATCAGATAGATAAAGAGGGCAGGGTTATGCTACTACTTAGTGTGAAATTGCGTTGAATAGGATAAGTTGTTTTGTGCTGCCAGATTCTACTGCCTTGGCGGATGATGGCAGGTAGACTGCGGAGACCCTCTCGCTTCCTCGACAAGGGAATGGAATTGTGTCTCGACAGAACTACAAGGCTCGGCAGAAAGCTTTGAAAGTGACTCCGCTTATGTCTAAGTCAGAGTTATGTTGATGCCCACTGAATATAATACCAGTCGCAGCATGAATCGTGCAAAGACAGCAATGTTGATTCGTCCTCTTTTAGCTGCCTTAAACCCTAAACTTATGTCTAGGCCAAATTGATTTCACCGTCTATAGATGAAATCGTACTTACTCCTTTCGTGAGTTCGACTATCTCAATACCGAACAAATGGAGAGAATTCAACTAATCTTTTGCCTTAATTGAAATCTATGAAGAACATTGGATAAGTAAACCTTGTAATTTTATTTGCAAAAACAAACTTGAAATCCTAAACAATCGCTCTCACAAATAATTACAACATAACTCAAACCCAAGGAGAAATTTAGAACATGTCGGTGGAAAGAAAACCTAATATATTCCTAAGGAAAACCTATATCTCTTGAATTAGAGTTACAATGGGTATATATAGGCATTAGCTAGGTCTAGTCCTTCTTGAAGTAGAAGTCTTCAAAGTAGTTTTTTACATTAAATTTGGCTTTAAACTCTAATTTCTTTGAGTTGAATGTGGACTTTATCACATTGCCTTGCTCCACAAGTAATTTTGAGATTTTCCTTCAGCGGCTCTGCCCGCTGCCATAGACATCGGAAAATTAAGTGGACAACATCGATAGAATCGAGATTTTCTACTCTACAGATCGCACTTCGGTTCTCCAACTCCATAGTCTACTGTCTTGGGCGGTAACGTGGGCGGCAACAGCTACTCGACAGTTGTTGTTTGTGTCTGGAACCACGTCAGTACAACTCCTAGGTTCGCAGCCTTAGCATCACGTCCTCAGCTCCACTTTACCTCTGTCAGCCTCTAGTACCTGAAACTAAAATTACACTAAAACATCATCTTTTCTTCACCAAATAAAAGATAATCACTAATATCATGGCAAAGTAGAGAAACATTGTAAAATGCAATGTATGGTCCCAATTATGCCTAAAATGCACTAAAAACAGAAAAAATATGAGATGGAATGTGAATGAAATATAGAACTTGTGGACACTTTACACACCCCAAACTCGAACTATTGCTTGTCCTAAAGCAATACAACCTAAACATACTTGCCCTTATATTAACCAGAATGAAAATTTTGTTTTCAACTTGATTTAGTACCTCAAGGCCGTGGCACCTACATTATATTAGTGAAGGAACTTAGCAAGAAAATAACTCAGAATTAATTTCTAATGCCATTGCTGTGCAGAGCTATATACAGGCTGAATATGCAAAATAACTAGATAAACAAAGATGTTGTTATGATATATAAGTTTGCTGCCGAGACAACACAATTAAGCACAATTATTTAATCATGACAATGAGGGCTTCAGCTTATCACAACTACTATTCAAGGTCTAAAATTAAGATAGGAGCAAACTACAAAACCCCGAACCCATGGAGTAGAGTCATCCCGTGAAGACTTTCAGTCACTCATGCTAATTTGTTCGTCACTTCAAAATTTTCGGATACACGCCTTTGATAGCAGCGGAGTGTCCTCACACATGATTCTTCCTAGAGCCTGTTGCGGGCTCCTCTAGGTAAAACAACAATGTTTTTTGTTTTTCTTTTTTTCTTTCCTACTACCGTGGTAGTGCTGCATTTTTCTATTATTGTTTTCTTCCTCGGCGGCTACCTGCAACCATTGTTAGAACTTTGCAAAGAATTCTAAAAACAAAGCAGGCAGTGTTCATTAGATATTCTAGCAAATTAAGCAAGTAACAGAAGTGATTGACAATTTTGGAAATTTAAAAAAATCTAATTAATTTTGCGTGCTTTTCCCATATTAAGTTCAATTTATTTATTAGTGCGAAAAGAAGTAATCGGCTAACTATCATAGGCACAAGTTATATAAAAAAAATTTATGTTCCAATTAACATTAAGGCAAGTACAATGCAAGCTATATGCTACTAAGTATGCCTAGACAAAAAGGTACGAGAGCTATCCCCCCAAACTCGAGATGGGCATTGCCCTCAATGCACAAAATAAAAATAGAGAATAATAAAAGCAGAAAAAATACAAGTGATATAAAAAATAGAAAAATAAAATAAAGAAAAAAGAAAGAAAGAAAAAAAGAACTAGAAATTGGCTGAGGGTTGAGAGGAGGCTTGAGTCTTTGCTGCTAAGGAGGAGGAGGATGTTTGGATGATAAGGCGACGACCGGCAGATGTCCTGGCAGCAGACCTGGTAGGGAAGACCTTTGCTATCCGCGACAGCTGGACTCTTTTGGGCGTGGGATGAGGCTCTTGTTGAGGTTCAGTAGGCGGAGCGGCAGGAGGTGCTTCACTCTCTTCTGACTATGTCTCGTCGTCCACAAGCTTGGTAGCTATGATGTGCCACTTTCTCTTCTTGGTTCCTTCCTCTATTGGTGCTTCCGGAGGGTCTATTTCCATTGGGATGGCCGATGCTGCTACTGCTGGTGGTGTTGGTGCCGGGGCCTGCTGCTCAATCTCTTTTGATGAGGAAGTGTTTGCCACTGTTGCCGCCGAGCGGGGAGGTGAATGGTGTTGCTGATGCCTCTCGGGGGAGTCTTCCACTATGTTGGAAGCAGAGGTGGATGAGTATGACGAGTAGTGCGTCGGAGACGGCATCTGTCTGTAGAAGGCGATGTGGCAGGCAGCGGCGGCTGATGGCATACCTTGTCATAGGGCAGCTGTGGTAGCTAAGTCTGTCGGGTAAGGTGGCAATTTGGGGCCGTCATCGGGATACTTCTTTTGGAAATAAGCCACAAAGGCTTCTTGGACTTCCCCCACGTATTTCATGAAAGTCATATGTTGTTGCTCGATGCGCTTGGTGCTGTCGATAAGGGTGTGCAACAGCGTTAGGACTTCACTGGCTGGGGCAGCTTAAGTACTGCCAGGGGCGGCTGGAGTGTTAGGTTGGGCGGTAGAGGGTTGGCTGGGCGTTATGGGCTCTGTCTCCTGGGCCTGCATCATTAGCAGGTGGACTTTTCTTACGAAAACAATTGTGGATCTCCTTGCAAATGATCTCCCCAACGTTGATGGGCCTATTTGTCATTATGCTGTGGATGAGTGCAAGGCGCGGCCGGTCAACGGTGGAGTTGTTGGAGGTGGGCAGCAGACGCCTCTTGGTGAAGGTAATCCACAACATTGCCTCGGAGAGCAGATGGCGGCGTTGGACAGATCCGCCATGCTTCCCTGCCAACCACGGCGTGTTGGGCTTGCACAGCTTGGCCTTGAGTTTCTCATAATCGGCAGCCGTCAGTGACTGCCTCCACTCTTCGTGAGGGTTGTCGTTTGTATCCAGGCCATAGAAACTGTTGATGACGGTAGCGTTGAACTTGACAGGTTCTCCTCGGACGAACACGAATGACATCTCAAGGTGGGGATGGTGGGCATAAAACTCCCTGACCATGGTGATGTTGGCTATCTCCGGCTGACTTGTGAATATTTCCCATCCCTTGCTATGGATGGTTTCGAACAGATTTGGTTCTAGGTCAAGATCTCCTATCTGCCTTGTATAGTGAAAGTCTTGCTCCTTCCATATGGCTTGTTTGGCAAACTGTGTTCGGTATCTATTTTCGTCTTCGGGGGAGAAGAAGCGTTTGAAACTGGGTTTGAGTTTCGATGTTGAAGCCATGTGAGACAATTGAAGTTTACTGAAACTTGAGGGAAAATAAAGTGAGAGAAGTGGATGCAAGAATGAGATAGCAAATAGGTAAAGTAAAATAAATGAATACAGTGAGAAGGGTTAAATAGAGGTTGTCGAGCGGTGTCGTGGCACAATTAAATGTCTAACGATCCAATTGTTTCGTGCACGTTACGGGATTTTTGCCCATTTTTTGGTAGCCATTAGTGGGCAACTAGACGTTACGCGTTTTCTGCGCTGGGTTGCCCTGGGCTGTCTCGGCGGGATGGTGGGCGGGCTCCTTATTAGGCCTTCTTCTTGATCTGGCTCTTTTATTCCTAATCCTGAAATACTAAATAAAGATATTTAAATATTAAAAATAAATTCTAAAAATTAAAAATGTGGAAATTAATCTTAATCCTAATAAAAATAAATTGCAATAAATTAAACTGTAATCTTAATGCATAAAATAAAAATAAAGAAAGTAAAAGAATAAGTTATGTTGGGAGTGCATTTTGGTGCATCTCCAAGGCATAACCACTTCCTGAGGTAGTTTGGCTTGTCCTTCCCTCCGGGGGGGTCCTCTTGATCCTTCAGGTGATGTGCTACTGGGTCCTTCAGCCTGCCCTTGGGTCTATCGCGACAGCTGCTGCCTTGGCATGTCTCTATGTTGTTTTTGGCAGCCTTAGCATCTGGGCATCCTTCCTTTTCTTTTCCTGAGGGTTGTAGCACATTTAACTTTATCCTCTGGTTGTCTACCCTCATAGTCAGCTCCCAATGTTCCTCATCTATTAACGTTCTGCCCGTGACCAAGAATGGTCGCCCAAGGATGATATGGACTTTTTCATCAGTCTCACGACCTAGGATGAGGAACTCAGCTGGAAGAATAAGGTTGCCCACTTTTACAAGGATGTCTTCGATCTTTCCCTCTGGTTGTACAAAAGAATGATCGACAAGTTTCAGCATGACAGAGGTAGGTTTGGCTAGCCCAATTCCTAGTTTATCGAAGACTGCCTTAGGCATTAAGTTGGTGCTAGCTCCAGAGTCGCATAGGGCTTTTGTTTCGTGCTTACTGCCTATCCTACATGGGATAACAAAGCTGCCCGGGTATGTTTGCTTGGGCGGCAGTTTGTTGCAGCATTTCCATGCACTCCTCTGTTACAGCAACCGTTTCGAATTCCCCAATCCCCTTCCTTTTAGAAACCATGTCCCTGGGGTACTTGACATAGTTGGGCATGTTCTGAATGGCTTCTATTAGAGGGATGTTTATGTGCACCTGCTTTAGAATATCTAGGAATCTCATGAACTGGTGCTCTTGCTTCTGTTGCTTAAGCCTCTAAAAAAGGTGCTGACAGGCGGATGTCCTCTATACGTTCTTTGCATGGAAACTTTATCTTTAGAGGATCATCTGCTTCAGGACTATTGTCTTAATCATCTGGCGAGGCAGCTGGTGTTGATGCTGCCGGGGCAGGCTGTTCTTTTTGTGTTGGCTGAGTTTCTGGTAGCGATTCCACCATGGGTTCATCCAACTACTTCCCACTTCTGGTTGATATGGCTTTGCACTGCTCATAAGTGGGTTTGGCTCCTACCTCTGCACTGCTGGATGCTGCTCTCGGTGTTCTGCTACTAAAAATCTTCGTTAACTACCCAAATTGGGTCTCTAAGTTCTTTATAGCAACCTCCTGGTTATTTATCTTCATCTTCGTCCTGTTCATGAAAGACTCAGTTTTTTCAATAAATTTATTAGTGCAAACAATAAAATCACTAGTTCTAGACATAAAGGTGTGAAGAGTTGCTTCTAGTGAATTATTGTTTTGCGGCTGCTGAGCCTGCTGTCTGAACATGTTTTGTTGGTAGCCTCCTTGTTGTTGTTGTGGATTTGCAGCAGTGTTTGGGTTGCTTCAAGAGAACTTGGGATGGTTCTTCCATTCAGGGTTGTAGGTGTCCTGGGCAAGCCTGTTGTTCCTCTCGTATCCTCCTATAAAGTTGGCAGATGCGGTGCACTCAGAGGAATCATGGTTGCCTCCACACTCATCACAGATTTGTTCTACGACCTTGGCCTCATAGACTTGCCCAGTCGGTTTCATTATGCTCATAACAAACTTTGTCAGCTTATCGAGGCGGGCACTGACAAATTCTGAGGCTTGTACTTCATTCACAGCAGCTGGCCGCCTAACGTCGCCTCGGCGGGCTGTTGGGTACTTGTAATCGTTCTTGGCGGCTTGGTTCAGGATCCGTAGTGCCTCCTCTGATGGTCTATCAAGGATGTATCCAAGCTGGGAAACCATGTAGCGGGCAGTTGTTCAGCATCTGTTGGTACCGCTCCCATCCTTCATACATCGGCTCATCATCCCCTTGTCAGAAAGCTGTTATTTTTTTTCGCAGTCTGTCTGTGACATTAGATGGGCTGAAAAGGTCCAGAAAGTCCTTACACAGCTCTGTCAAAGTGCTGAACGATCCTACCGGTTGGTTGTTTAACAATTGTTTTGCCCTATCCCTCAATGAATAGGGAAATAGTCTCAGCCTCAGTACGTCTTGATGGACTCTGTGTATTTTGAATGCTCTGCAGATGTCCAGGAATCCTTTCAAGTGCTGTTGTGCATCTTCTGTGGTAGTCCCTCCAAATTTCCCTAACGTGTTGATCATGTTAAACATAACGGGCTTCAGTTCGAAGTGATCTGCCTCAATCTAAGGTTCTGTCACTATCGGATCGAACCCTCTGAAGTCATGTTCTAGATAATCCCTGGTGGTTTGAACATATTGTGGCTGCCTGGACGTCACTTGTTGTTCTCTGGGTGGCGGGTCTTGCTCCCCATCCCTGCCATTTGCAGCATTGTTGGCAAGGTTGCCATTCCCCATGTTTGCCATTGATTTTTTTTCTTCTTTAGTTTTCCCTAGGGCTACTCTGATTTCCTTCATGAGGTCTCTTGCTCTTCGTTCGATATCGTCGTAATAAAGGATTTCTCCTTTTGGGTTTGCCTTGGTCATACACTAGCAAAGGAAACTGTAAATTTTTTTTCGATTAAAAATAAAAATAAAATAAAATATAAATAAATAAAGTGTAGAATTTAAAGACGACTTTCGTTGTTACCAATCCCCGGCAACGACGCCGAAAACTTGTAGAGCGTTTGGGTGTTCTCTATTTATGAGATCAAGTACACACTCTTGTCAAGTTATAGTATAAAAGATATTGTCTCCCACAGGGATTTGACAGCTTGATTTGAGTTGTAAGTCCTGCACAAGAAAAGTAAATGCACAATTAAATTGATGGTTGAAAGACAAAGTAAAATAAAAACACAAGTAATTAAAGAGGAAATGATGGCAGGTAGACTGCGGAGACCCTCTCGCTTAGTGTTATGCTATTGCTTAGTGTTAAACTGTGTTGAATAGGATAAGTTGTTTTGCGTTGCCAGATTCTGCTGCCTCGACAGATGATGGCACGTAGACTGCGGAGACCCTCTCGTTGCCTCGACATGGGAATGGAACTATGTCTCGACGACAAACTCGGCAGAACTACAAGGCTCGGTAGAACGCTTTGAAAGTGACTCCCCTTATGTCTAATTCAGAGTTCTGTTGATGCCCACTGCAGATAATACCATTCGCGGCATGAATCATGCACAGACAGCAATGTTGATTTGTCGTCTTTTAGCTGCCTTAAACCCTAAACTTATGTCTAGGCCAGATTGATTTCACCGTCTATAGATGAGATCGTACTTACTCCTTTCGTGAGTTTGACTATCTCAATACCGACCAAATGGATAGAATTCAACTAATCTTTTGCCTTAATTGAAAACTATGAAGAACATGGAATAAGTAAACCTTGTAATTTTATTTGCAAAAACAAACTTGAAATCCTAAACAACCGTTCTCGCAACTAATAACAACATAACCCAAACCCAAGGAGAAATTTAGAACATGTTGGTGGCAAGAAAACCTAATATATGCCTAAGGAAAACCTATATCTATTGAATTAAAGTTACAATGGGTAAATATAGGCATTAGCTAGGTCTAGTCCTTCTTGAAGTAGAAGTCTTCAAAGTAGCTTTTACATTAAATGTGGCTTTAAACTCTAACTTGTTTGAGTTGAATGTGGACTTTATCATGTTTCCTTCCATTGAATTAAAGTTACAATGGGTAAATATAGGCATTAGCTAGGTCTAGTCCTCCGGGGCTCTGACCGCTGCTACAGACGTCGGAAAATTAAGTGGACTGCATCGATAGAATCAAGATTTTCTTCTCTACATATCGAACTCCGGTTCTCCAACTCCATAGTCTACTGTGTTGGGAGGCAAGGTGGGCGACGGCAGCCACTCGACGGCTATTGTCTCTGTCTAGAACTGCGTCAGTACAACTCCTGGGTTTGCTGCTGATTTTCCCATTTTAGATTTCGATGCAGATGAAAAAGCTCCCCTCATTTTGGGACGGCCATTCCTTGCCACTGGGAGGACGATAATCGATGTTGAAAAGGGAGAGCTAACAATGAGAATCAATGACGAGCATTTGAAATTTCACATACTAAACACAAGGAAACATGCTGAGGATTCAGAATAATGTCAAGCATTCCAGACCACAAGGAAACCAGGCCTCAACAAAGAACCAACTTGTCTCGGCGTAAAAGCTGCACAATGCCGCGACAAACACATAGGACCTTGACAGAACAACTGTCGTGGCACTCTAACGGGAGATCCTGGGCACAAGCTGCTACCCCATTCGGAATCACATATCATGCGAGATAAGGAAGAATACACTTTAGGAGATGCATCCACATGCACTCCCTTAGTGCAATAGTCTCGTTTTCCCTCTATATTTTATTTAATTTTTATTTTTATTTTTTAGTTTCAGTTATTTTTAATTTTCTATATTTTTTAGGAATAAAATTTTATTTTTTGTTTATTTTTAGGATGGAGATCAAGAAAGGAAAAGGAGATGAACAAACGGCTAGGATAAAGACCCGTTAGCTGCTGCGACATTTATCGCCCAATGAGCCACAAGAGCCGCAATAGCTAGTTTTTAACGGACAGGAAACATAACGGGCAGAAAACGACTAGAAATTGTTGCGGCTGAGATTTGCACTCCAACAACATTATGTGCCGAAACTCTAAATAAAGGGTACTATTCTCCATTATTCTTCACTTCATCACTCTCTTTTATTGCCTTGATTCTACGAGATTAATCTCTCTCTTTTGCTCTCAATACTCTCAATACTTTCAGATGGCAATCCGTGGTAAAACTTCCAGCACTACCATGGTCAAAACTTATAACCGTTTCGCACCACCAGGAGTTGAACATTGATTACAAAAATACTTCTTCTCCCGGCAGGTGTGGGAGGAACGGGGATTCCAGGCCTCAGATGAACCAAATTACGACATCGACCATTACTTATTCAACAACATCATCAAGCAAACATGACATATATTCTGCCTCCAACCTGCTCGAGCCAACATAACAGTGGTCCGAGAGTTCTACGCCCACAAGCCTAGTGCCGATACATTTTTCGTGTACGTGAAGGGGAAGGCCATCCAGGTTGATGCCGACGCAATTAATCAGTTCTATAGCCTGCACATCAAACGAGATGTATATGCGAACGTCTTGGAGGCGCTCACGAATGAAGATTACCAGCGCATCAAAGAAGAATTATGTTATGCTGGCACGACATGGGAGGTCGGGTCACACAGAGGATCGGTCCAACGACGGAGCCTGAGACCCAAAGCAAAGCTATGGAACAAATTCATCCGCCACCGCCTCATGCCGACCTCACAAAACACTATGGTCAATCGGCCCAGGCTCGCTCTAATCCACTCGATTATGCATAACCGTAAAATTAATGTTGGTAATATTATTTTCTAGGAAATTACAAGTGCGCACAAAAGGACAAGGGCTTGCTCTACTTTCCGTCGCTTATCACCGATCGTTGCACGGAGAAGGAGGTCCCCGTCCATGAGGTCGATTAATTCATGCCGCAACGAAAGGGATAGGATCGGGAGGTCTACCATAAGCTAATGAATATCACCGAAGCCGATCTTGTACAAGCCACTCTGATGCAAGGCAGCAACCTCGCTAACTATCCCAGAGACGCCTCAGATGCACGCCCCAGCCGTAGCAAACCTTCAGCAAATTCTACAGAAGCTAGAGGGAATGGACCGGTGCTAAAAAATGTTTATGGAATACACGATGGACTTCCATGCCTCAATGATCCAGAAGAGGTTCCTAGACCAGACGGTCTCGTTTTCACCCTTCCCTACCGTTTTCACTACCACAACCGCCCCTGGGCACCTAGAAGAAGCAACTCTTGCCATCGTTATAGCCCTGACATCACAAATACCCACTACCGTGGCCTCTGACACTCCATATACCTCGGCGCGCAAAGCCAAGAGCAAGGCTCCCTTGGGCACACCTGCCGGATCCCCATACCGCGCTGCCTCTATTTGGTCCTACACCTGTCATTATGTTAGTCGGGTCTTTGAGTCACTAAAACGCAAGGTAGCAACCGAGGATGAAATCTACCCAAACTCTGAAGACGAGGAGGCTACTGCCCCGACAGCGAAGCCCACCCCACCATCACGTAACCAGCCACCCCGTGAATCCAAACGAGTCAAGCACGCAACATCCAAACCGATGAGGCTGATATTGCAGAGCGACAGTGACGAGGAAGATGAACCTTCCTAATCACCATCCATCTAAATTCCTCTTCTTTATGCCGTTTAATTTAATTGAATTTTCTATCTTGCAATAGATATCTCTCTCCTTACCATAGCTTTGAACTGTTTAGAGCCTTTAATTTTAGGATGCTTAAGGAAGACAACTTAGGATCATACTATGAGATTAGAACTTAAAAACACCTTTGTGACTTGTATGATTTAAGGAGTTCTAATACACTTAGGGCATAGACTTGCTTAGAAAGAAAATTTTGGTTAAAAAGTTAGAGGTGCCTAACACTGGCTCTAGCTTAAGGAAGCCCTAGAGGTGCCTGAAACCAGCTCTAGGCTAATCACTAGAGGTGTTCAAAACTGGCTCTACTAGGTTAGAACGCTTATAAAAAGAAAGAGAAAATAAAAGAAAATACCCAAATTAAGTAGTTTAATGCTTAAGTGTTTACTTATAACTCGGATAATCATCTTGTTCACAATGCATGCACACACTCACAAATCTTATAGTTTGATTCCAAGGAATTCCTAAGGCATCCAAAGACTTAAGGGTCGAGCATTCTTTTCCATGGTTTGGAGAGAAGAAGCAAAAGTAAGACCAAGGAGAATTTTCATGAAGATTAAGGTTTGGCAATTGATGGTTTGCATTGCTTAAGGACAAACAATAGTTTGAGTTTGAGGGTGTGATAAGTGCCCAAAAGTCCTATATTTTCACCCTCTAAAATGTCAATTATCACTCAAGCTATACCCATTTGTGCTACATTATGGCCCTTCATGCATTGATTTCATCATTTATTCCTTTGATCTTTATATGTTGTTTATTTTATGAAAAATATATTGTTTGATGCATGTTTGGCACTTTTGTAGATTTGCACGCTTCCATGGTAGGAGATGACACAACGGTAATGAAGAAAAATGAAGGACGGGGAAAAACCAGCTAGTAATAGACCCTTATCGAGCCAAGCCACAACTGACAGCTTGTACTGAGGAAAGCTAATTTATGAAGAATGAAGCCTTGTAGAGCAGATCCAGTTCCAAACCAAAGTCGAGGCAGCAGAATGCCACGCCGCGATAGTGTACTACTCAACCTACCGGAGGGCAAAACATGCAATTTGGTAGTCGATTTGTAGAGCTTTAAATGCCGGATTTTTCTACACACTTTGCCTAGAAGTTGGAGCTCAAGAAGGTGATGGAATTATGGAATGAAGGATAAAGTTGGACTTTTGGCTAAAAGTGAATAATGTATTAAATTAAAGAGATTCACCTCTTTAATAAAGTTAAGTCCAAGTCCAACTTAACTTCCTCTCCAAGAAGGATTTTTGCCTACACCTTCCCCTATATAAAGGAGGCTTGCCGCCATCATCAAGACAATCGGAGAAGAGAGAAGGAGAGAGATTAGCTTAGGATCTAATTTTATTATGTTCTAATATCCTTTAGGGTTAGGATTAGTTTGTTTATTAGTTGTGTGAAGACTATTGTATTTGTTTAAGTTCTTAATGCAATAAAGTTAAGGTTTACTTATTCTTGGCATTAATTTTTCTTGCATACTTATCAGGAGAGAGTATTGTGAGGTTATCTATTTGTTCAATATCGGGAGAGTTGAACTCACGAAATGAATAAGCACAGTTTTCATCCCACGTGGTGTTGACTAACTCGGCCTAGAGATAGGTTAAGAGTTTTAGCGGCTAAAAGAAGTGTTAGAATAGTTGGTGTTTGTCTTTGGTTCATGCCAGGAGGTATCATCGAAGTTCACCCATCAACCAGTGTACCGAGCTTAGGGATACGGAGGAACCATAGAAGGACGCTTTTCCGAACCTTAACAACATCTACCCAAGAGTAAGGGATTGCCGCGGCAGGGACTTAGGTTACTGCCACGGCAGTTTTAGTGTTGTTGCATTCAAGATAGAGACAAGTCAATAGAATTCCACACTACGACGTGATAAGTGCCCAAAAGTTCTATATTTTGAGCCCTTTTTCATGGCAATTATCACTCAACCTACACCCATTTGAGCTGCATTATGGCTCTGCATGCATTGATTTCATCATTTATGCCTTCGATCTTTATATTTGGTTTATTCTATGAAAAAAGGTACTATTTGATGCATGTTTGATGCTTTTGCAGATTTGCACGATGCGAGGGCAGGATATGCCGAGACGACACTGTAGGAAAAGGGAAGAATGAGGTAGAACCAGCTAGTAACACACCCTGATCGAGCCAAGCCACAACCGATAGCTTCTACTAAGGGATGTTGATTTGTAATGAAGCCTAGCTGAGCAGAACCAATCACAAGACCCATGTTGTGGCAGCAGAATGCCATGTCGCGACCGTGTACTACTATACCTGCTGGTGGGCAAACCAGCAAAGTGGTAGTCAATTTGTAGAGCCTTAAATGCCATATTTTTCTACATACTTTACATGGTAGTTGGAGCTCGAGAAGAGGACGAAAACATGGAAGGAAGGATAAAGTTGGACTTTTGTCCAAAAGTGAATATTTTATTAAGCTAAAGAGATTCTCATCTTTCATAAAGTTAAGTCCAAGTCCAACTTAACTTCCTCTCTAAGAAGGAGTTGTGCCTACACCTTCCCCTATATAAGGAGGCTTGCCGTCATCATCAAAGGGGAGACGAGTCGAAGAGACGAGAGAGCTTAGGAATAGTTTGTGTTTTCTTTCCATTCATTATGTTCTAGTTTCCTTAGGGTTAGGATTAGTTTGTTTAGTAGTTGTGTGAAGACTATTGTACTTTGTTTTTGTTCTTAATGCAATTAAGTTGAGGTTTGCTTATTCTTGGCGTTAATAATTCTTGCATTCTTGTCGAGAAAGAGTTTGTGAGATTATCCATTTATTCAATGTCGCGAGAGTTGAATTCACAAAATGAGTAAGCACGGTTTTCAACCACATGGTGTTAAATAATTTGACCTAGAGATAGGTTAAGAATTTCATTGGCTAAGAGAAGCGTGTGATTGGTTGGTGTTTTTCTTTGGTTTACGCTGAGAGGTATGGTCAGAGTTCAGCCATCAATAGTGTTCTGAGCTTAGAGATAAGGAGAAGCCATTCAAGGACGCTTTGTGGAGCCTTAACAGCATCTGCCCAAGAGCAAGAGATTGTCGCGGCAGAGATTCAACCTTTGTGATCGTGACAGGAGTTAAGTTATTGCCACGACAGTATTGTGTTGTTGCATTCAAGAACAGAAGACAAGTCAATAGGATTCCACACAACGATGCATTCTAATCTTACCCATTCTCTCAACCCTGATCTTCTATTTACTTTATTACGTGGCTTATATTAGTTTTAGTATTTTAGTTTTTTCAAACAACCCAACTCATTTGTGTTGTTGGGATGCGTGGGGCTCGATTCGATCAACCAAACTTAGCTCACCAAGTGGTGGAGAGGTGGATTTTTGGGTGGAAGGGTTGTGGAAGCTAGAATGTAAAAAGACACAATGATTTATAGTGGTTCGGCCTTCTAACAAGCACCTACATCCACTACCTTAGCTCCCCACTAAGGATTTCACAATCAATCCACTAATTGATTCGTCCCCTTTTCTAGGATTAGGAGGAAACCCTTACAACCGATCAAGCTTCTACCCAAGCCTTGATCAAAACCCTCTTTTACAAAGAGATAAAGAAAGCAAACTTAAACCCTCTAATAGGTATTTGTTTGCACAATGAAGCACTCACCCAAAACCTAAAACACTTGAGCAAATTTGACAATTTTGGCTCACTAGTGTTTGTTTATACAAAGAAATGACAATTTAAGTACAAAGACAATTCTTGATCATTTGTTGATTGACAAATTGAAGCATAGGCCTTCTCTTGATGCTTGGAGGTCCCTTTTATACTCCCAATTGAGTTTATAGCCGTTTAGGACCGTTGGGGTTGAAATAGAGTCGTTGGAGCCTTTAATTCCCTCCATAAATGCAGTTCTGCAGCTCCCCGTTTCGAAACGCTCGAAGCCGTTTTGAAACACTCTTAATGTAGAAAGAGCCGTTGCAGTCTGTCAGGGTACCCGTTTCGGAACACCCCCTTGCCGTTTCGGAACGCGTATCGAAACGCCCTTAGCCCGTATCAAAACGACCTGCATTTAAAAGTTAGTTGGGAAAGAGCCGTTGGGGTTTATGACCGTTATGGTCAGTGCCACGTGGGCGTATCGGAACGGCCTAGCCCGTTTCGAAACGCTAAGGCCCGTTTCGATACGTGTATCGAAACGTTTTAGCCACTGGAGGCACCTGTTTCGAAACGCCCTAAGGTGTTTCAAAACACTTGGTCAGTTTTGTGAAAAATGGCCTTTGAAAACATGAAAAACCTTTTTTAAAGACATCCCTAAACATGTTTGGACTTTGGAAATGTTTTAAATTCTTTTTAAATCAGTCCAAATTATTTTTCAATTATTACATCAAAACATTAGTTCTACATGTGTTTTTACTTTAATTATTTTGCAGTGCGAGGAAGTTGGACCAAAATGCTAGCTCAATCCATGTGGAGACGATACTCAATATATTTATCACTATATTACTTGACGTGTACACTTGCACTATTGTGGGGCACTTTTACGCGAGCATCAAGTTTTTGGCGCCATTGCCGGGGATTTGCAACTTTTGTTTTTATTTTCTTGTACTCTTTTATTTTGCTTTATTTAGTTTATTTATTTATTATTTTAGTACTAATAAAACTTGGTTTTGTTTCGGTGCATGACCAGAGCGGACCCAGGCAGCCCAGTGCGAGACTTAGATCCAGAACTCGAACGCTCTTACTTAAAGCTTAAACGAAATATCGTAGCCGCAATGCAGCAACCTGAGGGCCAAGGCCGAGGTCAAGGCCGAGGCATCATCCAAGGGGCCCCGGTATAAAATGTCATAGGGCAGATGTAGAGCGTTTTAGTGTTCTCTAAATATGAGTGCAAGTGCACACTCCTGCCAAGTAATTGTATAAAAGATATCGTCTCGCACAGGGATTGGACAGCTTGACTTGAATCGTAACTCCTGCACAAGGGAAAATTAAATGCTCAAATAAGTTGAATTGTTTAAGAAGAAAAGAAAATAAAACACAAGTAAATAAAAGGGAAGAGTTCAGATTGATGGAATGGGGCGGGTTATGCTGCTGCTTAGTGTGAAACTGCGTTGAATAGGATAAGTTGCTTTGCGCTGCCAAACTTCACTGCCTCGGCGGGCGATGGCAGGTAGGCTGCTGTGATGCTCTCACCGCCCCGACAGTGGAATGGAAGTGTGTCTCAGCGGTGAACTCGGTAGAACTACATGGTTCGGCAGAACGCTTCAAAAGTGATCTGCTTATGTCTAAGTCAGAATGCTATTGATGTCCATTGTAGATAATACCAGTCGCGTCGTGAATCGTGCAAAGACAGCAATGTTTGGTTCATTCTCTTTTAGCCACCTTAAACCCTAACATATGTCTAGGCTGGATTGATCAACACTTGTTTAAGGTGAAGACCGTACATACTCCTTTCGTGAGTTCGACTCTTTCGATACCGAAAAAATCGATAGTAATCAACTAATCTTTCGCCTTAATTGAAAACTATGAAGAACGTGGAATAAACAAACATTGAAGTTTTATTGCAAAAACAAACTTGAAAACATAAACAACCATTCTCCTGCTAATTAAAACTTAACCCAAACCCAAAGAGAATATAGAACATAATGGCGGCAAGAAAACCTAAACTATGCCTAAGGGAAAACCTAAGTTGTTTTGAACTAAGAGTATAATGGGTATATAAAGGCATTGGCTAGGTCTAGTCTTTCTTGAAGTAGAAGTCTTCAAAGTAGCTTTTGCATTAAATGCAACCTTAAATTCTAACTTCTTTGAGTTGAATATGGTCTTTTTCACGTTGCCTTGCTCCGCAAGTAATCTCGTATTCCTCCTTCGACGGATCTGCCCGCTGCTACAGTCCTTGGAAATTTGAGTGGATAGCATCGTCAAGATCAAGACTTTCTTCTCTACAGATCGCATTCCATTTCTCCAATTCCTCAGTTTAATGTCTTGAGCGTCAAGTATGGAGGCGGCTGCTATTCGACAGGTATTATCTCTGTCTGGAACTGCATCAGTACAGCTTCTTTGTCTGCTGCCTCAACATCATGTCCTCAGCTCCTCTCTCCTTCTATCAGCCTCTAGCACCTGAAACTAAAACTAATCTAAAAAGTACCTTTTCTTTACCAAATAATAGAAGCCACCTGCCGACGGGCTGCAACTTACCGATGGGCAGCAAAATATCCCGACAGGGGATAGAGAAAATCTGCGAGTTCCATTCACGCCAGTACGACACCAAACTATCCGAAACTACCTTGAAGTGAACATGAACGGACTAAACCCTGGAGTTCTTAACCCAAAGATAGAGGTCACCCACTTTGAGCTGAAGCATGTGATGTTTAACATGATCAACACTATGGGGCAATTTGGCGACTCAACAACTGAAGATGCCAGACAACACCTCAAGTCCTTCCTCCATATTTGTAACTCTTTTAAAATATAGGGAGTACATGAGGATATTTTAAGATTGAAATTGTTCCCCTATTCACTGAGGGATAGGGCAAAAACCTAGCACAATAGTATTTCAGCAGGGTTAATTGGATCCTGGAGTGACTTATGTCGTGATTTCTTAGCGTGTTTTAATCCTACAAATTTAACTGACAAATTGTGTAACGAAATCACTTCATTTTGATAGGTTGATGATGAGTCCATGCACGAGGCTTGGGAGTGATATAGAGAGCTATTACACAAATACCCCTTGCACGGATTCCCAGTGTGGACGTAGGTGACTATTTTCTATAATGCGGTTAACACATCAACTAGGATGGTGCTCGATGCCTCGGCAAACAGCATACTCTTAGACAAGGAATTGGAAAAAGCCATGGAAATTCTGAACAAAACGGCCAAAAACGACTATTAGTTTTCGATGGCCAGAAGGGGAGGAATATGTCGCCAACCCACAATAAATGTAATAGGGTCCTCGAACTCAATTTCATCTTAAATTGCCACCTTGAAAGAACTGGTCTTGAACATGCAATCGCAAAATAATCAACAGGAATTCAAGGTAATGGATCTATTTTGTTAAAACTGTGGAGGTAACCATGCCTTTTCTGAATCCTCGCAGAACCCAGAGTCAACCTGCTATTGTAAATTGTCCAGAAGTTCTATATTTCATGCACATTCCATCTCATATTATTGTTGTTTTAAGTACATTTTAGGCATATTTAGGCCATTCATTGCATAAATACAGTATTCTTTGTTTTGCCATGCTTTTATTGAATATTTGTCATTTGGTGAAGTAAAGATGCAGTTTTAGTGTATATTTAGTTTTCCAAGGCTACAAGCTAACAAGAGGAGGACAGACCAGAGGAGAGGATGTTGAGGCAGGAGAAGAGGGCAGCAAAGTGTCGTCCAGTGCCGCCCCGTGCCGCCCAGTGCTGCCCAGTGCCTCCCAGGGCAGCAAACTGAGGAGTTGGAGAATTGGAGTGCGATCAACAGAGCAGAAAGTTCTAATTCTAACGGTGCTGATCACGCAAGTTTCTGACACCTGTAGCAGAATGCAGAGCCGCCCAAAGAGAAAGATTGAGCTTACTTGCGGAGCGAGGCAACGGGAAAAGAAGTCCAAATTCAACTCAAAGAAGTGTGAATTTAAAGTTACATTTAATGCAAAAGCTCTTTGAAGACTTCTACTCTAAGGAGGACTTAACCTAGACTATGGCCTATATATACTCCACATATTTTTGTATTTCGACACATAGATCTTAGGTTTTCTTTAGGAATAGCTTATGTTTTCTTGCCGCCAACATGTTCTAAACATCTCTTAGTTAAGGGTTATGTTATAGTTCCTTGTGAGAACGGTTGTTTAGGTTTTTTCAAGTTTTATTTTGCAATAAAATATTCCAAGTTTGCTTAATTCATGTTCTTCACTTCTTCAATTAGTTCCAAAAGTCCAGTTGAAGAAATCCAATTGTCGGGCAAGAGAGTCTCAAACTCAGAAAAGAATTAAGCACGATCTCATCATGTCGAGGTGTTGACTAATTCGGCTTAGACATAATTTGGAATTTCAGCGGCTAAAAGGAGCAACCAAACGTCGACTTCCTGTGTTAGGTTTACGCTGATATTGCTAGCTATTGCCTACATCACATGGTGACAGAATCCTTGCCTAGACATAGGAAGGATCACTTCAGAATTGCTTCGCCGAACTTGGAGTATCTGCTAGATTTATCGTCGGGACTTCCCTCCATCTCACCTGCCAAGACAGCGAAATTTGTAAGAGCAGAGATCCGCTGTGGCAGCGAAAGGGGCGCAACCTCAATCCGCCATTACCCGCCGAGGTAGCAGATTGTGGCAGCACAAAACAACTTGGCCTATCCAACGTAGTTTCACACTAAGCAGCAGCATAACCCTGCCCCCTCTATCAATCTGATTACTTCCTCTTTTACTTGTGTTTTCTTTTACTTTTCTTCTCAACAACTATCTTACTCATGCAATTTACTTTCCTTGTGGAGGAACAAAAATTCGAACCAAGCTGTCCATTCCCTGTGGGAGACGATATCTTATAGACTATAACTTGACAAGAGTGTGCAGTTGCGCTCATAAATAGAGTACACCTAAAACGCTCTATAAGTTTTTGGCGCCGTTGTCGGGGATTGGTAATAACGAATTTTGTTTTTATTTCTGCACTTTTATTTTCTTTGCATTTAATTTTTAGTTTTTATTATTGTTATTCTTAGTTGAAAAAAAACTATGTGGGAAAGCACTTATTCAAGTGCCCCACGAGTTAAGGGCAGCTATATTTGGGAAAGTTCTTGCGAATTTTGTGAAGGCAATCATGAGTTCGAAAGTTGTCCTCATCTTTTTGCAGCAGATATGTCGAGAAAAACCACTTCGGAGTGTATGTCTGAATAGGAACAACATATGCCGCCGCAGCAGCAACAAGGTCAGCAGATGTCGCTGCCGAAATTGTCGCCACAACAGCAAGATTTTTCATGGTATAATCAAAAATCTCAAAAAAAATTACCATAACTGTTTTGCTACAGAAATTGACATACCCTGGCAATATAGTTATCCACAAGAACAATAAAAATCCTTGGAGGACATACTTCAAACTTTCCTTGCACTCACGGATAAAGTTACAGATGATGTGGACGCCAACATCGCTAAGATGGATGCACGGCTGAACAATTCAGTCCTTATCAATGCCATAGATGCACCGGAACAATTAAGTCTGAGGGATACTGATGTCCCAGGACAAGAGGACGAAGAGCAATGTGAGGAAAGATCTCTGATGTGTGAGGAGCCATTAGAACCTCCAAGCCAAAAAGGTGCAGAACGATGCCCACACAGCAAAACTGACAGTGTTTCCGATAGCTACCTAGAACCCTGCCCTAAGGACGAACTGGCAGTACTTGAGCAAAGCTATGCCTCAGTAGAGAGGCCCGCCACAACAAAAGCCTCCATAATGACGTCTGCCTCAGTAGACACCTCGGCAGATATAGATTATATATATCTAGAGGAGTCGATGTAGGAAGAGTTACAACAGTCAAAATCTCTACTGATGGAGAATTTCGAGGAGCTTAAAGAGTTTTCCCTTGACCGACACATCACTATGACAGAAGACTACCACAACAGCTAGTTGTCGCAACAGCTGCCTCCGCAGCAAAAGAAACTTTCCCCTATGACGAACTTCGACAAAAAGGAGGTAAGTACATTGTTAGGTAGTTATATAATTTTTCCTAATCACATGTTCATGCCTTCAAGAATAGGAACAAGAAGGAAGGTCCACATGGATTACAAGGGAACGGGGAAGAAGGACTCCTCCACCATGAGGATAACCACTAGATGGAGGGTGTAGATGGATTGCAAAAAGTATAAAAAATGACCCTCTTGAGCTAAACCGATAAGGGAGTAGTTACTTTAGGAGATGCATATCAATGTATTCGTAGAGTAACAAAATTTTGTATAAGTTTTTATTTTTCCACATCTTTATTATTTTATTTAGGGGTAGATTTTACCTACTTAGGACAGATTTTATTTTCGTTTTATTCCCATCTCACAACTGTTTATACAGATTCAGACCCTTAAGAATCGAGTCGATGCGCACACCAGAGGGCAGCATTACTAAGCCTGCTGCCACAACCCTCAATGGACGGCATATCAGATAACTCCTCCAAATCCTCTGCACCATCTGACAACATCTAAGCCTAAGTCTCCTTCCCTTTTCTCATGTTATTTTTCAGTTATTTTGTCTTATTTTAATTTTTCTGTTTTCATTTTGTGCATTGAGGGAATGCCCATCTCGAGTTTGGGGGGATAGATATTTCTTCTTTTTGTCTAGACATATTTAGTAGCATATAGATTGCATTGTACTTGCCTTAATGCTAATCGGAACAGAAAAAAATTGTTATATAACTTGTGCCTATGTTAGTTAGCTGATTACTTATTTTCGCACTAATAATAAATTGAACCTAATTTGGGAAAAAGTATGAAAAATGACTTATAATTTCTTTTAATTGCCAAAACTGTCAAACACATCTATGACTTGCAAAAATTGCTAGAATATCTTATGAACATTGTCTACTTGTTTTTAGAATTCTTTGCAAAATTCTAACATAGGTTGCAGGAAGCTGTCGCGGCAGGCAACAAACAGGAAAAACAAAAGCACTACCAAGATAGGAAAAACCAATTTTATGTTGTCTTTCCCTAGAGGTGCCCGAAACAGGCTCTAGGAAGAATCATGTGCGAGGACACTCCGCTGCTATCAAAGTCCATGAATCTAAAATTTTTGATGTGACGGACAAATTAGCATGAGTAAATAAAAGTCTTCACGGGATGACTCTACTCCATGGGTTCGGGGTTTTGTAATTTGCTCTTATCTTAATTTCAGACTTAGAAGAGTAGTTGTAATGAGCTGAAGCCCTCATTGACATGATTTTAAAAAAGCGTGCTTATCTATGCTATCTCGGAAGCAACCTTATATATCATAACAACATCTTTGTTTATCTAGTTATTCTGCATATCCAGCATGTACACAGTTTTACACACACTGCACTAGCATTGGAAATTAATTCTGAGTTATTATCTTGCTATGTTCCCTTCAATAAATCTAATATAGGTGCCACGACCTTGAGGTATGAAATCAAGTTGAAAGTGGCTTTTTTCTTTCTGGTTACTATAAGGGGCAAGTATGTTTAGGTTGCATTGCTTGAGGACAAGCAGTAGTTCGAGTTTGGGGTGTGTAAAGTGTCCAGAAATTCTATATTTCATACATATTCCATCTCATATTATTGTTGTTTTTAAGTACATTTTAGGCATAACTAGGTCATGCATTGCATAAATACAATATTATTTGTTTTGCCATGCTTTTATTTAATATTTTTCATTTGGTGAAGTAAAGATGTGGTTTTAGCGTATATTTAGTTTTCTAAGGCTAGAAGCTAACAGGAGGAGGACAGACCAGAGGAGAGGATGCTGAGGCAGCAGACGAGGGCAACAAAGTGTCGTTCAGTGCTGCACAGTGCCGCCGAGTGCCACCCGGTGCTACCCGGTGCCTCCCAGGGCAGCAAACTGAGGAGTTGGAGAATTGGAGTGCAATTGACAGAGCACAAAATTCTAATTCTAACGGTGCTTATCACGCAATTTTTTAACGCCAATAGCAGAATGCAAAGCCGTCCAAAGAGAAAGAATGAGCTTACTTGCGGAGCAAGGAAGCGGGAAAAGAAGTCCAAATTCAACTCAAAGAAGTTAGAATTTAAAGTTGCATTTAATGCAAAAGATCTTTGAAGACTTCTACTCCAAGGAGGACTTAACCTAGACTATGGCCTATATATACTCCACATATTTTTGTATTTCGAGACAAAGATCTTAGGTTTTCTTTAGGCATAGCTTAGGTTTTCTTGCCGCCAACATGTTCTAAACTTCTCTTAGGTTAAGGGTTATGTTGTAATTAGTTGTGAGAACGATTGTTTAGGTTTTTCAAGTGTTTTTTGCAATAAAATATTCCAAGTTTGCTTAATTCATGTTCTTCACTTCTTCAATTAGTTCCAAAAGTCTAGTTGAAGAAATCCATTTGTCGGGCACTAGAGTGTCAAACTCACGAAATAATTAAACACGGTCTCATCATGTCGAGGTGTTGACTAATTCGGCTTAGACATAAGTTAGAATTTCAGCGGCTAAAAGGAGCAACCAAACGTCGACTGCATGTGTTAGGTTTACGCTGAGATTTCTAGGTATTGCATACATCACGTGGTGACAGAATCCTTTCCTAGACATAGGAAGGATCACTTCAGAATTGCTTCGCTAAACTTGGAGTATCTGCCAGATTTGCCGCTGGGACTTCCCTTCATCTCACCTCCCGAGACAATGAAAGTTGCAAGAGCATAGATCCACTGTTGCAACGAAAGGGCTGCAGCCTCAATCCGCCATTACCCGTCGAGGCAGCAGATCGTGGCAGTGCAAAAAAACAACTTGGCATATCCAACGCAGTTTCACACTAAGAAGCGGCATAACCTTACCCTCTCTATCGATCTGATTACTTCCTCTTTTACTTGTCTTTTCTTTTACTTTTCTTCTCAACAACTATCTTACTTGTGCAATTTACTTTCCTTGTGCATGAACAAAAATTCGAACCAAGATGTCCAATCCCTATTGGAGACGATATCTTATATACTATAACTTGACAAGAGTGTGCACTTGCGCTCATAAATAGAGTACACCTAAAACGCTCTACAACTAAGTTGGAAACTTCATTCGCAACAACAACCAGATGTCCAACAACTACAATCCAGCCTGGGAAAAGCACCCCAACTTCTCCTGGACCAACCCCAACAATGCACGCAATCCAGAACATCAGAATGCTCCAGCAGCAGGATTCCAACAAACCATGCCTCGGTAGAACATGCCGCCGCAATAGAGAATGCATTCTAGTTCTTTAGAAGACACTCTCCATGCTTTTATGACTCAAACTAGTGCATATATGGCTAACACTGACAAGTTAATAAAAAAGACTAAAATTTTATGGACAAGACAGAGATGAGGCTGCAAAACAACAAGGCAACACTAAAATCCCTAAAAACTCAAGTGGGGCAAATTGCACAAATTTTGAACACCAGGACAATTGGTGATTATCCTAGCGACACTGAAGCCACTAAGGGGACATCGTATGAGCAGTGCAAAGTTGTAACCACCAGGAGTGGTATTCAACTATAGGGCCTCAAAACAAGCATATAGCACTGGAGAAGTTAGAGGAATCAACTACCACAACACAATCCAAAGATAATGGGGCCGCGGCAGCAACCAAGAACAATGTTGCACCTGCAAAACCTGTGGCAGTACCCATGACAGAACCCAGAGTCAGCACACCAGCTCCACCATTCCCACAAAGGCTGAAACAACAAAAGCAAGAGTACAAGTTTAAGAAGTTCTTGGACATCCTTAAACGGGTACACATTAATATACCTTTGGTGGCGGCAATCAAGGAGATCCCAAACTATGCCAAGTTCCTCAAGGACATAGTGTCAAAACGGAAAAGGATTGGGGAATTTGAAATGGTGGTCGTAACGGAGGAATGCATGGCTGCATTACACAACCGAGCTCTACCCAAGTTAAAGGATCTCGGAAGCTTTCTCATACCATGTGCAATCGGGAAGCATTACGAGGGGAAGGCACTCTGTGATCTTGGTGCAAGCATAAACATCATGTCGAAATCAGTCTTCCAAAAATTGGGGATTGGGGCGGCCAGACCAACAATGATAATGGTATAGCTTGCTGATGGATCCCATGTGCAATATGAGGGGAAAACTGAGGACATACTAGTAAAAGTCAATAAATTTATTTTCCCTACTGACTTCCTCATTCTATATTGCGATGCGGATGAAAGAGCCCCACTCGTTCTGGGACGGCCATTCCTTGCTACTTAGAGGAAAATAATCAATGTTGAGAAAGGAGAGCTGACAATGTGAATCAATGACGAGCATGTGAAACTCCACGTACTAAACACAAGGAAACATGCTGAAGATTCAGAAAGATGCCAAGCACTCCAAGCCACAGGGAAAACAGACCTCAAGAAGGACCCAACCTGTCCTTGCATAGAAGCTGCATAATGCCACGGAAAACACGTAGGACCCTGTCAGGACCATTATCTCGGCAATATAATGGGAGAACATGTACACCAGCCGCTACCTCACAAGAGATCACATGTGATGAGGGATAAGGAAATAAACACTTTAGAAGAGGCGTCCACATGCACTCCTTTAGTGCTCTAATCTTTTCTCTCAATTTTTCTTTTTCTTTTTGATTTTTTAGTTTTTAGTTGTTAGTTTTCAATTTCAGTTATTTTAAATTTTCTGCAAATTTTTTAGGAATAATATTTTATTTTTGTTGATTATTTTTAGGACGGAGATTAAGAAAGGAAGAATAGATAAAACATCTAGGAGAAAACCGTTAGCTGCCGCAGCATTTGCCGCCCAATGAACCGCAAGAGCAGCAATGGCTAGTTTTACAACGGGCAGGAACCGTAACGGGCAAAAACTGATAGTAACAGCTAGAAGTCACACGGCTGAGATTTGCGCTCCAACGGCATGATATGCCGAAACACTATATAAGGGCCACTATTCTCCATCATTCTTCACTTTAACATTCTCTTCTACTGCCTTACAATCTTCAAAACTTTTATTTTCTTTTACTCTCAAACAATTGCTCTCAAACTCTTCTCGAATTTCAGATGGCAATCCGAGGCGAAAGCTCTAGTAGTGTTGCGGCACAAACCTATACCCGCTTTGCACCGTCGGGAGTCGAACACCGATTCAAGAAATATTTCATATCTCGGCAAGTGTGGGAAGAACAAGAGTTCCAAGTTTCTGACGAGCCTAACTACGGCATCGACCACTATTTGTTCAACAAGATCAATCATCAGAAGTGGCAAATATTTTTCCTTCAACCTGCCCGGGCCAACATCACCATTTTAAGAGAATTCTATGCCCACAGGCCCAGTGACAAAATGCTCTTCGTGCACGTAAGAGGGAAGGCAATAAGGGTTGATGTTGAGGCCATAAACAACTTTTATGGTCTTCACATTGAAAGAGACGAGCACACAGATGTCTTGGAAGGACTCACGGAAGAAGATTATCAACAGATTAAAGAGGAGCTTTGCTATGCTAGCACGACATGGGAGGCTGGGCACACCGAGGGTCAGTCCAAAGGCAAAGCCTCGAACCAGAAGCAAAGCTATGGAACAAATTCATTCGCCACCACCTCTTGCCAACCTCCCATAACACTGCCATTGGTCGGCCCATGCTTGCTCTTATCAATTCTATTATGCATAATCGAAAGATTAATGTTGGTAATCTTATTTGTCAGAAAATCTACAAGTGCGCGCAAAAGGATTAGGGGTCGCTTTATTTTCCTTCGTTGATCACTGGCCTGTGCACAGAAAAAGAGGTACCCGTTGATGAAGCTGACGAATACACGCCGCACCGAAAGAGCTGGGATAAGGAGGCCTACCACAGACTGATGAACATCACTGAAGCCGACCCAATCCAGGCTACGCCAATGTAGGGCGTTGGCGGATCTCCATACCACGTAAGGTTGGCTTGGATACACCTGTCGGATCTCCATACCTTGTTGCCTCTAGCTAGTCTGACACCAATCATTCATTCAGTCGGCTCTTTGAAGAACTTAAATGCAAGGCATCGACCGTGGATGAAATCTGCCTCGACACAGAGGACGAAGAGGTCATTGCACTAGCAGCAAAGCCCACCCCAACCTCACGCATCCAGCCACCACACAAATCCAAACGAATCAAGCACACGGCATCAAATCAAAGAGGCTGATTTTACAAAGTGAAAATGACGAGGAAGATGAATCTTCCAAATCACAATCTATTTAAATTCCTCTTCTTTATGCCTTTTATTTTTAATGCCCTCATATTTTGTGTGCTAATTTTTTCTATCTTAAATGTATGAAATGTAAGCATTGAGGGCAATGCTTGGTTCGAGTTTGGGGGTATAGGTTCAGTTGCCAAGGCAAGGCCATGCCACGACATTATAATATAATTGCCATGCAGTTATGTTCTTTTACTTGTCAAAATTTTTTAATTGCATTGCCTCAATCAAATTTTGCTTATGCCTCGACAATATTTTCTATCAATTGCCTTAGTTTAGTTTTAATTAAATCTTCTTTCTTGGCAATAGAACTCTCTCTTCTTACCATTGTTTAGAACTGTTTAGAGCCTTTATTTTTAGGATGCTTAAGGAAGATAACATAGGATCAAACTATGAGATTAGAAGTTTAAATCCCCTTTGTGACTTGTATGATTTAAGGAATTCTAGTACACTTAGGGCATAGAATAGCTTAGAAAGAAAATTGGGTAAAAAGTTAGAGGTGCCTAACACTGGCTCTAGCTTAAGGAAGCCCTAGAGGTGCCCGAAACTGGCTCTAGCCTCATCACTAGAGGTGCCCGAAATGAGGTAGAACCAACTAGTAACAGACCCTGATCGAGCCAAGCCACAACCGATAACTTCTACTGAGGGAAGCTAATTTATGATGAAGCCTTGATGAGTAGAACCAGTCACAAGACCCATGTCGTGGCAGTAGAATGTCATGTCGCAGTCGTGTACTACTTTACCTACTAGAGGGAAAAACCAGCAAAGTTGTAGCCAATTTGTAGAGCCTTAAATGCAGGATTTTTCTACATACTTTGTGTGGCTGTTAGAGCTCGAGAAGAGGACGAAAACATGGAAGAAAGGATAAAGATGGACTTTTGGCCAAAACTGAATATTGTATTATATTAAAGAGACTCACCTCTTTAATAAAGTTAAGTCCAAGTCCAACTTAACTTCCTCTTCAAGAAGGAGTTGTGCCTACATCTCCCCTATATAAGGAGGCTTGTCGTCATCATCAAAGGGGAGACGAGTCGAAGAGAGAAGAAAGCTTAGGATTAGTTTGTGTTTTCTTTACATTCATTATGTTCTTATTTTCTTAGGGTTTGGATTTGTTTGTTTAGTAGTTGTGTGAAGACTATTGTACTTTGTTTATGTTCTTAATGTAATTACATTGAGGTTTCCTTATTCTTGGTGTTAATCATTCTTGCATTCTTGTCGAGAGAGAGTTTGTGAGATTATCCATTTATTCAATGTCGAGAGATTTGAATTAACGAAACGAGTAAGCACGGTTTTCATCCACGTGGTGTTGACTAATTCAGCCTAGAGATAGGTTAAGAATTTCAGCGGCTAAAAGAAGTGTGTGATTGGTAGGTGTTTGTCTTTGGTTTACGCCGAGAGGTATGATTAGAGATCATCCATCAACAGTGTTCTGAAGTTTGAGATAAGAATGAGCCATTCAAGGACGCTTTGTTGAGACTTAACAGCATCTTCCCAAGAGCAAGAGATTGATGCGGTAGAGATTCAACCTTTGCGGCCGCGGCAGGACTTAGCTTACTGCCATGGCAGTATTGTGTTGCTGCATTCGAGAACGAGAGACAAGTCAATAGGATTCCACACTACGACGCATTCAAATCTGACCAATTCTCTCAACCTTGATCTTCTATTTACTTTATTACCTAGCTTATATTAGTTTTAGTATTTTAGTTTATTCAAACAACTCAACTCATTTGTGTTTTTACTTTAATTATTTTGCAGTGCGAGGAAGTAGGACCAAAAGGCTAGCTTAATCCATGTGGAGACGATACTCGATATATTTATCACTATATTACTTGACGTGTACACTTGCACTATTATGGGGCATTTTTACGGGGTCATCACGAAACATTCTAATCCGGCCCATTATCTCATCTTGATTTCTCTTTACTTTATTTTCTAGCTTATTTTAGTTTTAGTATTTTTAGATTACTCCAAATCCAAATATTAATCTGTGTTTTACTTTATTTGTTTTACAGTGCGAGGAAGTAGGATCAAAAGGCTAGCGCAATCCCTGTGGAGACGATACTCGATATACTTATCATTATATTACTTGAAATGTGTACACTTGCACTATTACGGGGCACTTTTACGCGAGCATCACGAAATGCCTTTTTTGGGTTTTCACTCTGCTTTTTTTCATTTTTTCAATCTCCTTTTTCATTTCTTCGAGCGTAACACCTCTTGACCGAGTCTAAGTTTATTTAATTGCTTAGCTCATCTCTGGTTAAAATCAATGCTCCTCTGGAAAGCGGTCTCCTCTATGTGTAACCCTTTCCAATTAGGCATCCATTTCCCACAGAAATCTTTATGAACTGACAAGATCTTCTCAAGCTCTAGATCCCCTTCTCAAAATTCTCTTGGATAAACTTTCATTGTTGTAAGCTCGCATCGTTCTTTCTTGGTACATCTAACCATGTCAAATTACATTTAGTCTCCTCTCTTCAATGAGATTCAAATTACCTTATCAAGCTTTTACTTGTTTTGCATCGTCCAATTTCACATCAATTAATACTCTACGACAGAATCTGAACCTCAATTAGTCATGTTGTTTCCATCCATAGACCAAAGAATACAATGTTGGCCATGTTGAAGTGCACACTGTGGATCGAAATACATACAAGGTTAACGATAATTTCTTATTTTGGTCTTTTCAAGTCTTTGAGATAGTCCTTTGTTGTTTACGTTTTCCAAATCTACTACCCCATTTATCTCTGAGCAATTGATCACAGAATTATGATGATTTGTCTTGAACTGTTCAGTTCTGATGTCGTCTTGTTTTTCATATTAGAGGCGCTATCAATGACAACTCTCTCTGGGAAACCATATCGACAAATAATCCCTATTCAGCATCTTGCAAGTTGTTACTCTTGTAATATCGTCATAGGAAGCAGATTTCATCCACTTCGTAAGGTGATCGACAAATAAATCTGTCTTATACAGCAAAAGGCATTGTTTGTTCTCTCAAGCATAAACTTCCATGAGTTCATTTTCTTTTCTCTTCTGTTATGCACATCGAATCCTTATCTGGGAGACTAAAGTTCAAGGACTCTTGATCATCTGAAGCAAATCTCACCAAGAAACACGTCATTGTTATCTAACAATATCGAAATCTAATAATAACATTTTCCAATGAGCCATTCTCTAGTCAACGCTAGTGTTTCCATCAAGAGTTTCAAAGGATCAATTCTTGAGAATGAGCAAGCGAAATGATACAACATATTTTTTCTGAGCCCTCAAGCTACCGAAGCAACACGACTTTTGAAATGGTGGATACCGCATTTTGTAACTGATGATTCTTTGCTCAGATAATAAATGGCTCTTTCCTTCATATCTCATCATGTTAGCCTAATGCACCCCATTGAGTTTTATAAGCTGTTAAAGAATCAATGACCAAACTGGAATTGGTATTATCAGCATTGTGCACTTTGAAAAATACTTCTTGATCTTTCCAGGGCTTCATGGTATTCTTCATCTCATACTCTTGGATCGATCTCTATCAGCAACTTGAACATTTAATCACATTTTGTCTATTTGGTACGATGAATAATTCAATATCTCCTGGCTTCTTTTTTCTTTTTCATTTTTTTCACTTTTTTCTTTTTTGCTTGCTTGTTTTCTTTTTGTTTTTCTTTTTTTTTCTTTTTTTCCTTCTTTTTCATTCTCTTTTCTTTTCTTTTTTGTTGCCCGGAAGGAGAAGATTTTGAACAACTTTCACTTTGTCGGAATAAATTTCAGTTCCACTTTTGCTGACCCATTAGTTTCCCAAATGTGAGTTCCAAAAGTATGTTTTGACGAATTGGACCTCAACTTACACCTCCTCAATCCTTGGAGAATTATTCTTGAATTTTGCACCCATCTTTATTTTGGATACCATGGCCCTCTAATATATTGCCCAATGACATTAGCTTGTAGTGAAATGAATCTCATATGATTGTAAATGTTGTTTTCTCTACTTTGTTCGGATCAAAAGAAGATTGCCTTTCTAGCCCACTATAATGTCTCGGCTATCTTGAGAAAGTCATCATCAAATTGCCTTTGCAACATTTCTGGACTCATTTTCCAAGCTTTTGTTGAATAGTTTTGCATTCAGACATCATGAGTAACTTGTGCATAACATTGTCTGGATCTAACCCTCGATATATCCTGGTATGACCATGTGAAGATGTCTTTGAATTCTTGTAGCCATTCAGATCACACTTGGCTTTTGCTGAGAAATCGCCTATCTTAATAGTTTTCGGGCGATCCTGTTGCATTGGATATGATCAAGGAATCGCCTATCCTAATGGATTAACCTTCAGTGTCAACTTCCAAAATTCATTGGTTCAAAAAGTTTTGAACATGTTGCTTGAAAGTGTAACAATCCTCAATGTCATGATCATGAACTCCATTATGATACTCGCAATGATTCTCGATGTTGTACCAACTTGGATAATGGGGCTTTGAAGGTTTTGTATGATTCGGTGAAACCTCGAGCAATTTGAAGTACATCTCACAATAAGAAACATGAATAAGATCCAATTTAGCCTTTGATTTTCCACTAACATGATCACTTTGAGCATTTGGCTTCGGAGCATTCTTCAGTAAAGGAAACTTTGATGAGGTAGATGTCCAAACATTACTTTGCTTTTGGTAAACCCCAAACTGTAACAGACTACCCCCAAAAGCCTATTGTAAATTTGGCCCTTTTTGTTTTATCTCGATCTTTCTAGCCAACGCTGGTCTTTTGTGGAATCTGGTTTCTCCATTCTCAAAACATAAATGTCCATTCTTGATGAAGCCACTATTTGTTTCAGAAACATGCAATCTTCTACAGAGTGACTGAAATCTCCACAATAATAACCGCAAGCATTTCTAATGCCATAGAAAGACTTATAAAATTTCGGTGGAATCGTCATCAGTAAATGATTCTGCACAAGGTATGACAACAGGTTTGAATATGGTATTGGGATAGAAACAACCGTCTCTCTTTCTTGATAAACCATTCAACCTCCTTATCTTTTGTTTTTGTGCTCGTTGCCCCTCTTTTCTTTGATGTAGGCAATTCCATTGTGAGAAAATTTTTTACATCAATTGAATCCTTGACCTTCATCTTTTCAGAGAAACATTCCGGAAACACATGTGGTTGTGCAACTCTATTGGAATCATCTTATTCTTTAATAGTCTCAGAACCCATCGAAAATACAGGTGTAAGGCAAACATCAAAATTTTGGCTTCTACTCAGACTTCCTGTATTTGTTTGATTGATAACATCTAGTTTAGCTCTATCAATTTCTGTCAACACATCAAGGCTAGGAATGTCATCTCTAAAGTTTATTTTCAATTTTTTTGAATCATTGATCGAAACTCTAATTGCACCAGTCTAAACTTCCTTCGAGACTGATCCTTCGAGTTGAACCTTTGTGTGAGATAAGTTTCATTCTGATCATAAATGTTGGTATTTCCATTTTAAACTTTTTCTTTCTTAGCTTCCATGATTCCAAGTAATGTGGTAGTTCATGTTACAATCTCGTTCTAAGACTGGTCAATCTTTTTCTCAATGCTTCCCAAGTGATCCTCAACAACATTTTCAGATTGCTTCACTTAACAAGCCTATTGCCCATGTTTCTCAAAATATTGGTTTTCAACTTTCAAACTATTATATGAAAATTAATGCAATATTATTTAAACAAAATGCAATTGTTATTTTTTTTAAAGAAGTTATTTAAAAAAATATGATGATTTTTCTGAAATGCAATATTTAAGCAATGCAATGCATGATTTCACGAGGTATCGATTTCAAGGACTAGTCTTTAGAGCAACATCCATTAGCCAAAAGGCTGAATACAAGAAATAAACAATATCATTACAAAACCCAGCTAGCCCTCGTCCCTAGGTTAATCACTTCGTTTTGCTTTCGAGTTAGAGTCTGTCCTAACTTGGTGCTGATGTCAAGGTGTTATTATAGGTTCATGGCTTCAACGGATAAAATCTGCATGAATCAGCGACTCCTCGTGCATGGCTTCTAAACTTGATCATTTCATGACTCTGTCTTTGAATAGTTTGAGTGGCTACCTCAAGCTTGCCTTTCAGTTCTTTGTCCTCCATTTCTAGTGCCTCGTCGAAACTTGTAGGCTGGCCTTCTGTAACCCCCTTAACCCGGTCTGGACAGTTGACCCGAATTAAGAAAGTCACACGGGGAAAACCAAAGTCAACCCGAAAGTCAACCTTGATTAACGACCCTTTTTTTTTCTTTTTACTCTTGTCTAGATGCACATTAACCTTAATTGTGATCATGCAAACAACATACTAAAAGATCACAAACATCAGAGATCAAACAGGGACCCAATTGAACAATTTACAACTTTAGGGACCAAATTGTAAATTCTGATAAATTAAGGGACTTAACCCAAATTAAAGCTACCATCTTGAAATTAGTCAGGTTTCATGCTTCTCTGTGAAATTTCAGCTCAAACGGACATCTCAAACTCATACAATTGCAAAAACAAGATTCAGGACTAAAACGTAAATCAAACAAAACATACAAAGATACTTTTAACTGATTTTTAACGGTCTGGTATCTATACGCCACGTGTCGTATCGATACTCGGGGAAGGCAGTAACCAAACCTCAGCAACGGTATCGATACGAGTATCCCTGTATCGATACGGCCTTCATACGGTATCGGTACCTGTTCAACCGTACCGATACGCCTGGGCAGGAATGTGCATATTTGGCTCAGGCGTACCGATACGCAAGCCCGAGTACCGATACCCCTGCCTGATTTCGACTCAAAAACCACAACAAACATGCTTCAAACTCCAAATTAACATCACCAAACCATACCACTTAATCATACAACATGCAAGAACCATAATTGCATCATCAATTCAGCATTTAAACAACACATATGAAAAGCCCCAACTTGAAAAGCATGCTTCCTACTTAAGCTACCATTCATGCATAAACCTTCATAAGCAAGCATTAGGAATCCAATCCAGAAACCAGCAATTCATACAACATTTAACAAACTCAGGGAGTCTCAAACACCTCCCAAAACATACACATTGGTCCCCCATTGCCAAAACAACCAAAAGCTAAAAGAACTTATAAAACCTTCATACATTGAGCTTTACTTGAACTTGTTTGCTTGCCTTCACTTGCTGCCCTCAATGTACTCTAATGCTCTGCATTATTGAATCAAGAAAACGAGAGAGCGTAAGCCAAAGCTTAGTGAGGAGTGCTCTTTTAAAACCATTCAATAATGCAATTAAAACCATTTATAAAACATGCTTATAATCATCCTTTACACATGCTCAATGCATACCTTAAATCAAGCAATCCCATGCTTCAAATACCATTTTAACAAGCATCTCATGCTTCAACATAAACATTAAAACATGCATCTCATGCATCTCAATGTACTATACATGTCATATTGGCTCAAGTGATACATTTCATTTATGAAATCAAGTTCAACAACTTTCCCCAAGGACTTTTAAACACCTTGGCCCCAAGGACTTTTAAACACCTTGGCCATGGACTTTTAAACACCATGAATAAGGACCACACAAGGACTTTTAATCACCTTTGTGTCCAATGCTTGAATCACCCCAAGGACTTTTAAACACCTTGGCCCCAAGGACTTTTAAACACCTTGGCCCCATGGACTTTTAAACACCATGGAAAGGAGCACCTAAGGACTTTTAACCACCTTAGTGTCCGCAACAAGATTCATCCAAGGACTTTTAACCACCTTGATGATCTTAAGTAACAAGGCTCACTCAAGGACTTTTAACCACCTTAGTGACCTTCACTTTTACAAAACATCACTTGCCAATATACATCTTATACATCATATAATCCACTGTTTTAAAGCATTAAACCAAGCCATTTCATCATGCATTTCAAATCATCAAATCCACATTTACACAATGCATAAAAGCAAGGTACTCCTACCTAGAGATACCCTCAACACATGGCTTAAAACATCAGCAATTAACATGCTAAAACATCAGTAATTATCATGCTAAAACATGCTTTCAAAACAGTAATCAAAACATGCAAAACATCATTTCGCATCATACCAAACATGGCCACCACTTAGAGAAAAATCCGAAAACTTACACTTGAGCTTAGCAAAGTTGTTTAGACTTAAACTAAGCCCCCAAAACCTTGGTTTCAAAGCCGAAAACCATTTTCACAAATCCACTCACCGATTTCCACTTTGCTTCAAGCCAAAGCACCAAATCAAGCCTCCGGATCAACAATTCTTGGATCCAAGGATGCCTCCCCTGTTTCAACACATTAAAGCAGAGGATTAATGCATCATCATGCATTAATTGCTTCAATGAAAACACCTAAACTCGCTGCTCTCACAAAACCTCCATTTTCGGCCACCAAACACAACCGAAAATGCATCCAAAACACTTCTAAACAAAGCCCAGCCATTAACCAGCAAAACCACACTTCCATTAACATCATATAACATCTAAAAACAACCTACAACCATCCTTATACCTCCAGCAACACCAGATCCACAAGATCACCACAAAAGCTACCTTAAAACACAAGCAAAACTTAGGAACTCAACCTATCCGGGATTGCATCAATCAAGACTCATTTCCTTTTCAATTTAGTGATCATTTAACATCAAAAACACCTCTCAAATCACAGATCTAACAGATCTAACGAAAATCATGTGAAATCATCAAAATCTTGCATAATTAGCCAAGATCCATAAATCAACTTAAAAGCCTTTAATTAAACATCAAATTAGGATTGAAAACTTAGGAATTTCATTAAAGAACTTGAAGTTCAGAGGAGAAGGGCGTTCTTACCTCCAAACTTGTATTTCTCCACTTTTTGGAACCAAAATGCTTGTTGAAACTTGTAGAAATTGAAGAGGTTTTGAAGATACAATGATTAGGATTCAAATGAGAGTTGAAAGGAGGAATTTAGGTGAGAAAATCAGAATTGAAACTCTGGAAATGGAGTGTTTGGGTTGAGAGAAAAAGAGAGAAAGAAAATGGGAAGTTAGTTGAGAAAATGACTAAAATGAGTTTTCCCTCCTTTTTGTTATCTTTAAAATCAGATAACTGGCTTATAAAACCTTAGAAAAATCTGGAGAAATCACCTTTGGATTAATAGCTCCTTAAAGATTCAAAGTTTCAACCCTTTATAAAACAGCCACCAAACTTTCAAAAATTACATTTTGGTCACTAGTCAAAATGTCACCCTTCCGAAACTCATTTTCCAAAATTGATTTCACAGTTCACTTAATTATATTAAAAGATGATTTTAGAACATTTTTCCATATTTTTAATGCAACCCGAGCTAGGCTTTCCTAATTTAACCTCTTACGATTCGAACAGCACTTTGACCAACCGGTCAACGCCCAAGACTTCCAAGCCCAAAACCGGGGCGTTACAACTCTCCCCCCCTTAAGAAATTTCGTCCTCGAAATTTACCTGAAGGAAAGAGATAAGGAAACTGCTTCAGCATATCCTCCTTCCGCTCCCACGTGGCTTCCTCAACACCTCGATGCTTCCACAGCACCTTCACCAACTCAATGGTCTTGCCACGAAGAACTTTGCTATCTGAATCCAGAACCTTCACTGGTTCCTCATCATAGGTCAAATCCGGATTCAATTCCACTTCCTCCACAGGCATCACATGCGAAGGATCAGATCTATACTTCCTGAGCATAGAAACATGGAACACATCATGAATCTTCTCCAGCTCCTGAGGTAACCTCAACCGATACGCAACAGGACCCACTCGCTCAACAACCTCATACGGTCCAATGTATCTAGGGCTCAGCTTACCCTTCCGACCAAACCTCATCACCTTCTTCCAAGGCGAAACCTTCAAGAACACACGATCACCCACCGTAAACTCTATCTCCTTACGCTTCAAATCCGCGTAAGATATCTGCCGGTCAGAAGCAGCCTTCAACCGCTCACAAATGAGCTTCACCTTCTCGGTGGTTCCTTTCAACAAAGCAGGCATCGAAACCAACTTTTGACCTGTTTCAGCCCAACAAAGAGGAGTCCTACACTTCCTCCCATACAGAGCCTCATAAGGTGCCATCTGTATACTCGCCTGATAACTGTTATTATAAGCAAACTCAACCAAAGGCAGATGCTTCTCCCAAGAACCTTGGAACTCAATCACACAGCATCTCAACATATCCTCCAAAATCTGAATAACTCGCTCAGACTGACCATCCGACTGAGGATGATAGGATGTACTGAAATGCAACCTTGTACCCAGAGCTTGATGCAAACACTGCCAGAAACGCGATGTGAACCTCGGATCCCTATCCGACACGATCGACTTAGGCACACCATGCAACCTCACAACCTCAGCAATGTACAGCTCTGCCAACTTATCCAAAGAAAACGTAGTATGCACAGGCAAGAAATGCGCACACTTCGTCAAGCGATCCACAATCACCCAAACAGAATTCTTCTTTGATGGAGACAAAGGTAAACCAGATACAAAATCCATGGTAACCCTCTCCCACTTCCATTCAGGGATTTTCAACGGTTGCAACAAACCAGAAGGAACCTGATGTTCAGCCTTAACTCGCTGACACACCAAACACTTGCTCACGAACTCTGCAACATCCTTCTTCAAACCTACCCAATAGTACTCATCACGAAGATCGCGATACATCTTAGAACTACCAGGGTGCATAGCAAAAGGACTACTATGACCTTCAGCCAGAATAGCACGCCTCAACTCAGCATCAGCAGGCACAACTATCCGACTACCAAAACACAACACTACATCCTCATTAAAGCAGAAATCCGAAGGTCTACCCTCCGCGATATCCTGAACATGAGACACCAAGGAATCATCCAACAACTGCTTATCCTTGATCAACTGAACCAACGATGGTTTCACCTGCAACTCAGCAACAAGACCACCATCCTGCGATATGCTCAAGCTAGCAAACATAGCTCTCAGCTCAACAGCTACCTTCCTACTCAAGGCATCCACAACAACATTAGCCTTTCCAGGATGATACTCTATCGTCAGATCATAATCCTTGAGCAACTCCAACCAGCGCCGCTGCCTAAGATTCAACTCCTTCTGAGACATCAGATACCTCAAACTCTTATGATCCGTGTACACCGTACACTTCTCACCATACAGATAATGCCTCCAGATCTTTAGAGCAAAAACCACTGCAGCCAGCTCAATATCATGCGTAGGATAATTGCGCTCATGCACCTTCAACTGCCGCGACGCATAAGCCACAACCTTACCCTCTTGCATCAGCACACACCCCAAACCAACATAGGATGCATCACTGTAGACCACAAACTCTTTCCCTGATTCAGGCTGAATCAAGATAGGAGCTTGAGTCAAAGCCATCTTCAGCTTCTCAAAAGCTTGCTGTCTCACTTCTGTCCACTCATACTTAACATCTTTCTGCAACAACTTTGTCAAAGGAGCAGCAATCTTGGAAAAACCATCCACAAACCTTCGGTAGTATCCTGCCAAACCAAGGAAACTACGAACCTCCTGAACAGACTTAGGAACTTTCCAGTTCATCACCGCTTCAATCTTCTGAGGATCAACACGAATCCCCTCAGCTGAAACCACATGCCCAAGAAACACCACCTCTCTAAGCCAGAACTCACACTTGCTCAGCTTAGCATAAAGCTGATTCTCCAACAAAGCTTGCAACACAACCCTCAAATGCTCTTCGTGCTCTTCTTCAGTACGCGAGTACACCAGGATATCATCAATGAACACCACAACGAACTTGTCCAGGTATTCATGAAAAACACGATTCATCATGTCCATGAAAGCAGCAGGAGCATTTGTCAAACCAAACGGCATCACAAGGAACTCATAATGCCCATACCTTGTCCTGAAAGCTGTCTTAGGCACATCCACATCCTTCACCTTCAACTGATAATACCCTGACCTCAAGTCAATCTTAGAGAACACAGCAGCTCCCCGAAATTGATCAAAGAGATCATCAATCCTTGGAAAAGGATACCGATTCTTGATAGTCAACTTGTTCAGCTGACGGTAATCAATGCACATCCTCATCGTGCCATCTTTCTTCTTCACAAACAAGACAGGAGCACCCCAAGGCGACACACTTGGCCGGATGAAACCACGATCAAGCAGCTCTTGCAACTGCGTCTTCAGCTCCTTCAGCTCCTTAGGTGCCATTCTATAGGGAGTAATGGACACAGGAGTGGTATTCTCATACAGCTCAATTCCAAACTCCACCTCGCGATTAGGAGGTAAACCAGGCAACTCCTAAGGAAAAACATCAGGAAACTCCTTCACAACCCTGATATCCTGCACCCTCAACTCCTTCGAACTAGGATTCATCACAAAAGCTAGAAAAGCTTCACAACCTTGCCTCAGCATCCTGCTCGCCTCCAAGGTAGAAACAACATTGGCAAGAAACTTCACATTCTCACCAACCACCACCACTTCATAATCATCCGCAAGCTTAAGCGAAACCCGCTTATTCTCACAATCCACAACAGCACGATGCTCAGCAAGCCAATCCATACCAAGGATCACATCAAAACCATAAAAGGGCAACTCCATAAGATCAACAAGAAAGACATGCTCTTGAACAACCAAAGGACACCTTCTATAAAGCTTACGAGTCACAACAGTTTCACCAAAAGAACTAGTGACTCTAACACCAACATGCAAAGACTCAACAGGCAAACCAAGCAACTCAGCATGCTCACGAAGAATGTATGAATGCGTAGATCCAGAATCAATCAAAGAAAGCAATGACAAGGATTGCAAAGTAAAGGTACCTGCAATCACATCAGCATCATTCCTTCCCTCGCGCTGAGCATACACCCTTGCTTGGCCTCCACCCTCAAGTTGAATAGCCACAACATGAGCTACTCCGCGACCACCTTCCTCTCGCCTCTGAAAATTACCACGGCCGCGCCCACGACCTCTCTGCGGTGCTGCAACAACAGGAGCACGCTCTTGACCACCAGCCATCCTCGGACAATCTCGCCTCAAGTGGTCAGCAGAACCACAGTTCCAACACTCATAACCAGCTGCCACAACAGGAGCTTGCACCTCCCTCCCAGCACGAGGACAGTCACGCTTCAAGTGACCACGGGAACCACAAATCCAACAAGCACTAGGGTCAGCTCTAGCATTGCCACCCCTAGCAGGTGCACCTCCACCTCTCCTAGATGAGGACTGAAACCTCTGATCGCGTCCCCTCTTGTTCCGTCCACCTCCGGAACTATACTCAGCAGCTCTCTTTCCAGAACTAGCTCCAGCACCTTTCGCAGACAAACTCAGATTCATCTCTATGTCCTTGGACCGACTAACCAACACATCAAAATCATTGTACTCCGCAGCCAACATATAGGTCTTAACTTCCGTCACCAAGCCATAACGGAACCTTTCGCACCTCTCGTGCTCATCAGGTATCAGCTCCGGTGCATACTGACTGAGACGTACGAACTGTACTTCATACTCAGCCACACTCATGCTCCACTGGGTAAGAGACATGAATTCACGCTTTTTCTCATCCAGATATCTCACTCCCAGATATCTCCTCTTGAACGCATTTTGAAAGAACGTCCAAGTAACATCAACATCAGCCATCCCAGAGATTGTGGTCGTCCACCACGTATAAGCATCACCTTGTAGCAAAGACACCACACATCCCAGCTTTTGCACATCAGTGCAACTCATCTGTCCCAAGACACGCTTGGTACTCTCCAGCCAAGCTTCCGACCTCTCAGCCGACATACCCCTAAACTCAGTCCCACCAAGACTGCGCAAACGCTCTAAGGGTAACCTTGCTCCAGCATCTCCCTGATGCCCAGCTCCTTGAGCTCCAGCTACTGCTGCTCGAAAAGCACCCGCAATAGCTTGCACCAGCATCGACATGTCAGGCATCGCTTGCCCCTGACCAACCTCAGGTCCTGCAGCTCTAGCACCAGCTGCCTCAGCTCCAACTCTTTCCCTCTCCGCACCACCACCACCAGGTGGAGGAGGAGGTAACACAGCACTACCCGTGTTCTCTTCATTCACATTCCCCTCTGGGGTCGTAGCTCTCGCGCTACTCCTTAACTCTCTACGTGGTGCCATACTTTTACCATGCATAACAATACAAAATAAAACAAGTCAGGACCAGCAAGGTAAGCAATTCCAAGTATTCAAGCTCAATTTTCTTTCCAAAACAACATCATCTCTTTAGCTTTTGTTTGGCAATGGGTACCCTCATTATGCATCATCACAACATACATCTCAAAACATCATCATCTCAAATCACTGAACATGCTTTCATACATCAAGCATACAAGCCATACCATGCTTCAATCATGCATACAAACATTCCCAATTACTCGAGAACTCAGCTCTGATACCACCAAATGTAACCCCCTTAACCCGGTCTGGACAGTTGACCCGAATTAAGAAAGTCACACGGGGAAAACCAAAGTCAACCCGAAAGTCAACCTTGATTAACGACCCTTTTTTTTTTCTTTTTACTCTTGTCTAGATGCACATTAACCTTAATTGTGATCATGCAAACAACATACTAAAAGATCACAAACATCAGAGATCAAACAGGGACCCAATTGAACAATTTACAACTTTAGGGACCAAATTGTAAATTCTGATAAATTAAGGGACTTAACCCAAATTAAAGCTACCATCTTGAAATTAGTCAGGTTTCATGCTTCTCTGTGAAATTTCAGCTCAAACGGACATCTCAAACTCATACAATTGCAAAAACAAGATTCAGGACTAAAACGTAAATCAAACAAAACATACAAAGATACTTTTAACTGATTTTTAACGGTCTGGTATCGATACGCCACGTGTCGTATCGATACTCAGGGAAGGCAGTAACCAAACCTCAGCAACGGTATCGATACGAGTATCCCTGTATCGATACGGCCTTCATACGGTATCGGTACCTGTTCAACCGTACCGATACGCCTGGGCAGGAATGTGCATATTTGGCTCAGGCGTACCGATACGCAAGCCCGAGTACCGATACCCCTGCCTGATTTCGACTCAAAAACCACAACAAACATGCTTCAAACTCCAAATTAACATCACCAAACCATACCACTTAATCATACAACATGCAAGAACCATAATTGCATCATCAATTCAGCATTTAAACAACACATATGAAAAGCCCCAACTTGAAAAGCATGCTTCCTACTTAAGCTACCATTCATGCATAAACCTTCATAAGCAAGCATTAGGAATCCAATCCAGAAACCAGCAATTCATACAACATTTAACAAACTCAGGGAGTCTCAAACACCTCCCAAAACATACACATTGGTCCCCCATTGCCAAAACAACCAAAAGCTAAAAGAACTTATAAAACCTTCATACATTGAGCTTTACTTGAACTTGTTTGCTTGCCTTCACTTGCTGCCCTCAATGTACTCTAATGCTCTGCATTATTGAATCAAGAAAACGAGAGAGCGTAAGCCAAAGCTTAGTGAGGAGTGCTCTTTTAAAACCATTCAATAATGCAATTAAAACCATTTATAAAACATGCTTATAATCATCCTTTACACATGCTCAATGCATACCTTAAATCAAGCAATCCCATGCTTCAAATACCATTTTAACAAGCATCTCATGCTTCAACATAAACATTAAAACATGCATCTCATGCATCTCAATGTACTATACATGTCATATTGGCTCAAGTGATACATTTCATTTATGAAATCAAGTTCAACAACTTTCCCCAAGGACTTTTAAACACCTTGGCCATGGACTTTTAAGCACCATGAATAAAGACCACACAAGGACTTTTAATCACCTTTGTGTCCAATGCTTGAATCACCCCAAGGACTTTTAAACACCTTGGCCCCAAGGACTTTTAAACACCTTGGCCCCATGGACTTTTAAACACCATGGAAAGGAGCATCTAAGGACTTTTAACCACCTTAGTGTCCGCAACAAGATTCATCCAAGGACTTTTAACCACCTTGATGATCTTAAGTAACAAGGCTCACTCAAGGACTTTTAACCACCTTAGTGACCTTCACTTTTACAAAACATCACTTGCCAATATACATCTTATACATCATATAATCCACTGTTTTAAAGCATTAAACCAAGCCATTTCATCATGCATTTCAAATCATCAAATCCACATTTACACAATGCATAAAAGCAAGGTACTCCTACCTAGAGATACCCTCAACACATGGCTTAAAACATCAGCAATTAACATGCTAAAACATCAGTAATTATCATGCTAAAACATGCTTTCAAAACAGTAATCAAAACATGCAAAACATCATTTCGCATCATACCAAACATGGCCACCACTTAGAGAAAAATCCGAAAACTTACACTTGAGCTTAGCAAAGTTGTTTAGACTTAAACTAAGCCCCCAAAACCTTGGTTTCAAAGCCGAAAACCATTTTCACAAATCCACTCACCGATTTCCACTTTGCTTCAAGCCAAAGCACCAAATCAAGCCTCCGGATCAACAATTCTTGGATCCAAGGATGCCTCCCCTGTTTCAACACATTAAAGCAGAGGATTAATGCATCATCATGCATTAATTGCTTCAATGAAAACACCTAAACTCGCTGCTCTCACAAAACCTCCATTTTCGGCCACCAAACACAACCGAAAATGCATCCAAAACACTTCTAAACAAAGCCCAGCCATTAACCAGCAAAACCACACTTCCATTAACATCATATAACATCTAAAAACAACCTACAACCATCCTTATACCTCCAGCAACACCAGATCCACAAGATCACCACAAAAGCTACCTTAAAACACAAGCAAAACTTAGGAACTCAACCTATCCGGGATTGCATCAATCAAGACTCATTTCCTTTTCAATTTAGTGATCATTTAACATCAAAAACACCTCTCAAATCACAGATCTAACAGATCTAACGAAAATCATGTGAAATCATCAAAATCTTGCATAATTAGCCAAGATCCATAAATCAACTTAAAAGCCTTTAATTAAACATCAAATTAGGATTGAAAACTTAGGAATTTCATTAAAGAACTTGAAGTTCAGAGGAGAAGGGCGTTCTTACCTCCAAACTTGTATTTCTCCACTTTTTGGAACCAAAATGCTTGTTGAAACTTGTAGAAATTGAAGAGGTTTTGAAGATACAATGATTAGGATTCAAATGAGAGTTGAAAGGAGGAATTTAGGTGAGAAAATCAGAATTGAAACTCTGGAAATGGAGTGTTTGGGTTGAGAGAAAAAGAGAGAAAGAAAATGGGAAGTTAGTTGAGAAAATGACTAAAATGAGTTTTCCCTCCTTTTTGTTATCTTTAAAATCAGATAACTGGCTTATAAAACCTTAGAAAAATCTGGAGAAATCACCTTTGGATTAATAGCTCCTTAAAGATTCAAAGTTTCAACCCTTTATAAAACAGCCACCAAACTTTCAAAAATTACATTTTGGTCACTAGTCAAAATGTCACCCTTCCGAAACTCATTTTCCAAAATTGATTTCACAGTTCACTTAATTATATTAAAAGATGATTTTAGAACATTTTCCATATTTTTAATGCAACCCGAGCTAGGCTTTCCTAATTTAACCTCTTACGATTCGAACAGCACTTTGACCAACCGGTCAACGCCCAAGACTTCCAAGCCCAAAACCGGGGCGTTACACCTTCCAAATTCGAAGTGATGATTCTGAGATGGGAACTTGATTATTCCCTAATTTCAGTTTGGTCCAAATGTACAAATCTTTAACCTTTGAATCTTTTTCCTCGCTTCCCTTTGAATGTCTACTTGTAACTGCTTGCATTCTGACATATGACTCCCTTTGAATATTGTCCCTTTCTAGAACTTAGTCTTCTCTGACCGGGTCTACACCGTCGTGTTGACATCTCCTTGTCTATCGAACTCATTGGCCATTAAGCACACTGCCTAACTTGACTGATTCTTGAATCTATACCTCTAATGAATGCAAAATAATGCTAAGTAAAAGTGACAAGAAAACAAAATAAACAAAAAGAAATGGTGTCAGTGTTATGAATTAATACGAAAAGCAAATAAAAAAATTATTGACACAAAGAAGCACAAGATATGTAGCAAAGAAAATAACTAGAGAAACGTTGTTATAGCATAAAAATTTGATAGGGTGGACTATGGCTGATTTGAAGGGTATAAACTCTGCTATATGTATGCACAAAATTTGCTTGATGATTGTCACATCAATTCAGTTGAGCCTCAGATGAGATTAAACCCAATCATGAGGAATGTGGTGATGAAAGAGATAATCAAGTGGCTTGATGCTAGAGTAATCTACTCGATATATGATAGCTCATGGATCAGTTCGGTGTAATGTTTACCAAAGAAGGGAGGCGTGACTGTGTTAAGCAACGAGGAGAATGAGCTATTGCCTACTAGAACCGTCACGGGGTGGAGGATTTGCATGGACTATAGGAAGCTCAACAAGGCAACCAAGAAGGACCATTTCCCCCTCTCATTCATTGATCAGATGTTAGATCGACTAGCAGGCAAGACATTATATTGTTTCCTCGATGGGTATTCTGGGTAAAATCATATTTCTATAGCACCCGTAGACCAAGAGAAGACGACTTTCACATGCCCTTATGGAACTTATGCTTTTCGGAGAATGCACTTTGGTCTCTACAATGCTACAGCAACTTTTCAAAGATGTATGTTGGCTATTTTTTCAGACATGGTCGAGGATTTCTTGGAAATTTTCATGGATGGCTTCTCAGTCTCCGGAGATGACTTCGACACATGCTTGAGCAATCTCGCCAAGGTTTTGAAGAGGTGTGAGAAAGTTGACTTAGTGCTCAATTGGAAAAAATGCCATTTCATGGTAACGGAAGGAACGGTCTTAGGCCACAAGATCTCGAAGCGATGGATAGAAGTTGACAAAGCAAAGGTCGAGGTCATTGAAAAACTACCTCCCCCACTACTTTCAAGGGAGTAAGAAGCTTCCTAGGGCATGTTGGCTTCTATCAGAGATTCATCAAGGATATTTCGAAGATCTCAAAGCCACTATGCAATTTGCTATAGCAAAATCAACCATTTGTGTTTGACAAAGATTGTTATAGCGCATTTCAAGAACTGAAGAAGAAGCTTATCTCAGCACCAGTTGTCATTCCATCTGATTGGAATGAGCCATTTGAGCTAATGTGTGATGCAAGTGACTACACCATCGGTGCAGCACTTGGACAACGTCGAGGTAAACTCTTTCATGTTATTTATTATGCTAGTCGAACTTTGAATGATGCACAAATCAATTACACCACTACTGAAAAAGAATTGCTTGTTGTAGTATTTGCCTTTGATAAGTTTAGGTCATGCTTGATAGGCACTAAGGTTATAGTTCATACCGATCATTCAGCCATTAAGTACTTAGTGACTAAAAAGGATGTTAAACCTAGACTTATTAGATGGATACTCTTGCTGCAAGAATTCGACTTAGAAGTTAGAGATAGGAAAGGATGTGAGAACCAGGTAGCTGATCATTTATCTAGGCTAGAAAATGTTATCACACAAGGTAGTGAAACTGAAATTAAGGAGGAATTCCCTGATGAGAAACGGTTAGCTGTTACAGCAATTCCGTGGTATGCTGATATTGTTAATTATCTTGTTAGTGGTATTTTTCCTCCTAATTCATCTAACTAGGGACTCAAGAAAGTCAGACATGATGCAAGATTCTACTATTGGGATGAGCCCTACCTGTTCAAGCAATGTCCTGATCAGATCATAAGAAGATGTGTTCCAGAGGAAGAATATCATAGCATTTTGTACCACTGTCATTCATCACCATGTGGAGGGCATTTTGGTGGTGCTAGGACTGTTGCATAAGTTCTTCAAGTATGATTCTATTGGCCTACACTTTTCAAGGATGCAGGAAAGAACAAAATTTTTACTATGGCATTTTTTTAGTCTAGAGACAGTCTATGAATATATTTATGATGTCTGACGATGAAATCTTAAAGGCTTGAACTAAGTTAGAAAGAACACAACTAGTTGAGATCTGTAAAACTGACCTTAGGATCTAGTTGTTAATATATAATGTAACGCCCCAGTTTTGGGCTCAGAAGTTTTGAGCGTTGACCGGTTCGGTCAAAGTGCTGATCAAATATATATAGGTGAAATTAGGAAAGCCTAGTTCGGGTTGCATTAAAAATATGGAAAAATGTTCTAAAATCATCTTTTAATATATAAAAGTGAACTGTGAAATCAATTTTGGAAAATGAGGTTTGGAAGGTTGACATTTTGGCTAGTGACCAAAATGTAATTTTTGAAAGTTTGGTGACTGCTTTATAAAGGATTGAAACTTTGAATCTTTAAGGAGCTATTATTCCAAAAAGAGTTTCTCCAGATTTTTCTAAGATATTTTAAGGTTTTATTCTGATTTTTAACATAAAGAAAGAGGAGGGAAAGTCATTTTGACTATTTCATAACTAACTTCTCATTTTCTTCCAATTCTCCTTTTCTCTCATTTTCTCTCAACCCAAACACATTTCTCCAGATTTTCTTCTCTGATTTTGTCACTCAAATCTTCCTTTTCAATTCTCTTTGGATTCCTAATCATCTCTACAACAAAACCTCGCCATTTGCAAGTTGTTTCATCAAGCTTTTTGGTTATAAAAAGGAGAAATTCAAGTTTGGAGGTAAGAACGTCCTTCTCCTCTAAACTATCAGTTCTTTACTGAAATTCCTAAGTTCTCAATCCTTGAATTGTGATTTGTTAAAGGCTTTTCAATTGAAATCTTGATTTTGGCTTAAAATGCAAGATTTGGTGATTTTGGTGAAATTTTCGTGTGATCTGTTTGGGCAGTGTTTTGAGGTGTCAAATTGATGTTAAATGAATGCTAAATTGATTAGAAGTTGAGGTTTAATTAATGCAATCCCGGATAGGTTGAATTTCCTAAGTTTGGCTTGAGTTTTTGGTTGTTTTTGGAGTGTTTTTGGTGAACTGTTATACCTGGAGGTATAAGGATGTGTTTGTGATCATTTTGGATGTTAATTGATGTTTAAAAATGGTTAGAAGTGATGGATCTTGGTTGGGCTAAGTTTTGGAAGTGTTTGGAGGTGATTTCGGTTGTGTTTGGTAGCCGAAATGTTGGATTTGTGATGAGCAGCGAGTTGTGTTGTTGTTGCTGGTGTTTTTAATGCATAAAGATGCATTAATGCTCTGTTTTTGTGTGCTTGAAACAGGGGAGTTTGATCCGTGAGCTTTAGAGGTGTTGCGGAAGGTTTCGGATGCTTGGAAGGCTTGTTGGCTAGCCTTGTTTTGTGTATCGGTGAGTGAAGTTGGGTTTTCAGCTTTTAAACCAAGGTTTGGATGTTTTGGGAGCTTAGTTTAAGTCTAAACAACTTTGCTAAGCTCAAGAGTAAGTAAATGGATTTCTTTCTTGGTTTGTGATTATGAAATGGCTTTTAAAGCAATTGTGGTTGATGATTGATATGCATGTGTTTTGTATGATTTAAATTCTGTTTTGAAAGCATATTGTAAGCATGGTTTAATGCTGGTTTTGAAAGCCATATGTAAAGGATGCTCAAGGTAAGAGATCCTTGGTTTTGTACATGGAAATTGTGGTTTGATGCATGGTGTTGCATGTTGTTAAATGGCTTTGTGTAATGCTTTAAAACAGTGAGTTATTGATGGTAAATGATGGTTTTTGCATTGTGGTTATGCATGTGAATCATTGGACTAATGATGGTAAGTTGGTTATATTGGCAAGTGATGTAAGTGGTTCTTGGTTTCTTTGATCGGATATAGTTAGCCGGCTATAGGATTGGGTGCACCGTGAATAAAGTCGCCTTGGAGGTGGAGTGGTTAAGTGTGAACCGGTAAACTCCCTTCAAGTATCCTAACGAGATGGTTAAGGTCATAATGGAGGTGGAATGCCCATTCGAGGACCTTGGTTAAGCAAAGGTTATATGGTGGTTAAAAGTCCATATATGGGAACCTTGTGCTTGTTAAGATCACAATGGAGGTGTAAGTCCATGTGTGGATCTTGTGTAGGGTGTCCCGGATCTCTTTAGTGATGTTATACAACTACCAATCGGTGATGCAAAGGTTGTATGGTGTTTGAAAGTCCATACATGGGAACCTTGTGCATGTCAAGGTTGTATGGTGTTTAAAAGTCCATACATGGGAACCTTGGGAAAAGTTGAGGTTGTATGGTGTTTAAAAGTCTATACATGGGAACCTCGGGAAAAGTTGAGGTTGTATGGTGTTTAAAAGTCCATACATGAGAACCTCGGGAAAAGCTAAGGTTGTATGGTGTTTAAAAGTCCATACATGGGAACCTTAGGATGTTGAGGTCAAATGGTGTTTAAAAGTCCATTTGGAGACCTTGGATTGGTAGTGTGTATGAAGCGTAGGGGACAACGCTTGTGATCCGCGTATCCGATCGGGTGTTGAGTTGAAAAGTGGATGAGGTTGATCACTTGGAAGCCAATGTAATGTTCTTGATTATATAGAAGCATGAGATGCTTGAAAAGATGCATGGTTGCATGAAAAGTGTATAATGCTTGAAAAGATGCATGGTTGCATGAAAAGTGGTTAATGCTTGTGAATGCATGTTTACTTGTTAAGTTGAACAAGTGTTGATTATCATTTGGTAAATGATGCATGTGTGCATGGAATCTCTTTAATGCATTGGAGTCTTGTTAAGACTTGTTTAAAAGGCATGTGATGATGATGTTGTGGTTTTTATATTGCCTTGGTTTAATGCATGTGTTGGATTGATTGAGTATATGGTTTTAAAAGGTTTCTTGCTTGAATGGTTTTCAAGTATAAGAAAGGTATGTTGTGGAATGGAGGTGTTTTCCAAGGTTTGAATTTAGCTTTGCATATGGTGTTTATGCATGGAATGGCTAAATGGATGATTTTGCAAGTTGTGCTTTGAAAAGGTTTTCTTAGCTTGCTAAGCTAAGGGTTGGTTTTCATGTATGTGCAATGCATGGTTTTAAGCATGATGTTGAAAAAGGGTTTTCAAGCTTTGCTTGGTTAACAATCGGGTTTGTTTTAAATGTGTTTTCATGACCCGCTGCATTGATGGTGTTTTGGTTTTGAGCATTCCTCACTAAGCATTATGTGCTTACGCTCCTTTTTGTCCATCAATGCAGATTCTTGAAGTTTGGACAGCGAGAAGCAAGGGATTCAAGGGGGACTCCAATTGAGATGTATGTCTCGGTGAATAGCTATAGTTAATAAAGGCAATGGGGTAGAATCTCTTGGGTTGATGTAATGTGTTCATATATGTTCGGACAAGGATGATTTAATGTTGTTGTTAGTGTTGTTTGAACATGTGTTTGGCTTTTATAAGATTGATATGGAAGTTTATGCTTGAAGTGGTTGCTTGTGTAGGAAGCATGCCTATAGATTTGGGGCTTTTCATATATGTCTGATATATGTTGAATTGCATGTTGGTAAAGTTTGGTGGCTTTTGGAGCATGTTTGGTTGATCAATTGCATGTTTAAGTATGCTTTTTGCTGCATTTCGTGCAGGGTGTTTCGGAACAGTTGACACCGTTTCGGAACGGGTGCCCTGAACCAACCCAGGCGTCCGAAACGGGTGACACCGTTCCGAAACGGAATGGCTACTGCCAGACCCCCGTTGCGGTACGCGTTGCGGAACGGCCCCGTGTTTCAAAACGGGCTCTGCCAGTTTCGGAACGGGTGACCGTTGGGGGCTGACATTGGCGGTTAAATGTTTTGAAATGTTTGCATTTTGGTCCTGAATCTCGTTTGTGCAATTGTATGAGTTTGGGATGTCCGTTTGAGCTGAAATTTGGCAGAGAAGCATGAAACATGATTAATTTTAAGTTGGTAACTTAAAATCTGGTTAAGCCCTAGAAGTTTTCAGAAATTGCAATTTGGTCCCTAAAGTTGTAATTTGTTCAATTGGGTCCCTGTTTGATCTCTGATGTTTGTGAACTTTGAGTATGATGATTGTGTGATCACAATTAGGGCTAATGTGCATCTAGACAAGATTAAAAAGAAAAAAAAGGGTCGTTAATCAAGGTTGACTTTCGGGTTGACTTTGGTTTTCCCCGTGTGACTTTCTTAATTTGGGTCAACCGTCTGGCCCGGGTTAAGGGGGTTACATTTGGTGGTATCAGAGCTGAGTTGCGAATGTTTGGGGAAAACGGTAAGTTGTTGTGATGTGTGTTTGTTGTTTACCATGGTGTGTGGTTGAAAGTTGGTTGAAACATGTGTTTCTGAGCAAGTTGCTGATGTTTTCAAGCATGTTGTATGGTTATGAATATTGGTTGAGCTTATGTGGATTTGTGCTAATGCTGTGAGCTGGTGATATGCATGATGGACATGTAATGAGTATGTTATGTTGCTAATGTGCTGTTGCAAGTGGATGTTGTTTGGTGTAAGCATGATCAAAGTATGTTGTTTGATATGCTTGATGTTGTGATATTCATGTTTGTGTTGACTGTTATGTCATGTAAAAGGGGGAGGATTCGGGATACCCATTGCCTTATTAATATAGCTATTGTGTTATTTTGGAGTTGGAGTTTGAATCCTTGCTTAAAGCTGGTCTAACTGGTTTGTTTGTTTGTTTGTTGTGAATGTTTGTTGTTGTTAGTAGTATGGCGAAGTCGATGAAAGAATGGCAGTTGGGTGAGATGGTTGCTGCCTTAGGGCAGGTTGTTAAGGCATGGAATTCACCCTTCTGTAGAGGTGTTTTGTCTCAGTCTTCTGTGCCTGGGGTTGAGGTGTTAAGGCAGGAGGAAGAAGCTGGTTCTGTGATGAAGAGTTCATCGCCTGTTGCTCAAGAGGTGTTGGGAACATCTCAGGCTGTGGTAAAGGTAAAGTCAGTAGATGTGCTGGCTGAGGGATGTGTGGGTTTGCCGAAGCAGCGTTTGCTTGATTTGGGTGTTGTGGAATATCATGGTTCTTCACCGGAGATGTTTGAGGCCTGGTTGGCCAGTGTGATTCTGATTTTGGATCAGGAAGGCTGTGATTATGCTTGTAAGCTGGGAAGTGTTGTTTCTCTGATGTTGGAGGATGCATGTGTTTGGTGGACATCTGTGGCGGTGGCGTCACATATCCATGATATTGACTGGGATTTCTTTGTGTCTGCCTTTTATGAAAGGTATCTTGGAGAGAAGTTTCCAAGGGTTAAGCAATGTGAAGGTAGTGTTGTTGTGGAGCAGGTGTTGCTTGAGCAAGGAGTGGAAGCTCAGCCACCGGTGTGTGATCGTTGTGAAAGGCACCATGTTGGAGGTTGTCGGGGCGCGTGTACTTGTTGGAACTGTGATTCTAAAGTGCATGTGAAACGTGATTGTCCCCTTGGGGTGAAGTCAGCTTTGGTGGTAGCCAAAGGGTTTCTGAAAGGTCGTGGGCACGGCCGAGGCAAGGTTCAGAAGTGGCAGAAAGAGCAGAAGGTTGTGAAGAGTTTGGGAAATGAGAATTGCTGGAAATGTGGGTCTGCTGGACATATGAGACGTGATTGTTTAATGTTGGCTCGGAACATCCAAGGTTCTTTACCGCAAGGAGTTGGTGGTGACCCTAGTGTGTTAGTTGGTGCTGCAGTGGTGCGGCAGGAGGATGATGGTTTCGCGAGGAAGAGAGCTCGTCTGATGAATCTTCAGGGTGGTGTTGTGTTTTCAGGTAACCTTGTTAAGTAATCTTTGCTCTAGTTACCTTGGTTTGGTTTCTGTTGGTTTTCCTTGCGTGGTAAGTTTAGTCTTGTTGCTAGCATGTTTGGGGTAATAGTTGTAGTTTGGAAGCATCTTTGGTGTGAAGAAGGTTTAGTGAGTATCTTGTGGTTAATGGTTGTTGGAATGATGGAGTTAGATAAGTTAGAGGTGAGTTAAGAGGTTGTTTTTAGATGGATTTGAGGATGTTGTTGGAGGGTGTGAACTGGCATTCATGCACAGTTAAAATCATTGTTATATGCTATATTATATATGTGCTGGTCCATGCATACATGTGGCATGACATTAGAGGTTTTGCATACATGTACATCAGGCATTGATAGGGCATGTAGGTGATTATGCATACGATGTTCACACTCGCTAATAACTAATCGAATCTGTTAGTGTGGTGATTGGGTTAGGTTGGATGATGGGTTTTCGGGGGTTGTGTTGGTGCTGAGTGGAAGTTAGAAGTAGTGGAGAATATTAAGGTAGTGCTGGAGATAGTGAGAGTAGTATAGCCTGTTGGTAGAAGGATAGTGTTTGTTGCTTAAGGAGTTTAGTGGTTTGGTGGTGGAGAGTACCGGTTGAGGTTAGAATCGGTCAAGTGGTTTGAGTAGCTAGGTGGAAGGGGTAGTTCCTTGGTGCTAAGTGATGTTGCAGTTTAGAGGTTGTGTTTCCAAGTGCTGAGGCAGTTTAGCATTTAAGTTGTTGTGGAAGGGTTGTGTCTGTAAGTGTTGGTTCTTAGTAACCTTTGAATAGTTAAGAAGATGATCTGTATGTTTAAGCTGGGTGATGTTCTAATAAGACAGGAGTTGTGGTCAAAGCTTGTGGAGGATAGGCAGTGAAAGATCGAAGGTTTTGTTGGTTGTTTGGGTTCTTGTGAGAAGTGGTTGGTTGGTTGTGAGTATGTGAGCTTCTTTTGAAGTCAGCTGGTGGTGTGTGGGACGGTTGGCGGAGTTGAGTTGGGGTTGTGATGTAAATTTTGGAATCTGGGTGAGTAGTCCTTGCGAGTTGTTATGGTAATGATATTGGCAGATGTGAAGGAATGTTAGCATTCGTTGAGGAGTTTGGGTAAGTAGTTGATGCTTAAGAATTTTTGCTTGTAGGGAAGATCCTTGGAAGAGGTTTGAGAGTTGCAAGAGTTTTGTAAGCAGAGAAGTTTGCATAGTGGCTGATTTGGTTTGGTTGGTGTCACTGTGTGAACAAGTCTTGGGAGTTGAGTGTTACAGTGATGAGTGCTGTAAAGGTTGAAGTTCTTCAGGTTGATGTTGGGGCTGTGTGCAGTCCGGTTATGTGAAAGGTTAAGTTGTGGCTATCTTTAAGTGTTCTGGATTTTTGTGAACAGTATGTGGTGGTGTTGAGTTTGGTGGAGTTTTGTGTAGAAAGTATTCAGTGGTGGTTGAGGCTTTTGTGTTGCCTTGTGTGTTGGTTTGAGAAGGTTGTAGTTCTCTTTTCGCCAGTTGAAATTTCGAGGACGAAATTTCCTAAGGGGGGGAGAGTTGTAACGCCCCAGTTTTGGGCTCAGAAGTTTTGAGCGTTGACCGGTTCGGTCAAAGTGTTGATCGAATATATATAGGTGAAATTAGGAAAGCCTAGTTCAGGTTGCATTAAAAATATGGAAAAATGTTCTAAAATCATCTTTTAATATATAAAAGTGAACTGTGAAATCAATTTTGGAAAATGAGGTTTGGAAGGTTGACATTTTGGCTAGTGACCAAAATGTAATTTTTGAAAGTTTGGTGATTGTTTTATAAAGGATTGAAACTTTGAATCTTTAAGGAGCTATTATTCCAAAAAGAGTTTCTCCAGATTTTTCTAAGATATTTTAAGGTTTTATTCTGATTTTTAACATAAAGAAAGAGGAGGGAAAGTCATTTTGACTATTTCATAACTAACTTCTCATTTTCTTCCAATTCTCCTTTTCTCTCATTTTCTCTCAACCCAAACACATTTCTCCAGATTTTCTTCTCTGATTTTGTCACTCAAATCTTCCTTTTCAATTCTCTTTGGATTCCTAATCATCTCTACAACAAAACCTCACCATTTGCAAGTTGTTTCATCAAGCTTTTTGGTTCTAAAAAGGAGAAATTCAAGTTTGGAGGTAAGAACGTCCTTCTCCTCTAAACTATCAGTTCTTTACTGAAATTCCTAAGTTCTCAATCCTTGAATTGTGATTTGTTAAAGGCTTTTCAATTGAAATCTTGATTTTGGCTTAAAATGCAAGATTTGGTGATTTTGGTGAAATTTTCGTGTGATCTGTTTGGGCAGTGTTTTGAGGTGTCAAATTGATGTTAAATGAATGCTAAATTGATTAGAAGTTGAGGTTTAATTAATGCAATCCCGGATAGGTTGAATTTCCTAAGTTTGGCTTGAGTTTTTGGTTGTTTTTGGAGTGTTTTTGGTGAACTGTTATACCTGGAGGTATAAGGATGTGTTTGTGATCATTTTGGATGTTAATTGATGTTTAAAAATGGTTAGAAGTGATGGATCTTGGCTGGGCTAAGTTTTGGAAGTGTTTGGAGGTGATTTCGGTTGTGTTTGGTAGCCGAAATGTTGGATTTGTGATGAGCAGCGAGTTGTGTTGTTGTTGCTGGTGTTTTTAATGCATAAAGATGCATTAATGCTCTGTTTTTGTGTGCTTGAAACAGGGGAGTTTGATCCGTGAGCTTTAGAGGTGTTGCGGAAGGTTTCGGATGCTTGGAAGGCTTGTTGGCTAGCCTTGTTTTGTGTATCGGTGAGTGAAGTTGGGTTTTCAGCTTTTAAACCAAGGTTTGGATGTTTTGGGAGCTTAGTTTAAGTCTAAACAACTTTGCTAAGCTCAAGAGTAAGTAAATGGATTTCTTTCTTGGTTTGTGATTATGAAATGGCTTTTAAAGCAATTGTGGTTGATGATTGATATGCATGTGTTTTGCATGATTTAAATTCTGTTTTGAAAGCATATTGTAAGCATGGTTTAATGCTGGTTTTGAAAGCCATATGTAAAGGATGCTCAAGGTAAGAGATCCTTGGTTTTGTACATGGAAATTGTGGTTTGATGCATGGTGTTGCATGTTGTTAAATGGATTTGTGTAATGCTTTAAAACAGTGAGTTATTGACGGTAAATGATGGTTTTTGCATTGTGGTTATGCATGTGAATCATTGGACTAATGATGGTAAGTTGGTTATATTGGCAAGTGATGTAAGTGGTTCTTGGTTTCTTTGATCGGATATAGTTAGCCGGCTATAGGATTGGGTGCACCGTGAATAAAGTCGCCTTGGAGGTGGAGTGGTTAAGTGTGAACCGGTAAACTCCCTTCAAGTATCCTAACGAGATGGTTAAGGTCATAATGGAGGTGGAATGCCCATTCGAGGACCTTGGTTAAGCAAAGGTTATATGGTGGTTAAAAGTCCATATATGGGAACCTTGTGCTTGTTAAGATCACAATGGAGGTGTAAGTCCATGTGTGGATCTTGTGTAGGGTGTCCCGGATCTCGTTAGTGATGTTATACAACTACCAATCGGTGATGCAAAGGTTGTATGGTGTTTGAAAGTCCATACATGGGAACCTTGTGCATGTCAAGGTTGTATGGTGTTTAAAAGTCCATACATGGGAACCTTGGGAAAAGTTGAGGTTGTATGGTGTTTAAAAGTCCATGCATGGGAACCTCGGGAAAAGTTGAGGTTGTATGATGTTTAAAAGTCCATACATGGGAACCTCGGGAAAAGCTAAGGTTGTATGGTGTTTAAAAGTCCATACATGGGAACCTTAGGATGTTGAGGTCAAATGGTGTTTAAAAGTCCATTTGGAGACCTTGGATTGGTAGTGTGTATGAAGCGTAGGGGACAACGCTTGTGATCCGCGTATCCGATCGGGTGTTGAGTTGAAAAGTGGATGAGGTTGATCACTTGGAAGCCAATGTAATGTTCTTGATTATATAGAAGCATGAGATGCTTGAAAAGATGCATGGTTGCATGAAAAGTGTATAATGCTTGAAAAGATGCATGGTTGCATGAAAAGTGGTTAATGCTTGTGAATGCATGTTTACTTGTTAAGTTGAACAAGTGTTGATTATCATTTGGTAAATGATGCATGTGTGCATGGAATCTCTTTAATGCATTGGAGTCTTGTTAAGACTTGTTTAAAAGGCATGTGATGATGATGTTGTGGTTTTTATATTGCCTTGGTTTAATGCATGTGTTGGATTGATTGAGTATATGGTTTTAAAAGGTTTCTTGCTTGAATGGTTTTCAAGTATAAGAAAGGTATGTTGTGGAATGGAGGTGTTTTCCAAGGTTTGAATTTAGCTTTGCATATGGTGTTTATGCATGGAATGGCTAAATGGATGATTTTGCAAGTTGTGCTTTGAAAAGGTTTTCTTAGCTTGCTAAGCTAAGGGTTGGTTTTCATGTATGTGCAATGCATGGTTTTAAGCATGATGTTGAAAAAGGGTTTTCAAGCTTTGCTTGGTTAACAATCGGGTTTGTTTTAAATGTGTTTTCATGACCCGCTGCATTGATGGTGTTTTGGTTTTGAGCATTCCTCACTAAGCATTATGTGCTTACGCTCCTTTTTGTCCATCAATGCAGATTCTTGAAGTTTGGACAGCGAGAAGCAAGGGATTCAAGGGGGAGTCCAATTGAGATGTATGTCTCGGTGAATAGCTATAGTTAATAAAGGCAATGGGGTAGAATCTCTTGGGTTGATGTAATGTGTTCGCATATGTTCGGACAAGGATGATTTAATGTTGTTGTTAGTGTTGTTTGAACATGTGTTTGGCTTTTATAAGATTGATATGGAAGTTTATGCTTGAAGTGGTTGCTTGTGTAGGAAGCATGCCTATAGATTTGGGGCTTTTCATATATGTCTCATATATGTTGAATTGCATGTTGGTAAAGTTTGGTGGCTTTTGGAGCATGTTTGGTTGATCAATTGCATGTTTAAGTATTCTTTTTGCTGCATTTCGTTCAGGGTGTTTCGGAACAGTTGACACCGTTTCGGAACGGGTGCCCTGAACCAACCCAGGCGTCCAAAACGGGTGACACCGTTCCGAAACGGAATGGCTACTGCCAGACCCCCGTTGCGGTACGCGTTGCGGAACGGCCCCGTGTTCCGAAACGGGCTCTGCCAGTTTCGGAACGGGTGACCGTTGGGGGCTGACATTGGCGGTTAAATGTTTTGAAATGTTTGCATTTTGGTCCTGAATCTCGTTTGTGCAATTGTATGAGTTTGGGATGTCCGTTTGAGCTGAAATTTGGCAGAGAAGCATGAAACATGATTAATTTTAAGTTGGTAACTTAAATTCTGGTTAAGCCCTCAAAGTTTTCAGAAATTGCAATTTGGTCCCTAAAGTTGTAATTTGTTCAATTGGGTCCCTGTTTGATCTCTGATGTTTGTGAACTTTGAGTATGATGATTGTGTGATCACAATTAGGGCTAATGTGCATCTAGACAAGATTAAAAAGAAAAAAAAGGGTCGTTAATCAAGGTTGACTTTCGGGTTGACTTTGGTTTTCCCCGTGTGACTTTCTTAATTTGGGTCAACCGTCTGGCCCGGGTTAAGGGGGTTACATATATATATATATATATATATATATATATATATATATATATATATATATATATATATATATATATATATACACACACACACACAACTGCTCTCTTTCTATAAGTAAGTTTGTTAGAAAAAATTTCAGGAAGAACCCTAGTGAACTCTGATATGTAAACTCTAGGGAACTAAAGAAAAACTAGATGACCCTGTGCTCAAACAAACAAATAAATGCTATTGCATATCTGTAGAAGGACACTCCATTTTGCTATAGCATACTATAAAAATAGAAGAGAAAGAAGAAATAATTTTTGCTATAGCATATGACTGAATGAAAGTTGTCACGGGATGACTCTGCCTACTAGCTCGGGGGTGAGAGGTTTGCTCCCGACTCATCTAGAGTTAAGGACGGTAGGTGTGATGAGCTGACACCCTTTGTAGCAGAAAACCTATATCTTTGGGAGTCTAAAATTAGAAAAGAACTAGAGAACATAGTTAGGGTATAACTAGGGAGCTTCCTTGAAGATTTATCTCACTAGCTTAAGTATAGGAGGAAGGCAGCCACGCACACACGCACAAAGCTTAGTCTTAAGGAATGTTCTTAAGGATCTCACTTCTGGTTGTTTATATTTAATTGCCTAAGTTATTTCTGAGGACTAAGATGTTGCCATAGCAATCCTCTAGGTTAAATCTTTGTCGTAGTAATTCTTTTGTTCTGTTCTACTCATTGCTTAAGGACAAGCAATAGCTTAAGTTTGGGGTGTGATAACTGCACAAATATCCTTGTTTTTATACCTTTTTTCTATAGTAAATGTCTGTTCTTGAGTTCATACCATAGCATTTAGGTTGCATTTTCTTCTTCTGGTGCATATTTATCTTTGCTGGTTATTGGTCCATATTGAGGGGTACTGCTCGGAAGGTTGGTTTTGGGTTTGTTGGTGCACAAGAAAGGAGTCAAGAGAGAAAGCTAGTGCGAGGAATTGCTATAGCATAGTGGAAGTGGATATTGGCCAGCACGTGAACTTCAAAAGCACATGAACATGCAGAAAAGGACGACCTGACATGTGCAGCATACGGTACCCACTTGCAGACTGTCCTCCTTGTCCCCTCGTGGCAGACCTTGTCAGTGGATATTCCTTGGGCATCATTAAGGCACAAAAACCTAGAAGCCTCCACTATATAAACGGGAGAAAAGCTTGGAACAAAAAGAGAGATGCAAGTGTCGTGAAAGAGAGGCAGAAGAGAGAGAAAGTTGCAAGGAATAAGAAGTTTTTATCTTCATCTTCTCCAGCTTGGTGTCCTCCATCGTTGAAGCTCCAAGGAGTGGCCTCACCGGCCTTGAGAGAGGCGGTGGGCCTAAGATAGTCGGGCAGCCCATGGCAGAGAGGGAGTTCACCTTTCTTTCTGTCGCTATAGCATTTCCTTTTCATATATTTATCTTTGGTGATGTTATCACAATGATACGTTGGATGATATTGCCCAGCCACGGACTGTTTTAGGTGGCTTGGGTTTGATGGATGATTTTATTTTGAGTACTTTTTAATACATGCTATAGCTTTTTCAGTGTTTATCATGTTCTATGCTTTGCTTATGCGTTTTCATTTCCTTAAAGTTGTAAGAGCCCTCGAGAGTTGTCCGTTCTTTAAGTGTTTGTTGAGGTTAGTAATCGAGAGAGCAAGCCTTAGAACCCCCCATAAGCAATGGAGTGGCTGTCGAGAGGCAGACTCTAACCTACCTTAGAGATAAGTGATAGGTTTCTGGGGCTAAAAAGGATAGTTCGTGAAGGGTTGGGGAGTGTTAAGAGTTTACGTCGAGAAGTATGGCTATAGCATTTCTGACTCCCAGTTTCCTGGCTAGAGATAGTTTAGGAACACTCTTAGTAAATCCAGCCTAACATAGAAGATAGCTGAAGAACCTTTGTATCACTAAGAAGCTTAAGATAGGTTGTCCATCATTCCCAGCCAGTTATTCCGTAGTGAGTTTCGCATACGAAAGGGGACATGTTCATCATATTGCTATCTTATCTTTCTCTACATTGTTTTGCTTCAGCATTATTTTACATCATCTTTTTTACTATAGCATTGTCATCTGCAAAAAGTTCAATCTTTATTATTACAGTAAACCGTGAATACCTTCAATCCATGTGGAGACAATACTCACTCATCACTTTATTACTCGTTCGACGTGTATACTTGCATCATATTTGCGTATCATTTATAGTACACTACACGCAAGCAACACTAGCACTTTAAGAAGACCGTGTCTTTCCTGATATTGTGATCTGTCGTTCATCTTGAACAAAAACGCAAAACACCCCTATCACAAAATTTGTCAACCCACGAATAGCAGATAAATATTCCAAAAACGTGGTTTATTGCAATTGGGGTGGTGGTTTTTTTCTTCGGATATGATGGTAATTAGCAACAGTTTAGAAAAACTTGGGTTGATAGCAAGCAAATTCTGGTAAGTGATTTTGTCTCTCTTGCCTAACTTCTTTTATATAGAAGTCCCACACGTTTTGCAAAACGCGACTTCCATAGAGATTCAACGTGTTAGGACCATTGAACGTGCAAGATTTGACGTGGCACTAGACTTCTTGTTCTGTAAATAGCGAGTTCCGTTTAATATAATTTTAAAATTAAAATTCCGTGTAAAAAGGTTATGGAGAATTGAAAATAATTTGGTATTTGCACATAGGAATTAACATATGTAAGCGTGTAAATAATCACATTTAAAATGGTTCCAAAATACTAGAAACCTTAACAAATAGATCTTATTACTTAAGATAACATTGGTACAATAAGAAAGTACATTTAATTAATACAGGTGCCTGAGCGATTAGAACATTTGTTCTTCTGGTGTCCGAGATTCCCACATCTATTGCATAGTTTCGGTTTTCTGATTTTTTCTCGATGTTCGACCAAATCCTCAGCACAATAAATCTCTGTTGATCGTGGTTGACCTTCTTTTTTACGTCGTAGTTCGAAATCTGGCCATATTATAGGTTCACCATCAACTACGACCAGATCAACTTCATTCCTGATGGGAGGAAACTCGTATTCATAAACCTTGGATACTATTTCAAGTAAGTATACCGGGTCAACGTAATACATGCAGCTAATCCGTACAGACGAACAAGTAGCAATGGCGTGCGAAAATAGGTACCTAAATGTTTGGAATGCTCCGCATTCACAAGTTCTATCTTGCATATTAACAAAGTATGAATTGTGTTGTATGCCTTCCAACGGCCTCGAATATTTCGATACACAAAATGAATGTTGTCGGTGCGAGAAGCATGTAGCACTCATCGCATTTGAATACCATGCAAAGTTTTGAAATTTATCGCGAAGGTTTTGATGGACTATGTAGCCACCTTCCATATAGTTTGTTGCTTGTTATCCCAAGGTTGCAAATAGGGTAGCCAACCGATAATATGTCACCTTGACAATAGAGGTGATAGGAAAATGTCACACGCCCTTTAGTGACAAATCACGGCCTCAGCCAAGTTCGTTGTTATGTGACCATATCATCTACCATCATCATACGATTGAACCCATTTTCCCTCGGGATTGCAGCTAGGTAGTCGTAGCCATCTTTGTTCCTGAGTAGAAGTTCTTCAAACAGTTCGTCAACCTTTTGTACGTAATGCGAGTTGCCTATAAAAATATAGTGTAGTTAATGATGAATAATAAATATGAAGATATCTTAAACGGAAAGGAGTGGAGTAGAACGTACCCATTTGAAGCACCATTTGACGTTCATCGTCATTCATGTACTTCTGTAAGTATTTTGCAGCAATGTGGCGTAAACAATACTGGTGATGAATATCGGGAAGTTGCTAAGACAGGCCCAAATTCTCGATCGCCCATAGGAGCGTCGTGCCTCTGTCAGAAATAACACATAACCCACCTTCTTTTTCATGTATAAAATGAGATAGGACATGCCTTCAGAAGTTCTTAAGGAAGAAAACCCAAGACTCGAGATCTTCCTTCTCGACTATTGCGAAGGCGATGGGAATAGTTTTTCTATTGCCGCCTTGTGCAACTGCCAGTAACAAAATTTGTGTGTATTTGTCGTACAACTAAGTTTCGTCAATATGAACCATGGGCTTGCAATATTTGAATGCATTGACGCACTGTGGAAATGTCCAAAATAGCCGGTGGAATTGACACACTCCTCCTACGACACGATCGTTTTGGTACGCTGGTACAGTTTCCAGCTTCACAATCGTTCCCCGTATGTGTTTCTGTATTAGATTTTAGCCACGGCTGCAAAGTCTCTATAATAATTCCTCCCACTGGCCATAAAATTTTTGTATGGCTTGCCACCTTGCGTATCATGCTTTGTTGTACTCAACTATGTAGTCGTACTGAGATTTAGCTGCAGCAATACACATGGCAATTGTTACACGCAGATTTACCTTCCCAAGTGAAATGAAGGTTTTGCAGAGCACGTGCACATCCAAGTTAGGATGATCCTGACTTAGTCTCCTGACGGTGCACGTATGAGGCCCTTCGAGTTTTGTGATCTACTATAGTCGGTTTAGATTCTTCAAGCACGATACACGAACCCTCCAATTACACCCCTAGCTCTTGTGGGCACATTCTGCAATGTAGTAATCCGGTTGAGTCTTCTTCACAGTCGTCGTAACTTAGTTGTGTATGTTGTAGTTCTTGATGGCAACCACGACGAGTTCTTTCCTTAAGAAGGCCATCCCAATACTGAGTTCACCATTAGCACGGCAGTTGTACTACTCAAGTTCGGGGAATTGCAAGAATTTCAGAACGTTGAAGGCTTCAATATCAATCGTTGTGAAGTGTGATGGTAGATGGTAAACAGAAACCGGGACAATAGGATATAGAACGTTGGTACGATATGGAACGATGGTACGATGCGGAATGTTGGTAGGTTGGGCATGTTCTTCGTTGCCTTCGACTAAATCCTCTAATCATCGTATTCCTATACTTCGCCGAGCATGTCAAGGTCTTCTGGTTCATCATGGAAGTGACCTTGCTCGTCACCATTGGGCCCCGACTCCCTTATCGGTTCTTCCTCACAGTTTTCTAAACCCTCAAATCAGAATAGGTCTGAGTCGTCGGATGCTACGACAACAAATTTAGAAGTTTCTCATCGATCGTGAGAACGCTAACGAGACCGCTCACAAAATGTATTACCAAGATCAAGATCAAATTCGATAGAACCAACACAAGAATGTCTCCCCACAGGTTGTTGAACATACTCCTCGGTAGGGATATACGTTGAATATTGTCCAGATGTTAAATTGCCGAATGGATTAAAGGCTCCATGGTCTTGCGCCATCATGTAGTTTTGCGATGATGATGCACTGCCACCCATACTGTACGGATTGTACGTTGAATGTCTGAGCATAAAAAGCGACGATGCACCGAAGTCAACATTCGGTGGTAGGTTCAAGTTGAATTCAAAACTGGCTACGCAAGAATGTCTTGGCATAGAAGACAATGATCCACTAAAGTCGTTGCGTGGACCATGTGTGGTTAATAAGTTGAAAGCATTGCACAAATTGGTTGTCGAGCTCTGAACGTTAGCATTATGATCGAAGTCAAAATTTGTATGCCGCCAATTTGGAAGTATGATATCAGAATTGTCACCAGAAAATATTGCATGCAGCTCCAGGGGTCCTCCGAGTTAATACTGCAAGTGGGCATCCAGCATCAACTCCACATCACTATTGTCTGCGACATGGAATATTGAGTACGTTACTGGTTCGTGCGACGTAAGTAGTCAATACTTCAATGGCTCCACCTTTTTCCGCGAGCATATGGAACATTATTCCTCACTTTCTTAATCAACTTATTATACGTTAATTTCCTCGGTAACGTTAGGTTTATAGTATTTGAAGACCGAAATACGACATTGAGAGATGCATCGGCCATAATCTCGCTATCATAGTATATTGTAGAGTGTCCACGAGTTCTATATTTTGTACACATTCCTACCCATATTATTGCTATTCTTAAGCCCATTTATGTATATTTAGGTGCATTGCATGCATGATAACAATATTTTCTCTTTTACCATGCTTTTATTGAATATTTTATGTTTGGTTAAGAAAAAATATTGTTTTAGTTTAGTTTTTGTTTTCAGGTGATGTAGCTGTGTAGAGGAGTAGAGGACAGGAGAGGAGAGGAAAGATGGGAACAAAAGGAGATGTACTGAAGCAGTTCCAGATGCTGCCAAGGACGTCGCCGTAACAACAATGCCGCCATGTGCCGCCCAGGCATGAGTTACACCGACTTAGTCAAGATGGGTCGCGATTGAAAGAGGGTAATTCCATGAGCTCAATGAGCCCAGTCTTGCAATTTTCTTAAGCCTGTAGCAGCCGGAAGAGTTGATCCAAGATTGATAAGTATGAGTACTTATCCTAAATTGCGGGAGAAGGCAACATCCAAAGAGTCCACATTCAAGACAAAAAGGAGTCAGCATTTAATGTAAAGTTACTTTAAGGACTTCTACTCCAAGGAAGACTCAAACTCTCCTAGGGGCATATAGGGATGCACGGAAGCATAGATACATAGCGGAGAGGTAGATAGATAGATTAGAGGTGTTGGAGGTCGCGACCCAACTCTCCTAGGGTTTAGGTTCTTGTACGTAAAGTAGTTGTGAGAAATGGTTGTAATAGTTTAAGTGTGATTTCAATAAAATATTCCAAGTTTTCTTAATTCATGTTCTTCACTTCTTCAATTAGTTCCAAAAGTCCAGTTGAAGAAATCCATTTGTCGGGCACGAAAGTGTAAGGCTCACGAAAGGATTAAGCATGGTCTCATCATGTCGAGGTGTTGACTAATTCAGCTTAAACATAAGTTCGAGTTTAAGCGGCTAAAAGGAGCAACCAAATGTCGACTGTCTGTGTTAGGCTTACGCTAAGATAGCTAGGTATTGCCTACATCACGTGGTGACAGAATCCTTGCCTAGACATAGGAAGGATCACTTAAGAATTGCTCTACTGAACTTGGAATATCTGTCAGACTTGTCACTAGGACTTATTTCCATTCCACTTGTCGAGGCAGCGAAAGTTGCAGGGGCAGAGATCCGTTGCGGCCGTGTGACAGGGTCGTAGCTGCCGCCCGCCATTACCCATCGAGGTAGCAGACCATGGCAGCACATCACACTTAGGCTTTACAATGCAGTTTGCACACTACTTAACTACAATCACCTTACCCAGTCTATCGACCTTATCTCTCTCTATCAACCTTACAATCGTATCTTTATTTTTATTTGTGTTTTTATATTTCCACATTTAGAGATTTAATGGTGCATTTACTAAATCCTTGTGCAGGAAACCATTCATAGAAGCTGCTCCAATCCCTGTGGGAGACGATATCTTTTATACTATAACTTGACAAGAGTGTGCACTTGCGCTCATAAATAGAGAACACCCAAACACTCTACAAGTTTTTGGCACAATTGTCGGGGATTGGTAACAGCAACTGCATTTGAATTTCTGCACTTTTACTTTAGTTTTTGCACATTAAATTTATGTTTATTTTATTTTTATAAAAAAAATTATGCCTCTTTGTTTTCTTTGGTGTATGTCCCGCCAGGGCAACAAAGATGGCAGCCAACATCCACCTGAGGAGGGGAAGGACATGCCATGACGAAAAGCTAAATGTAGAGCCCTCAAGAAGCGGTTATGTTTGGGAAAAGCGCAACCCAACATAACCTGGTTTTTATTTTTATTATTTTTTATGCATTAGGATTAGATTTAATTTTTAGTTATTTAATTTTTTGCATTTAATTTATCTCAAATTAGGAATGAAGGCATAACCAAGAAGGATAAAAGAATAAAGGAGAAGCCCAATCCAGCGGCCAAGGCAGCCCAAGGCAAATGAGCATAACAGCTAGCGGCTTCATAATGGCTAGCCGCAACGGCTATATTTGCAACAGCTAGTGGAACAGATATCAGCATAACGACTAGAAGTGCGGAAATCGCGCTGCAATCATTGTCGCCTGTTGGCAGCGTACTCGCCAAGTTAATGAAGAGAAGCGGCTATATAAAGCCAAATATTCTCCTCTCGTTCTTCACTTTGCTCTCTTCTTTACTCTCAATTATTCTTTTCAATATTTGCTTTCAAGATTTCACTTGCTTTACCTTCTTGCAATTTCTTTTTTCTTTTTTTTCTTTAGGAAAACACAACTGATCTCACAGTTATGGCCACATCAAAACAAACCGCCTCCACCTGCAAGCCAACCTTTCAGAGGTTCTTAAACCCTGCTGCCGCGGCAACTTACAAGCAGCACTTCACAGAGCGGTAACTTTGGGAGGAAATAGGGTTCCAATACACCATGTCAGATGGGGATTTTAGCCTCGAACCCACCATATTTGAAAGGATTCACAACTTGGGTTGGGACATTTTCGCACGACAGCCAGAAGGGATAAACAGCAATTAGGTGCGAGAGTTCTATGCCCCCAAGCCTACGCCAAGAAATCCTTTTGTCTATGTCTGCGGTGAAGGAGTCAAGCTCACAGCGGAAACCACCAACAACTTCTACAGCATAGAAATCAGAGGGAATCTGCATGAAGAATGGAAGTCCTACTTAACGGAGATTGATTACAAAAAGATCAAGAAAGACACTTGTCGGCCCAACACTAAGTGGCTAACTGGCACGAATAATGGGTCAGTCAACCGATGTGATCTGCTGCCAGAGGCCGTTCTCTGGAGAAACTTCGTACAACGTCGCCTGATGCCCACCTCGCACGGATCAACAGGTCGCGGTTGTCCTTTATCCACAGCACTATGAAGAGGCAGCTAATCAATGTTTGCGAAGTAATTCTCGAGGAGATCTATGCCCACGCAGACAAGCCTCGTGCCAAGGGACCTCTCATCTTCCCTGCACTCATCACAGGCTTATGCGCCAACTTCCGTGTGCCGCCGCATCCCAAGGATACAATCATTCCTTCCAAGGAAGGGTGGACAAGAAAGGAGCACCTCTAGATGATACAGGATTCGGAGACGGAAACACCGTCAACTGCGCAGCCGCCGTCCCAACCTGCCGCCACCCCAGTCGCAGCGGGAAGCACTAAAGCTGCCCTCCCCTCCGCCGTGATCCCCCTGCTACGCAGCTTTGTCGAAAGCTCCCAAAGGATCGAGCACAAACATGTGATCTTCACCAAATATATCACGGAGGTGCAAGAGGCCTTTGTGGCTTACTTGCTTGAAAAATATCATGAAGGTGGCCCACAGTTGTCTGCATTCCCATTGGAGTTAGCAGCGTCCAAACCAATCCAGATCACACCCAGACCAGCCGCTACTCCAGCCGCCGCTGACAGTGAGGGGACGCACATCCGCCCTAAGAGAAGGACCTCACCACTTCACATCTAGACATACGACCTCACCTCCTCATTCGAGTCAGAGAAAGAGAAGGAAACCACCGACGCCTCCCTAGCAGCAAATGAGGCTGTTGCCAAAGATGACGATGACTCAGACATGGAGATTTCAGTCTCCTTCAATGATGAATCAGCCGAGGCATCAAAGAAGAGGAAGCGGCCAGCCGCAGCAACTGAGCCTCAGAGTGGAGGGTCTGAACCAGATCAAGAAGCACCAGCAAAACGACCCACACTCAGCCGAATCCAGTCGCCGCGTGGCACAAAGAAGAGCCCTGCCGCCAGACCGTCTACCACACGCCGCCTAGTCCTGCCCGCCTCCTCAGAATCCTCCTCCGACGCGGCAGTAACAGAGAGGAAATCCCCTAGTCTATAGCTGTTTGCGATCGTGCAGTGTACTATAAATGATACGCAATTATGGTGCAAGTATACACGTCGAACGAGTAATAAAGTGATGAGTGAGTATCGTCTCCACATGTAACCCCCTTAACCCGGTCTGGACGGTTGACCCGAATTAAGAAAGTCACACGGGGAAAACCAAAGTCAACCCAAAAGTCAACCTTGATTAACGACCCTTTTTTTCCTTTTTAACCTTATCTAGATGCACATTAACCTTAATTGTGATCATACAAACAACATACTAAAAGATCACAAACATCAGAGATCAAACAGGGACCCAATTGAACATACTACAACTTTAGGGACCAAATTGTAAATTCTGATAAATTAAGGGACTTAACCCAAATTAAAGTTACCATCTTGAAATTAGTCAGGTTTCATGCTTCTCTGCGAAATTTCAGCTCAAACGGACATTCCAAACTCATACGATTGAACAAACATGATTCAGGACCAAAACGTAAGCAAAACAAAACATATAAAGATACTTTTAACTGATTTTAACGGTCGGGTATCGATACGCCACGTGTCGTATCGATACACGGGGAAGGCAGTAACCAAACTCTAGCAACGGTATCGATACCTTTCCCCCAGTATCGATACTTCACTCATAAGGTATCGATACCTGTTCAATGGTATCGATACGCCTGGGCTGAAAAGTGCATATTTGGCTCAGGCGTACCGATACGCAAGCCCGAGTACCGATACCCCTGCCTGGAAACGATTAGAAAACAGCAACATACATGCTTTAAACCTCAAATTAACATCACCAAACCATATCACTTAACCATACAACATACAAGGACCCTAATTGCAACATCAATTCAGCATATAAACAACACATACGAAAAACCCCAATTTGTAAGCATGCTTCCTACTTAAGCTAACCATTCAAGCAATAAACCTTCATAAGCAAGCATCAGGAATCCAAACCAAAAACCAGCAATTCAAACAACATTTAACATCCATAGGGAGTCTCAAACACCTCCCAAAACATACACATTGGTCCCCCATTGCCAAATCAACCAAAAGCTAAAAGAACTTATAAAACCTTCATACATTGAGCTTTACTTGTACTTGTTTGCTTGCCTTCTCTTGCTGCCCCTCAATGTACTCTAATGCTCTGCATTATTGAATCAAGAAAACGAGAGAGCGTAAGCCAAAGCTTAGTGAGGAGTGCTCTTTAAAAACCATTCAATAATGCAATTAAAACCATTTGTAAAACATGCTTATAGACAACCTTTACACATGCTCAAAGCATACTTTAAATCAAGCAATTCCCATGCTTCCATATTTCATTTAAACAAGCATCTCATGCTTCAACAAAAACATTAAATCATGCATCTCATGCATCTCAATGTACTATACATGTCATATTGGCTCAAGTGATACATTTCATTTATGAAATCAAGTTCAACAACTTTCCCCAAGGACTTTTAAACACCTTGGCCATGGACTTTTAAACACCATGAATGAGGACCACACAAGGACTTTTAACCACCTTTGTGTCCGTAGCTTGAATCACCCCAAGGACTTTTAAACACCTTGGCCCCAAGGACTTTTAAACACCTTGGCCCCATGGACTTTTAAACACCATGGAAAGGAGCACCTAAGGACTTTTAACCACCTTAGTGTCCGCAACAAGATTCATCCAAGGACTTTTAAACACCTTGATGATCTTAGGTAACAAGGCTCACTTAAGGACTTTTAACCACCTTAGTGACCTTCACTTTTACAAACCATCACTTGCCAATATACACTTTATACATCATATAATCCACTGTTTTAAAGCATTAAACCAAGCCATTTCATCATGCATCTCAAAGCATTAAATCATCATTTAAACAATGCATAAAAACAAGGTACTCTTACCTAGAGTTACCCACAACACATGGCTTTAAACATCAGCATATATCATGCTAAAACATCAGCAATTATCATGCTAAAACATGCTTTCAAAACAGTAAACAAAACATGCAAATCATCATTTTGCATCACACCAAAACATGGCCACCTCTTAGAAAGAAAATCCGAAAACTTACACTTGAGCTTAGCAAAGTTGTTTAGACTTAAACTAAGCCCCCAAAACCTTGGTTTCAAAGCCGAAAACCATTTTCACAAATCCACTCACCGATTCCACTTTGCCTCAAGCCAAAGCACCAAATCAAGCCTCCGGATCAACAATTCTTGGATCCAAGGATGCCTCCCCTGTCTCAACACATTAAAGCAGAGGATTAATGCATCATCATGCATTAATTGCTTCAATGAAAGCATCTAAACTCGCTGCTCTCACAAAACCTCCATTTTCGGCCACCAAACACAACCGAAAATGCATCCGAAACACTTCTAAACAAAGCCCAGCCATAAACCAGCAAAACCTCACTTCCATTAACATCATTTAACATCTAAAAACAACCTACAACCATCCTTATACCTCCAGCAACACCAGATCCACAAGATCACCACAAAAGCTACCTTAAAACACAAGCTAAACTTAGGAAACTCAACCTATCCGGGATTGCATCAATCAAGACTCATTTCCACATCAATTTAATGATCATTTAACATCAAAAACACTTCTCAAAACACAGATTTAACAGATCAAACGAAAATCATGTGAAATCATCAAAATCTTGCATAATTAGCCAAGATCCATAAATCAACTTAAAAGCCTTTAATTAAACATCAAATTAGGATTGAAAACTTAGGAATTTCATTAAAGAACTTGAAGTTCAGAGGAGAAGGACGTTCTTACCTCCAAACTTGAGTTTCTCCTCTTTTTGGAATAGAAAACCTTGATGAAACTTGAAGCAATTGAAGAGGTTTTGAAGATATGTTGATTTGCAATCAATTGAGAGTTGAAAGGAGGATTTTAGGTGAGAAAATCAGAATTGAAACTCTGGAAATGAAGTGTTTGGGTTGAGAGAAAAAGAGAGAAAGAAAATGGGAAGTTAGATGAGAAAATGCTCAAAATGAGTTTTCCCTCCTTTTAATTTTCTTTAAAATCAGAATTATGAATCAAAATATCTTAGAAAAATCTGGAGAAACTCCCTTTGGGTAAATAGCTCCTTAAAGATTCAAAGTTTCAACCCTTTATAAAACAGCCACCAAACTTTCAAAAATTACATTTTGGTCACTAGCCGAAATGTCACCCTTCCAAAACTCATTTTCCAAAATTGATTTCACAGTTCATTTAATTATAATAAAAGATGATTTTAGAACATTTTTCCATATTTTTAATGCAACCCGAACTAGGCTTTCCTAATTTAACCTCTTACGATTCGAACAGCACTTTGACCAACCGGTCAACGCCCAAGACTTCCAAGCCCAAAACCGGGGCGTTACACCACAAGGATTGGAGGTATTCACGGTTGTTGTAACAATAAAGATTGAACTTTTGCAGATGACAATGCTATAGGAAAATAGATGATGTAAAATAATGCTGAAGCAAAACAGCGCAGAGAAAGATGAGATAACAATAAGACAACATGTCCCCTTTCGTATGCGAAACTCACTATGGAATGACTGGCTAGGAATGATGGACAACCTAACTCAAGCTTCTTAACGATACTAAGTCCCTTCAGCTATCTTCTATGCTAGGCGGGATTTACTAAGAGTGTTCCTAAGCTATCTCTAGCCCGGAAACTGGGAGTCAGAAATGCTACAGCCATACCTATCGGCGTTAACTCTTAACATTCCCCTACCCTTCACGAACTATCCTTTTAAGCCCTTAAAACCTATCACTTATCTCTAAGGTAGGTTAGAGTCTGCCTCTCGACAGCCACTCCATTGCTTATGGGGGTTCTAAGGCTAGCTTTCTCGATTACTAACCCCAACAAACACTTAAAGAACAGCCAACTCTCGAGGGCTCTTACAACTTTAAGGAAATGAGAAATGCATAAGCAAAGCATAGAACATGATAAACACTGAAAAAGTTATAGCATGCACTAAAAAGTACTCAAAATTAAATCATCCATCAAACCCAAACCACCTAAAACAGTTCATGGTTGTGCAATATCATCCAACGTATCATTGCGATAACATCACCAAATATAAAGATATGAAAAGAAATTGACATAGTGACAGAAAGAAAGGTGAACTCCCTCTCCGCCATGAACTGCCCGACTGTCTTAGGCCCACCGCCTCTCTCGAGGTCGGTGAGGCCACTTGTTGGAGCTTTAATGATGGAGGACACCAAGCTGGAGAAGATGAAGATGAAAACTTCTATCTCCTTGTGACTTTCTCTCTCTTCCGCCTCTCTTTCGCTACACGGTCCTCTTCTTTTTCTCCAAGCTTCTCTCCCCTTTATATAGTGGAGGCCTCTAGGGTTTTGTGCCCTAAAGATGCCTTAATAATCCCAAGGAATATCCACCGACAAGGTCTGCCAGGAGGGGACAAGGAGGACAGTCTGCAGGCTTAAAGGGAGAGAGAAAAAAATTGGAGTTAATGTGATAGCTGACGTCTAGAGAGAGAATATGGGTTTATGTTGCTAGGGTTTCTCCTCATTAAATAGGTGAATATTCTCTCTCTTGCTTTTTGTTATTTTCTCTCTTTTTTAATTCATCCTCCCCACTTTTTCGGATAAAACCTCTCCTTATCTTTTTCTTTTCCCCTTTTCTTTCATACTTCTAAAAGTGGATAAAAACAAACTCCATGTCCTTCTCCTTTTTGCTACCAACCCTGTAGACGACACGCTCTCCGACTTTGTACCTGACATTGTACTAGGAAAGAGAAAACCTTGTACGAGGGTCACGAGAAAAGATATGAAAACTAAAAACAAAGAGAACATAAAACTAGACTAAAAAGAGAAGCATTATTTATGACCATGCTATAGCATAAAAGATAGGTTTTAGAGGGGAAAATTTCAAGGATCGTGAAGATCCAGGTGTGACTTGTCTCTGATGATAGGGGCTCCACTGTACACCTTCATGCGTTGGCCATTAACCTTGAAGACTTCACCATCGTCCAACTTATTAATATCAACCGCGCCATGAGGGTACACTTTGTGTATGATGAATGGTCCTGACCACCTTGATTTCAGCTTTCCAGGAAAAAGCTTTAGCCTGGAATTGTAGAGAAGCACTTGTTGACCTTCTGAGAAATGCCTTGGCAAAATGTATTTGTCATGCCACTTCCTGGTTTTCTCCTTGTAGATGTGAGCATTCTCATATGCTTGGGCTCTAAATTCCTCCAGCTCATTAAGCTCCAGCAACCTCCTTTCACTAGCAAGTTGGGCATGCATGTTGAGTTTCTTGATTGCCCAATAAGCTTTGTGCTCAAGCTCAACGGGTAGATGGCACTCCTTGCCAAATACGATCTTGAAGGGTGACATGCCCAAAGGCGTCTTGAAGGTTGTCCTATACGCCCAAACTGCTTCATCCAACTTGGGGGACCAGTCTTTTCTCTTAGGATTAACCACCTTCTCCAAGATTTGCTTGATTTCTTGGTTGGAAACTTCAGCATGTTCGTTTGTCTATGGATGATACGTTGTAGCAATATTGTGCCTGACTCCATATCTATGTAATGCTCTAGCAATAAGCTTGTTGTCAAAGTGAGTTCCTTCATCACTGATGATGGCTCGGGGTGCTCCAAACCTTGAGAAGATGTTCCTATGAAGAAACTTCATGACCGTCTTGGAGTCATTCCTTGGGGTAGCAACAACCTCCACCCATTTTGACACGTAGTCGACAGCTAGCAAAATATATAGATCTCCATATGATGCGGGAAACGGACCCATGAAGTCAATTCCCCACACGTCAAAGATTTCAACCTCTAGAATATTTTGCAATGGCATTTCATTCCGCCTGGAGATGTTCCCCGTTCTTTGGCATCTGTCACAAGTCTTGCAGAACTCGTGTACATCCTTAAAAAGTGTAGGCCAATAGAATCATGCTTGAAGAACTTTTGCACCAGTTCTAGCACCACCAAAATGCCCTCAACACGGTGATAAATGGCAATGGTACAGAATGCTATGGTATTCTTCCGCTGGAACACATCTCCTTATGATCTGATCAGGACATTGCTTGGACAAGTAGGGTCCATCCAAATAGTAGAATCTTGCATCATGTCTGAATTTCTTGAGTCCCTGGCTAGATAAATTAGGAGGCAAAATACCACTAACAAGATAATTAACAATATCAGCATACCACGGAATTGTTGTAGCAGCTAACAGTTTCTCATCAGGGAATTTCTCCTTAATTTTAGTTTCACTACCTTGTGTGATAGCATTTTCTAGCCTAGATAAATGGTCAGCTACATCGTTCTCACATCCTCTCCTATCTCTAACTTCTAAGTCAAATTTTTGCAGCAAGAGTATCCACCTAATAAGTCTAGGCTTAGCATCCTTTTTAGTCACTAAGTACATAATGGCTGAGTGATTGGTATGAACTATGACCTTAGTGCCTATCAAGTATGACTTAAACTTATCAAAGGCAACTACTACAGCAAGCAATTCTTTTTCAGTAGTGGTGTAATTGATTTGTGAATCATTCAAAGTGCGACTAGCATAATAAATAACATGAAATAGTTTACCTCGGCATTGTCCAAGTGCTGCACCGACGGCATAGTCACTTGCATCACACATCAGCTCAAATGGCTCGTTCCAATCAGGTGGAATGACAACTGGTGCTGAGATAAGCTTCTCCTTCAGTTCTTGAAACGCGCTATAGCAATCTTTGTCAAACACAAATGGTTGATTTTGCTATAGCAAACTACATAATGGCTTAGAGATCTTTGAAAAATCCTTGATGAATCTCCGATAGAAGCCAGCATGCCCTAGGAAGCTTCTTACTCCCTTGACAGTAGTGGGGGAGGTAGTTTTTCAATGACCTTGACCTTTTCTTTGTCAACTTCTATCCTTTGCTTAGAAATCTTGTGGCCTAAGATCGTTCCTTCCGTTACCATGAAATGGCATTTTTCCCAATTGAGCACCTAGTCAGTTTCCTCACACCTTTTTAGGACCTTGGCGAGATTGCCCAAACATGTGTCGAAGTCATCTCTGGAGACCGAGTAATAAAGTGATGAGTGAGTATCGTCTCCATAGGGATTGGACGTATTCACGATTGTTGTAACAATAAAGATTGAGATCCTAACTCAAGCTTCTTAACGCTACTAAGGCCCTTCATCTATCTTCTATGCTAGGTGGGATTTACTAAGAGTGTTCGTAAGCTATCTCTAGTCAGGAAACTGGGAGTCAGGAATGCTACAGCCATACCTCTCGGCGTAAACTCTTAACACTCCCCTACCCTTCACGAACTATCCTTTTTAGCCCTTGAAACCTATCACTTATCTCTAAGGTAGGTTAGAGTTTGCCTCTCGACTGCCACTCCATTGCTTATAAGGGTTCTAAGGCTAGCTCTCTCGATTACTAACACCAACAAACACTTAAAGAACGACCAACTCTCGAGAGCTCTTACAACTTTAAGGAAATGAGAAATGCATAAGCAAAGCATAGAACATGATAAACACTGAAAAAGCTATAGCATGCATTAAAAAGTACTCAAAATAAAATCATCCATCAAACTCAAGCCACCTAAAACAGTTTGTGGCTGGGCAATATCATACAACGTATCATTGCGATAACATCGCCAAATATAAAGATATGAAAAGAAATTGTCATAGCGACAGAAAGAAAGGTGAACTCCCTCTCTGCCATGGACTGCCCGACTGTCTTAGGCCCACCGCCTCTCTCATGCCGGTGAGGCCACTCCTTGGAGCTTCAATGATGGAGGACACCAAGCTGGAGAAGATGAAGATGAAAACTTCTCTCTTCTTGTGACTTTCTCTCTCTTCCGCCTATCTTTCGCAACACAGCCCCCTTCTTTTTCTCCAAGCTTCTCTCCTCTTTATATAGTGGAGGCCTCTAGGGTTTTGTGCCCTAAAGATGCCTTGATAATCCCAAGGAATATCCTCCGACAAGGTCTGCTACGAGGGGAAAAGGAGGACAGTCTGCAGGTGGGTACCGGCTGCTGCACATGTCAGATCGTCCTTTTCTACATATTCACGTGCTTCTGCAGCTCACGTGTATCTCTCGTGCTGACCAATGTCCACTTCCATCATGCTATAGCAATTCCCGGCACCGGATTTCTCTCTTGATTCCTTTCCTGCACACCAACAAAACCAAAACCAACCTTCTGAGCAGTACCCCTCAATATGGACCAACAACCAGCAAGGATAAAGATGCACCCAAAAGAAGAAAATGCAACCTAAATGCAGTCTAAAAGCTATGGTATGAACTCAAGAACAGGCAAATGCTATAGCAAAAAGGTATGAAAACAAGGATATTTATGCAGTTATCACACCCCCAAACTTAAGCTATTGCTTGTCCTCAAGCAATGAATAGACCAGAACAAAAGAATTAATTTGCAAAGATTTAACCTAGGGGTGTGAAAAACTGACCCGACCTGGTAACCTGCCTGAAACCCGATCGAGTCAGAACCTGGTTTGACCCGAGAATTTAATGACCTGAACCCGATCTGCACCCGACCGAAACGAACCCGAACCCGAATTTGACCTGTTACTGTAGAAACCGAACCCGAACTGCACCCGACCGAAGTGAACCCGAACCCGAATTTGACCTGTTACTGTAGTAACCGAACTCGACCTGCACCCGACCGAAACGAACCCGAACTCGAAACTGACCTACCAGATAACTGATTTAACCTGACCTGTTTGGACCCGACCTGTTTTGAAACCGACCTGTTTTGAACTCGACCTGTTTTGAACCCTACCTGTTTTGAACCCGACCTGATATTGACCTGAACTGATATTGACCTGAACTGATATTGACCTGAACTGATATTGACCTGAACTAATATTGTTATTTGATTTGCTAATAATGATAATTATCTTACATTTGAAGAAGTTATATTTAATGAATTTAAAATTTTAAAATCAATTAAAAATAATAAGTAATTTTTTATATTTAGTAATAATGCCAAGTATTAATAAATTAACTAACTTAACTTTAATTAAAAGATAAATTGAATGAATAAATATCAAGTGGTAATAAATTATCTTTAATTTATGAACCCTCAACCCTAAACTCTAATCCTTGTATGTATGTATGTATGTACGTATGAACCCTAAACCCTAAACCTTGTATGTGTGTGTATGTATCAATGTATGAACCATAAACCATAAACCCTAAAATACAAAGGACAAAGAATTAGGTTATGTGATTTTTAATATATCAATTGCAACCTAAATTGTTACTCGTACCAACTAAAAATGTTATATGTTTTTGTAACATTTGGATTGTGCCATTTTTTAGCCTTAAATTATGTTGTTGTACATCAGACTCGCCCAAAGTTACCATGATAAAATATTAGACCCAAAAACCCGTTCTAATTACAAGTTAAGATCGAGTTTGAACTTCACATTCAAAATCAAAGTCATTCTAATTCAATTCGTGAACACCTTTACTTACAAAGTACTTTATTTGCCATAACTAACAAGGTCTTATTAAGAAGATGAAAAAACTAAGTTTATAGAGTTTTAACCATGAAGGATTAAACTTACATGAAATGGGGGGAAATCAAATCATTCAATTGTAACAGATTAGTTACAGAAAAGAAACATATTGATGTAAGTATAAAAATACCTAACAATAGTCAAAAATGCCTAACAACAATAGTCAACAATTGTATCAAATCATTATACACAACCACTTGGCCATTGAAAAATATGGTCAATTGAGCATTCTTTTGTTCCACTGCTACTGGTTTTTTCCTACACCAACAAAAACAAACATTCTTGGTTCACACATGTTGTTTCGATTTCTCACCAGCAATTACAATCGAAATACATCTAAACCGGTCGTTATACTTGTAAAAACACTAGTCAAACTCGAATCGACCAACTAAAATACACAACAAACTAATCAGAATAAATATAGACCGAATCCACATATGATGAGATTTAAACCTATCATTTGCCATGAAACCAAGGCATATGTTGAACAATGTATAAGCATACCATTGATCGTACGAACAAATTTCCATTCATGTGCTTCCATTGCATCTCCGAACTGCCCTTCAAAGTATCCATCTGAAGCACCATAACCACTTAAGTTTGAGGTTTTCCGCAAAAGCATCTCTGGACCTATGAGCAGCAAAAATAAAACAAAACTACAATTTTTACTCGGCACTATAAAATAATTATAAAAAGTTGAAAAACATTAAGACATACATATTAGAAACATAAAGAGTTGTTTCCTTTAAATTTAAATAAATAAAAACATGACCTTCATATAGATTAATTCCTAAATTTAACTTCTCACTTCCTTGAACAGTTTCCTGATTGAATATGACACAGTAATGCCTTTCCAATCCTCCCAATCATAAATTTTTCCACAAAATATTTATTCAAATATTTTCTCTATGCTTTACATGACAAGAAGTGCACGCTTGAAATACTTAAATTTCTAACTCCAACTTATGTTCAAATTTAAGAAGTCGTTATCTTGACTTCAATATCCAGCAAGTCAACTTTGTTGGAATTGTCCAGCTGAAGTTACCAAACTGACTTGGGATGCACACTTAACTTTTATCACCTTCATTTAAGATTTGGTAATTTTAGCCAGACAGCCGATACAAAACCAAATAGGCTTTGTAGAATGTAGACCCTAGGATGAAGCATTTTCTTTATCTGAAGACTGTTGCATGAAGCATTTGCTTACCATGTCAACTATAATTTTATCAGTAATATCTAATAGCTGCACATAATAAACAGCATTTGAAACAGGTTTTCATGATATTTTACATGAGGAAGCATGCTAACTATGATACACTAAGAGGTTATTTTATACCACAAAACATAGTAGAATCTTTTGTGAATATTAAAATGTACAATGGCGTAAAAACATAATCATGACAAATATCAACTCACCTTTTCCAATTCTTATAAGTTTCTTTAGTCCGTGTGCATACCACTTTACTCGTGGTCGATGTTCCAAATCAATACTTCAGAAGAAAATTGGCAGAGAAATTGATATTTCTTCCAGAAAAGTAAACATCAAAGATCTATCTAGTTATACTGCATTTCATTACTTTCACAGATAAGTACCTTCTGTTCTTAGCATCTACTCAACCTATAAATTGAAATCTACTAATGGAATGCCCCCTCAATCTTAAGAAATACAGTATCCATAAAAAATTTTTAAAATCAGTCTTTAATTATTAGCAAACTCAAGAAGGCTACTATAGCAAGATAGTCAAGGAAAAATGGCTTACTCAGCCTCTATGGTTAACTTGTTTCTGGTACTTCCTCCTCTTGAAAGCTAATATTCAGCCTATTTAATAGATAGCAAGTTATGTGAATACATAAGCAAAATTATGTGAAAAACAAATTCATCTCTTCTAAGAAAGAAACCACATATATAAATGAAATCATTTTAACTTACTTCTAGAGATGCTTTTGCGGCAAACCTCAACTTCTTCAGCTTTTTAGGATTTGAGTCTATTGTTGAAGGCTTCTTCCTGTACAATCATCAGAAACTTAAGTAAATCAAAATCAAAAGAAAAGACATTGAAGTAAACAACACATTTCTGCATGTTTCTTATTGGCTTCAGCAGGCTTCTCAAAAACTTGAGCCTCTAAATTAACAAGACAAAAGTAAAAACCCACCATCAATAACCTGACTCCAGTTGTGTGAATTAAACTTGAAGACCAAGTGACAAACCCAAATTCATTTTTAATTTAGCTTAAGCTACAGCTGTGCATATTGATAAGGGCCGCCGGTACAATTTTGTTACACTCGTCGCTGCAAAATTCAGGGTTACGAACCAAAGAATAAAATTAACAACGGATTTTTAAAGATTTGAAAATGAATGAAAATACCCATGAATGAAATCAGAATAAAAGGTTAGATGAGATGGATGAGATTACCATTTGGCAAAAGCACTGTCATCTTTGGCGCGGAGGAGAGAGGTAGGAGCGACGGTTGAAGCAGCGTCGACTCTCTTCCTAAATTTTGGTGGATTGAATTTGGATCTTGTTGAGTGTGTAAAAGTTCTATTATTTACACCCTTTTAACCCATATTTCTGCTGCATTCAAGCATCATTGCATTGCATTTAGGTTAGTTTTCAATAAAACATCACAATTATATAAAAGGCACGGATTCTACTGAAAGATGGCTATTTTTGCAGGTATCTGTCACAGTAGATGTCGAAGGCAGGCGCAGGACAGATAAGCAGGAGAGCTGAACTGGACAAGCAGCTAAAGAAGACGAACCTGTCATGGACCTGTCGTGACAGCATGGTGACAGCAGACTCATGAAGAGGAAAAGTCAAGTGGACCTCGATAGATAGAGAAAAATCTGCTCGTCTGTCGTGTGGAAGCCGAATATTTTTCCAAGCCCCGGATCAAAAGATATGTTAAGCCAAAGCTCAAAGGAGAGGAAATCCTTAAAAGCAAGGATGCGGCTAGAAAGTAGGAGTCTTTAGAGATTTAGTCTTTATTAGAATCTTACTTTTAATTAAAGTTGTAATCCTTGTTACCTTAGATAACTTGAGCCCAAAGCTTATATAAAGGGCATAGATTAAACCTAGGGCATAACCGATACCCCATAACCGAAACCAAAACCCTGCCGTTTACCTGTCACCGATATGTTCTAAATTCCCCCTAGGGCTACGGGTTGTTTTGTAAAGTAGTTGCAAGGGTTGCTTTGTTTTAGGATTTTTCAAGTTCAATAAAATAAACTCCAAGTTCTTTTATCTTGGTTTTAATATCTTGCAAGAGCATCGGGAGAGCATTGTGAGGTTATCCATTTACTTAGCATCGGGAGAGTTAAGTATACGAAAGAGATAAGAGCGCGTTCTCTAGTTTATAGTTGAACCATCTCGTGCCTAGGGATAGGGCGAGGTTAAGTAGCTAAGGAAGAATTCACACACATCGGTGTTCATCCTTCGATTCACGCCGGGAGGTATCATCAAAGACGTGTTCATCGACAGACTTGTGCCTAGGGATAGGGCAAGGCAAATCTGGGATTCTTGCCAAGCTTGAAGTACTGAGTTAGTGTCTGCTGCCGCGACAACTAACGGACAGACGCCGCGACAGGTGCTGTCGGCGACGGGAGCGACGACAGAACTGGAGATCCTAAGCAATTCAATACCTGCACTACCGAGCAATTCAATACCGGCCCCTTCTCTCTATCTTGATATTCCAATCCTCTATTTACATTTTTACTCTATTATTCTCGTGACAACTTTAAATTATTTCCTTTACTTTTGTGCAGTAAACAAGGTGAAGTCATTAGCCCAATCCCTGTGGAGACGATATCCGATACTTCGTATCACTTTACTACTTGCGTCGTGTATACTTGCACTATAATTGCGATAGACTATTTTACACGCAACAAGTTTTTGGCGCCGTTGCCGGGGATTGGGAACATAACTACACCTTTCTTTCCTTGCACTTCTCTTTTTATTTTCGTTTTTGTTTCTGTTTTTATTTTTACTTTTCTTTAATTTTTCTTTAGCGTTTTAAACTCTTGCTTTTCACAAGGTTTTCCTGTTTATGCGCAGATCGAAAAGAGGTGAAGATCCTGAGTATAAATTAGATCCGGAGATCGAACGTTCCTTTAATCTCAAGAAACAGATTCGCCACCTCTTAGACCGAAACGAATACCTTGAGAAAGAGCTAGAGCAGATGGCCCGTAATCAGCCTGTCGGTGAAGAAATCCCGCCTGTCGGTGACCCGCCCGCGGCAGGTGGACGACGGTCATGTCGTGACTACATGTTGAACGATCATGTAGAGCTGGAGACCACGCTGCCGGATATTGATGTTGACAACTTCGAGCTTAAACCTGTCATGTTTAGTATGATCAACAACGCCGGGCAGTTTAGTGGTTCTGCGACAGAAGATGCTAGGGAGCATCTCAAAACGTTCCAGGAGATCTGTGGTTCGTTTAGACTACCAGGAGTTAGTCCGGAGATACTGAGGCTTCGGTTATTTCCCCATTCATTGAGGGACAGAGCAAAAACTTGGTGGAATAAACTTACACCGGGTTCTATTATGACTTGGGCAGATTTAACTCGTGAATTTTTGTCTCGTTTTAATCCTTCACATTTAGCTGAGCGATTACGTAATGAAATTGCTACTTTTCAACAGGAAGATGACGAGCCAATGCACGAGGCCTGGGACAGATTTACAACTCTTCTACGAAACTGCCCAATGCATGGATTCCCCGTCTGGAATCAGGTAACTAAGTTTTATAATGCTGCTAACCTACAAACTCGCATTCGAATTGATTCTGCAGCAAATGGACTATTATTGGATAAAGATCCGGACGAGGCCCTGCAAGTTTTGAAACATCTGGCTAAGAATGAGGAGCAGTTTCCAACCGCTAGAAGAGGAGGTAAACGGGTACTTGCTGTCAAGGACTATGAGGCCGACAGCACTATGAAATCGCAGGTAGCATTCCTTACTAAAGCCATGAAAAAGTTATTGAATGATGATGAATTACAAGGATTTGCTGTCGAGGAAGTTTGTGCTACTTGTGAGGGAAATCATAGTAGGGATGAATGCCCGATAAATATAGAAGAGGGAAAATATGTTGGAAATTACAAGCCAAACTATAATTCCAACAACTACAACCCTAATTGGAGGAAGGATCCCAAATTCTCCTGGAGTAACCCAAACAACGCCCTGAATCCACAAGCGCATAATCAGAATCAGGGGGGTCCTAGATTGTTGACGCGACAGAACCTGCCGCAGAACCTACCGCAGAACCTGCCACCTCAGCAACAACAGCAGCCACCACCTGCCACGAGTAGTATATTGGAGCAGACTCTGGCCACCTTTATGTCTCAGACTGGTACGTATATGGAGAATATTAATCAGTTTGTCAAGAAAACGGAAAACTTTATGGATGAAACCAAGATGAGAATGACAAATCATGAGGCTACATTGAAATCTCTAGAGACACAAATGGGTCAGGTGTCGCAGCATATTAAGCCACGGCAGAATGGAGGATTCCCTAGCAATACTGAAAATGCTAGACCGCCCCCACATGAGCAATGTAAGGCAATTACTACTAGGAGTGGGAAAAAGTTACCAGGGCCGGAAAAAGAAGCTGAAACAGAAAAGGAACCTGCCTTGGATAAACCTGCCGAGGAAGCTGCCCGACAGGTGATAAACAGACTGCTGCCGATGAGCCTGTCACGACAGCAGGAGCGACAGAGGAGAAAAAAGATGAGTATCGTCCTCAGATTCGCATGCAGTGGGAAGGACGCATTGCTGATTACCGTCCTCCACCACCTTTTCCGCAACGGATACAACAAGCTAAGCATGAATCTCAACTTAAAAAGATTTATGATATTTTTAAACAGGTTCATATTAATATTCCGTTGTTAGATGATGTTAGAGAGATGCCCGGTTATGCTAAATTTCTCAAGGATGTTATGTCGAAAAAATCTAAACTTGGGGAATTTGAAACGGTAAAGATGACAGAAGGTTGCATGAGTATTCTTCATCGGCAGCCACCCCAGAAAAAGAAGGATCCGGGGAGCTTCATCATACCTTGCGTAATCGGCGATAAATTTGTGGGTAAGGCATTATGTGATCTTGGTGCTAGTGTTAATCTAATGCCCAAATCTGTTTTTCAGAAACTAGGTATTGGCAAGGCGCGGCCCACGACAGTTACCCTACAGCTAGCCGACCGCTCTTACGTTCACCCCGAGGGAAAAATTGAGGACATCTTGGTAAGAGTGGATAAACTTATTTTTCCTGCTGACTTTCTTATTTTAGATTGTGAGGCAGATGAGAACGCACCAGTCATCCTAGGGCGACCCTTCTTAGCCACGGGAAGATCATTGATTGATGTGGAGAAAGGAGAACTCACCATGCGCGTTAACGATCAAGAAATTAAGTTGAATGTTCTCCAAGCAATGAAACATGCTGATGTGGATGAGGAATGCAAGGCCATCATTGAGGTGACCTTTGATCAACCCTGCATCAGGACGGGCTGCCGAGATATAAAATTTGGTCACTGCTGCGACAGCCATCTAGAAGCCTGTCATGACAGTGACGACGACAGCACCGACGACAGTGACTCCTCTAAATCCAATACATCTGATACTGAAGGTCATGAGGAGGTAGACTGGTTAGACCATCGTCCAGGTAAGTTATTCGAACCCTTGAATTACACTTCGGATAACCATTTAATCCAAAAGCCCTCTACTGTTGAACCACCTGTCTTAGAACTTAAGCCCCTGCCAGGGCAGCTTAAATATGCTTATCTTGGTTGTGATGACACACTGCCCGTAATCATCTCTGCTAAGCTGCCGCAGGAACAGGAACGACAGCTGATCGACATGTTGAGGCAGCATAAAAGGGCGATAGGATGGACGATAGCAGACATTCAGGGCATTAGTCCGGCAATCTGTATGCACAAAATCCTCCTAGAGGAAGATCATAAGCCGACTATCGATGCCCAAAGGCGGTTAAACCTTGCAATGAAGGAGGTAGTGCGTAAAGAAATAATTAAATGGTTAGATGCTGGTATTATTTACGCCATCTCCGATAGCAAATGGGTAAGCCCGGTGCAATGTGTTCCCAAGAAAGGAGGCATGACTGTGATAACCAACGAAAACAATGAGTTAATCCCAACCAGGACTGTGACCGGTTGGAGGGTTTGTATGGACTATCGGAAGCTTAACAAAGCTACCCGAAAAGACCACTTTCCTTTACCCTTTATTGATCAAATGCTTGATAGATTAGCGGGTAAACCTTACTATTGTTTTCTTGATGGTTATTCAGGATATAATCAAATTGCTATTGCACCGGAGGACCAAGAGAAAACGACCTTCACATGCCCTTACGGAACATACGCATTTAGGAGGATGCCGTTCGGCCTATGTAACGCACCTGCCACCTTCCAAAGGTGCATGATGGCAATATTCTCCGACATGGTAGAGGACTTCCTCGAAATCTTCATGGATGATTTTTTCGTCTTTGGAGACGATTTTGAGAGCTGCCTCGGCAACCTTAAAAAGGTACTTGAAAGATGTGAAAAAGCTAATCTTGTTCTTAATTGGGAAAAATGCCATTTTATGGTAGATGAAGGGATAGTTTTAGGCCATAAGATTAGCTGCCGTGGGATAGAAGTCGACAGGGTCAAAATAGAGGTAATTGAGAAGCTGCCGCCGCCAACCACAGTCAAGGGCATTAGGAGTTTTCTAGGGCATGCTGGTTTTTATAGGAGATTTATTGCAAATTTCTCAAAAATCACGAAGCCCCTATGTCATCTCTTAGAGCAGAACCGACCCTTTGACTTGAATGAAGAATGTACTGAAGCATTCAAGGTTCTGAAGGAAAAGCTAGTGACAGCCCCCATAGTACAGCCACCAGACTGGACGCAACCGTTTGAAATTATGTGTGATGCTAGTGACTATGCTGTCGGGGCAGCACTTGGGCAGCGCAAGGACAGGCTGTTTCATGTCATATATTATGCCAGCAAAACATTGAATGATGCCCAAGTGAATTATACCACCACAGAAAAGGAGCTGTTAGCTGTGGTGTTCTCCATCGACAAGTTTCGTTCTTATATACTTGGAACGAAGGTAATAGTGCACACTGATCATTCTGCCCTTAAGTACTTGTTTGCAAAGAAGGATGCAAAGCCTAGGTTGATACGATGGATCTTGCTATTACAAGAATTCGACCTTGAAATCAAAGACAAAAAGGGGACAGAAAATCAGGTGGCAGATCACTTGTCGAGGTTGGAGAAGGGACAGAGTCTACCTTTAGATGAGACACACATACTAGAGACCTTCCCAGATGAGCAGCTCTTTGCTGCCGCAATAGCTGTCGCGACAGCCATGGCGGCAGGTAAGTCTTCTAACCTTCCCTGGTATGCTGATTTCGTTAATTTTATAGTTAGCGGAATATTACCTTCTGATCTTACTTATCACGCCAGGAAGAGGTTTCAAAATGATGTTAAACATTATTATTGGGACGAACCTCTTCTTTTCAAAATGTGCGCAGACCAGGTTATAAGGAGATGTGTACCACAAGAAGAACAAGAAGACATTCTCCATCACTGTCATGCTTCACAATATGGAGGACACTTAGGAGGCAATAAAACTGCTGCCAAGGTGCTGCAGTCAGGGTTCTACTGGCCGACACTGTACAAGGATGCACAGGAATTTTACAAAAACTGTGACAGGTGCCAGCGGACAGGTAATATCTCGAGGAGAAACGAGATGCCACTGCAGAATATTTTAGAAGTCGAAATCTTCAACGTTTGGGGGATAGATTTTATGGGACCTTTTCCGTCTTCGTGTGGAAATCTTTACATCCTCCTAGCAGTAGATTATGTCTCCAAGTGGGTAGAAGCAATCGCAACTCAAAAGAATGATGCCAAAACGGTCCAAAAGTTTTTGCACAAAAACATCTTTTCTAGATTTGGCATCCCTAGGGCGATTATCAGTGATGAAGGGAGACATTTCGATAACAGGGTAATTGCTGCCGCCTTGAAGAAATATGGTGTCAAGCACAGGATCGCGACAGCATACCACCCACAGACCAATGGACAGGCTGAGATTTCCAACAGGGAAGTGAAGAACATTCTTGAAAAGATGGTTAAACCAACTAGGAAAGATTGGTCTCTACTTCTGAATGATGCATTATGGGCATACAGGACAGCTTTCAAAACTCCATTGGGCATGTCTCCATTCCGATTGATCTATGGGAAAACCTGCCACCTGCCTGTCGAGATAGAGCACAAGGCATATTGGGCAATCAAGGCAGTAAATATGGACTTTGGACAAGGCAGGCCAGAAAAGGCTGTTAGATTTGAATGAGATCGATGAAATACGAACGATGGCCTACGACAACGCAAGAATATACAAGGAGAAAACAAAGAAGTGGCATGACAAGAAGTTGCTGCCACGTCAGTTCTGCCCAGGGCAGCTTGTATTGTTGTTTAATTCTAGGTTGAAACTCTTCCCAGGGAAGCTTAAATCTAGATGGTCTGGTCCGTTCCAAGTGGTTCAAGTTTTTCCCCATGGTGCCATTACAATTCAATCATTAAAGGACGGGCACCAATTCAAAGTCAATGGACAACGCCTCAAGCATTATCAGGGGACTGAAGCCCCAGGAATACAGGAAGTGGTTACCTTAGGTGATGCCCCACAAGGCATCCCTAATTTAACCTAATTTTTATTTTTATTTTATTATTTATTATTATTATTAGGAATTAGATTTATTTTATTCGAATAATGTTTTGTTTTTAATTTCAGTTTTTAGGAAATAAAGGAGTCAAGTGAGAAAGAAGAAGTGGCCCAAGCCCACCGCTCATCCACCAGCCCAATAAAGCCCCTTTATGGTACCCTGTCGTTTCGGCTGCCGGCGCAGACGGATTTGACAGGCTGTCAACAGACGCACAGCAGACGAAGAAGCGTGCGGCAGACGCACAGCAGACGCATTAATGCGTGTCAGACGCGTCAGACACGAAATATCCAATCTGCCGCCCCGTTATTCCCGCCTGCCGTTGCGGCATTAAATGGGCAGCTACTCGACCGCTATATAAACCCCTTCCCCTTTTCATTTTTCATCACTTCTGATTTTCTCTCTTGTTATTCCCTTCTAGTTTTATCTACTTTCTTTCTTTTTCAGCCCTTGCAACCAAAATGTCTTCACGACAAACCCGTCAGAACGCTGATGCCGCTTCTTCTTCAGCAGCAGCATCCCCGTTCGCTAAAAAGGAACTATGGGAGGAAAGGAGCTTCATCTATAACAGAGATGCCCCTCTTTTTGGACTCCGGCCGTTCATTATGAAGGCCATAACAGCACAACTTTGGGAGGACTTTGCCGAGCAGCCGGCAGAGCTTAACGACACTCTGGTCAGGGAATTTTATGCGGCGATCGAAAGTAAGACGGCGACATCTGTCATCGTCCGAGGAGTGACAGTTCCTTTCACCGCCAGCAGCATCAACCATGTATTCGGCCTCTTCTTTGGCCCCAATGACGATGCTCATCAACAATTTTGGGACACCCTCGACGCTGCCGGACATGATGCTGTCATGAGGGAGTTGACAGAGGCGGGAACGACATGGAGCACCAGTAAGAAGAACCCCAACTCCGTCCATAGGGCGCAGCTACTCCCTGAGGCAAAACTATGGAATGCTTTTATCAAAAAGAGTATCCTGCCCTCGTCCCACCATACGACAGTCAACAGACAGCGGTTGGCCCTCATCCACTCTATCATGCATGACAGGCCCATCAATGTGGGCAGGTACATGCGGGACAGCATTCTCGATTGTGCCTTCCGATCAGATTCACGACTCTGCCTGCCCTTCACCATCACTGCCCTCTGCCGCTGCGCTGCCGTACCAGAGGACCCTTCAGACAAAATCAAGAAGGGCAGCGGCTGGACAGACAGCAACATCTCCAGCCTCATGGAGATCATCGTCGTATCGCCCCTCAACGCCTTCGATCCAAACGCCCCTCCTGCTGAGTCTGATGATGAACCCGCCACCGAACCTGCCCCAGAAGCTGCCACCAACACCGCTCCGGCAGATCAGAACGCCCACATCCTTGCTGCCATCTTGAGGATAGAGGAGCGCCAGATGGGTTTGATGACTTTCATCCGTGACTTCTCCAATGCAACGGTAAATTTCATTACCAATACTTTGAATTTTCCGGATGTCATTTTCCCCACCTTCCCCGCCCATTATTTCAATATCCCCTCCCCCACTCCCACACCACCTGTCTCTCCCCACGGAGAATCTGCCTCCTCCACACCTTCCCCGGCGGCAGCCGGCAGCCCACCGGCAGACACCTCCCCTCGAGGCACCAAGCGAGCTGCCACTGATGACAGCCCTCTTGTCCGGAGGAATTTGGACAGCGCCTTCACGCGGGTCAAACGTATTAAGCATGTGGCCAACAAGAGAAGGCTGTCCAAAGCCATCACGAGTAGCAGCTGGGACAGCAGCAGCAGTTCTGATGTCCGACTAGTGGAGCCACCTGCCCTTCAACCTGCTGACGACCCTGTCCCCCAACCGGAGGAAGAACCTGCACCTCAACAGGCTGATGAACCTGTTGATCAACCTGCTCCGGAACCTGCCCAGCCACCTCCACAACGCAGACGCCGCCATCAGATCCGCGTCAGCAGCAGCAGCGAGGACAGCGAATAAAATTTAAGTTTTTATTTCTTTTTCTCCTCTTATTGCTGCCTGCCCTTATATATTTGTGATGTACTTTTATTTATCGTGTTTTTCTTTATTTATTTTTGTGTCATTTTGCATTGAGGGCAATGCAACCCTCGAGTTTCGGGGTGGCAACCCTCCATATTTAATGGAGTCTTTAGCACATCTTTTGTTTAATTGTTGTGTCTTATTAGTTATTTATTTTTTCTTTTAAAATAAAAAAAATCAGAAAAATAAAAAAAATTTAAACTATTGGCTTAAAACTGTGAAGTTAACTTACCTGTCATGACGGCTCTGTCGTGGCAGCATCTGTAGGACAGGTTAAGGAAAAGTTTAGAGTCTTTCTATAGTTCTGAAAACTTAAACACTTTTGTGACTGTTATATTGCTTAGATTTCTTTTAGCCAAACTAGAATAGGAAGCTTAGAACTTGGATAGCCCCTAGAGGTGCCTAACACTGGCTCTAGGAAAGAAGTTTAGCAAAAGAAAATCAAAAACCTAGAGGTGCCCGAAACCGGCTCTAGGAAGCTAACTAGAGGTGCCTGAAACTGGCTCTAGAAAAACTTAGCTTGAAAAATAGAAGAAAAAGAAGCATGAAAATGTGCCTTCTAAAAAAATAAACTTTGGCATAAAATTCGAGTTAAGGAGTTGAATATTCTAGTGAAACTAAGAGAATCTTAGCATATAACTGTTCACAAGCATGCACACACTGCACGAGAGCTATAGGGAGATTCCGGACAGATCCTAACCTTTCCGACAGGTTGCTACCGCCATAGAGAATGAGCGACAGGTAAGGGACAGTTCACTGTTTGAAGGCCAACACAATAATCTTCAGTTTTCTTTTAAGTCCTCATTGCTTGAGGGCAAGCAAAAACTTGAGTTTGGGGGTGTGTTGAGTGTGTAAAAGTTCTATTATTTACACCCTTTTAACCCATATTTCTGCTGCATTCAAGCATCATTGCATTGCATTTAGGTTAGTTTTCAATAAAACATCACAATTATATAAAAGGCACGGATTCTACTAAAAGATGGCTATTTTTGCAGGTATCTGTCACAGTAGATGTCGAAGGCAGGCGCAGGACAGATAAGCAGGAGAGCTGAACTGGACAAGCAGCTAAAGAAGACGAACCTGTCATGGACCTGTCGTGACAGCATGGTGACAGCAGACTCATGAAGAGGAAAAGTCAAGTGGACCTCGATAGATAGAGAAAAATCTGCTCGTCTTTCGTGTGGAAGCCGAATATTTTTCCAAGCCCCGGATCAAAAGATATGTTAAGCCAAAGCTCAAAGGAGAGGAAATCCCTAAAAGCAAGGATGTGGCTAGAAAGTAGGAGTCTTTAGAGATTTAGTCTTTATTAGAATCTTACTTTTAATTAAAGTTGTAATCCTTGTTACCTTAGATAACTTGAGCCCAAAGCTTATATAAAGGGCATAGATTAAACCTAGGGCATAACCGATACCCCATAACCGAAACCAAAACCCTGCCGTTTACCTGTCACCGATATGTTCTAAATTCCCCCTAGGGCTACGGGTTGTTTTGTAAAGTAGTTGCAAGGGTTGCTTTGTTTTAGGATTTTTCAAGTTCAATAAAATAAACTTCAAGTTCTTTTATCTTGGTTTTAATATCTTGCAAGAGCATCGGGAGAGCATTGTGAGGTTATCCATTTACTTAGCATCGGGAGAGTTAAGTATACGAAAGAGATAAGAGCGCGTTCTCTAGTTTATAGTTGAACCATCTCGTGCCTAGGGATAGGGCGAGGTTAAGTGGCTAAGGAAGAATTCACACACATCGGTGTTCATCCTTCGATTCACGCCGGGAGGTATCATCAAAGACGTGTTCATCGACAGACTTGTGCCTAGGGATAGGGCAAGGCAAATCTGGGATTCTTGCCAAGCTTGAAGTACTGAGTTAGTGTCTGTTGCGGCGACAACTAACGGACAGACGCCGCGACAGGTGCTGTCGGCGACGGGAGCGACGACAGAACTGGAGATCCTAAGCAATTCAATACCTGCACTACCGAGCAATTCAATACCGGCCCCTTCTCTCTATCTTGATATTCCAATCCTTTATTTACGTTTTTACTCTATTATTCTCGTGACAACTTTAAATTATTTCCTTTACTTTTGTGCAGTAAACAAGGTGAAGTCATTAGCCCAATCCCTGTGGAGACGATATCCGATACTTCGTATCACTTTACTACTTGCGTCGTGTATACTTGCACTATAATTGCGATAGACTATTTTACACGCAACAGATCTACTTGCCATTTATGTTTTGACGGTAACACTGAGAAAAGATGAATAAAAAAACACTTGAAACGATGGAGGTAGCTGAGGAGGAGAGCAGAGGAGAGGGAAACAAGTGATTAATAATAAAATAAAATAAAAATAGAGGGAAATAGAAATTCAGGTTTGGTTATTTGGCGCCACTGCTTTTCTGATTTTTGGGTTGAAGGGGGAATATTTTTGAATGAATTACTTTTTGAAACCTACATAAATAAATCCGGGATTATGGGTAATGGTCAATGGGATTAGTTTAGGGATTAGGAGATTAGGCTTGTACTCTAATTATGAGTAAATAATGGTTCTAAAATTTAAGAATTTATGTTTGGGGTTTAGGGATAGATGTTTTAAGTGGAATGTTTGGGGTTTAATTTAGTGATTTATTTTTTAAAATTAAAGTTTGAGGTTTTGATTTAGGGTTTCATTTTTAGGGTTTAAGGTTTTAATTTATGGTTTAAGTTTTATAATTTATGGTTTAAGTTTTATAATTTATGGTTAATATATTTTTAGGGTTTATGGATTTTATTTAGTGTTTTGTTTTATGGTTTATGGTTTCAAATTAGGGTTTTGTTTTAATTGTTTATGGTTTTAGGGTTTTAGGATTTAGTATTTAATTTTTAGGTTTAGGGTTTAAATGTTTATGGTTTAAATGTTTAAGGTTTAAGGGTTTAGGGTTAGTGTTTCGAATAAATGTTTTTATTTTTAGTGAACTAAACTTATCTTTAGGGTTTAGGGTTCATGGTTCATGGCTTAGTGTTTAGTGTTTTGATTTCGGATTTTGATTTTATTAGTTTAGTTTAGGGTTTCTTTTTATGGGTTTAGGGGTTTCTTTTTATTAGTTTAGGGTTTTTGTTTTAGTTTAGTGTTTTGAATTAGGGTTTAGGTTGAATTATTATTGAACTAAGCTTAGTTTTAGGGTTTAGGGTTTAGGGGTTTACTTTTAATTGTTTTTATTTTGGGTTTTCTTTTTATGAGTTTAAGGTTTAGGGTTTTTTATTAGTTTAGGGTTTTTGTTTTAGTTTAGTGTTTTGAATTAGGGTTTAGGGTTCATTATTAGTGAATTAAGCTTACCTTTAGGGTTTAGGGTTAGGGTTCAAGGGTTTACGTTTAATTGCACTTATTTTGGGTTTTTATTGGTTTAGGGTTTAGGTTTTTATGGGTGTAGGATTTTTTACTTTAGTATTTTGAATTAGGGTTTAGGGTTTATTACTAGTGAACTAAACTTACCTTTAGGGTTTAGTGCCTATGGATTAGGAGTTTACTTTTTATTGACTTTATTTTGGGTTTTCATGTTACGTGTTTAGGGTTTACAGTTTCTTTTTATGGGTCTAGCATTTAGGGTTTCTTTTATGGTTTTGATTTAGTTTAGTGTTTTGAATTAGGGTTATGGGTTTATGTTTCATTTTGGGTTTAGAGTTTAAGGTTTTTGCTAGGGTTTCATTTTAGAATATATATAATATATTAGTATATTATATATGTATGTAAAATGTATTTATGTATGTATAAACCCTAAACCCTAAAAATAAAACCCTAATCCATATGTGTATATATATAATGCATGTAAGTATGCATGTATATATGTATGTATCAATTTATAAACTCTAAACCCTAAAAATATAAACCCTAATCCATATATATATATAATGCATGTAAGTATGTATGTATAGATGTATGTATTAATTTATGAACCCTAAACCCTAAACCTTAAACCCTAACAATAAAAACCCTAATCCATATATATATAATGCATGTAAGTATGTATGTATGTATAGATGTATGTATCAATTTATGAACCCTAAACCCTAAAAATAAAAACCCTAATCTATGTATATATATAATGCATATAAGTATGTATGTATCAATTTATGAACCCTAAACCCTAACCCCTAAAAATAAAACCCTAATCCATATATGTATATATGCATGTAAGTATGTATGTATCGCTTTATGAACCCTAAACCCTAAACCATATTCCATAAACCTTAATCCTTAAACCCTAAACCCTAATCAATGTATGTTTATATATATGTATAATCATTGAAAGTATGTATGTATCAATGTATGAACTCTAAACCCTAAACCCTAAACTCTAACCCTGGCCTTAATTCCTTTTTGTGCTATGTATGTATAATGTATGTATGTAGGAACGTGAAACACGAAACCCTTAACCCTAAACCTCAAACCCTAATACTTAAACCCTAAACCATAAATCATATAAACATATGTATAATGTACGTAAGTATATATATACGTATGTACTAATGTATAAACCCTAAATCCTACCGTTACCCCAAAACCATAAACCCTAAACCCCTAAAACACTAAACCATAATTCCTATATGTATATACGTATAATGTATTAATATTATGTATGTTAAATCCTAATCCCTACACAATAAACCCTAAACCCGAATGAACCCGACCTGAAAGGAAACCGACCTGAAATTATCCGACCTGAAATGAACCCGACCTGAAACGAAACCGACCTGAAATGAACCCAACCTGAAACGAAACCGACCTGAAATCAACCCGAACCGAAATTAACCCGTCAATTAACCGTTTTGGCCCGACCTGAAATGAACCGACCTGAAATGAATCCGACCCGAAATGAACCTGACCTGAATTGAACCCTGCCTGAAATGAACTCGACCTGAAATGAACCCGACCCGAAATGAACCCGAACCCGAACCGAATCGAGTCAAAACAAAAAATAACCTGAAATGACCTGTAACCGATTTCACCCGACCTGATAGAGCCCGACCTGAAACCCAACTGTTGACATGTTTTTACATCCTTAATTTAACCTAGAGGATTGCTATGGCAATATTTCAGTCCTCAGAAATAACTTAGGCAAATAAATGTATATACAACCAGAAGTGAGATCTTTAAGAACATTCCTTAGGACTAAGCTGTGTGTGTGTGTGGGTGGATGCCTTCCTCCTATACTTAAGCTAGTGAGACAAATTTTCAAGGAAGCTCCCTAGTTATACCATGGTTGTGTTCTCTAGTTCTTTTCTAATTTTAGAATCCCAAAGATATAGGTTTTCTGCTACGAAGGGTGTCACCTCATGACACCTACCGTCCTTAACTCTAGATGAGCATGGAGCAAACCTCTCACCTCCGAGCTAGTAGGCAAAGTCATCCCGTGAAAACTTACATTCACTCATATGCTATAGCAAACCTTTATTTCTTCTTTTTTTTAATATGCTATAGCAAAGCAGAGTGTCCTTCTATAGATATGTCATAGCATTTATTCGTTTGTTTGAGCACAGGGTCGTCTAGTTTTTCTTTTAAATTCTCTATGGTTTACATATCAGAGTTTACTAGAGTTCTTCCTGAAAAAAATTTCGAACAAACTAACTTATAGAAAGAAAGCAGTTGTGTAACAATTTTTTAACGGCTAGATCCTAAAGTCAGTTCTACAGATCTCAACTAGTTGTGTTTTTTCTAACTTAGTTCAGGCCTTTAAGATTTCATCGTCGGACCTCATAAATATATTCATAGACTGTCTCTAGACTAAACAGAATGCCATAGTAAATTTTTGTTCTATCCTATAATGCATATTGTCACAGACCAACTTCCCACGACCGAGCCAGCCGCACCCATAGGTGCTAACCTTAGCGCACCACTTCCTTCACCCGATCGAGGGACCCGAGTAGTTGCCAACACCACGCATCAAGGGGTCATGCACAACGCCTTTTCTGGTGTCCGCATCCGAGAGAGCCGAGCTGGGGAACTTCCAGCGCACCATGGGGCCTTGCCAAGCACCCCATGTGCTGCCCATGAGAGTTGGACCCGAGGGAACCCATCACACGCACCCGAGGGGACCTTGCCATGCACCCTCCATGTCGCCCAAGCCATGGAGCTCGAGCCCGCACCCGACGTGCAAGCCATGGAGCCCAAGCCTGCACCCGATGTGCACACCAAGGAGGCTGAGTTTGCACCCGACGTGCACACCGAGGGGCTTAGGGGAAGACCATCCGAGTTGCCCACACTCCTAGGGCCCGATTTAGCACCTAGCATGCTAAAGAGGGGGTTTTGGACACAAGAATCGGGCCATGCCAAGACCAATCCGCCCAAGCATCCAAGACCCAAGCCAAGGTGTCATCTTTTGACCAACACACATGGAAAGATATCATCCATGGAGCCTATTCGAGGAAAGTCTTCTATGACAACAAATATGTGATGCCATATATCTTTGTGATTGAGGCAACCTTGTTTATATTAGAGTGTTGCCATGTTTAGGAGGGAAGATTCATCCATAGCCATTGGATTGAATCACTTATAGCCGTTAGATCGAGAGGGCCAAGGCTATAAATAGAGGCCTTCCCTCACCATTGTAAGCATTCCACGCATTCCATGCATTCTACATTTCATTCTTCTTTGTCTTTTAATAAGAGAAGGCATCGAGTACTCTTTTCTCCCCGTCTAGGCTTAGGGGGAGTTTTTAACGAGGCTCTTTGCTTAGAAAATAGCCTGTCTCTCTTATCTTTCCTTGCCTAGCCATCACCATCATTTCCACAAAGCTTCCGCCGCATCAAGTTCTAAGCACTCCAGCTTAGATATTCGAAGGCTGACTTAGTCCTCGACTTAAGATCGACGACTAAGGCCGCACGGGTTAGCGAGTCAAAACCTAGCCTCGTGACAAGTGGTATCAGAGCGAGTTCCGCTCCATACGAGTCGAGATAGCGCAAGGAAGAAAGATCGTTGTGACAAAGATGAGCGTGGAATCACCAGGCGTCTCGTTTGAAAGCGAGGTGAGCAAATCACAATTGTGTGATCTTTTTAGTAAGCCTTGGTTTTGTTCTCTTTGCAGAATCAACCATGCTAAAGGCTGCCCAAGAGAGAGGCTGCCAGAGTGTTGGATTTGTAGAGATCCACATCGAACGTATGAGTGCCCAGAGATCAACAGCTTTGCCGCCCACAAGAGGGCAGTTGGGATATGGAAAGAATGTTTCCGATGTAATGGGCCACACATGTGTTACGATTTCCCGCACCGAACCAAGCAGTCCAAGGTACAGGAGGAGCCCGATGAGACCGAGGCTTTGAAGCTTGATTCGAGGTGCAAAGAGCTACCAATGGGTCTGGTAGATGCGTTCGAGGAGCAAGGCTTGCCCGATGAAACCGGGGCCACGAAGCTTTCTTCCTTGTTCGGAAAATCACCAGTGAGTATGGTGGTTGAGGCGTCAAACTTCAAGAGTGAAGTCTTGATGAGCGAAAGGTTGCCAAGGGGCAACGAGTCCACACAACCGTGGGAGAAGCCCGGTTACGTGGAGTATTCAAGTGAAGATGACGAGTCATCAAGTGACGATGACGAATCATCAAGTGACGACAACAAGTCAACAAGTGACGTGCTTTATGCTTACCATGGAGACGATGGGGCAGATGAGATTAAGCATGGGTCATTTTTGGGCTCAATTGAAGTCGAGAGCGACTATGAGGAAGAGGAGCCTATGTTTGTAGACATAGTGTTTCCCAACGCAAAGCTAAGTGCACTAGTGGATCCAAGTGCATCTTCAGTGCTCGTATCCGAGCGAGTTGCCGAGTGGTTAAACCTTCAGGTTGAGAAGGTAAAAGAACAAGTTGAGATAGTCAACTTCAGTGACGAGCCAGTTGTGGGAATCGCAAGGGATGTGTACCATTAAATTGGCGATTTTCGAGGCACAACAAACATCAAGGTAATATCTTACCATTCCCTTGATGAACATGAAGTCTTATTGATTTATCTTGTTTGGAGCAAATTAATGTGCTTGTCTTGTCAGAATCCGACAATGAGGATGATGTAGGTTCACAAAGCGAAGTCGATTCGTGGAACCATGATGAAGGTGAGACAATGTCAAGCATCGATTCTCATGAAAGAGGGGGCCAAACAAAGATACTCGACGACGAAGAGGCCATGGAAGAGTCCATGGAAGCCCCCGAGGCAACGGGACAAGTCCTTGATGAGTTCGAGGACTTGGAAACATTTGAAGTTCATACTTTCGCAAGTGCCGACAACATTGAAATAATTCTCTTAGAGAAAGGAGTTCCGATTGCACATGAAATTCGTGAGCTCCATGAGTCCGAAATGAGGCTCTCAAATTATGATAAAGAGATGATCGCGGTTGTGCGTTGCTTGCACGCTTGGAGACAACAATTAATGGGGCCGAGGTTTGCCATCTATACCGATAGTGAATTAAAGGATTATTTTCTAACCCAAGAAGTGTTGTCTCTTAAGCAGGTTTGTTTGCAAAAAATCCTTGCAAAGTTCGACTTCACTTGGAAGTGCAACCCAAGGTTGTCGAATAAAGTAGCCAATGCCTTAAGCCGAGGGTACAAGGTGGGGCATGCTACTAGTCCGCCAATGAGTGAGGTGGACCATGAGATCGAGAATGAGGAGTCTTTAGAGTTGCTAAAGACATCAAAGAGTAAAGTGTTTCAAGAGCCATCCGAGTTTGGTGAAGTAGATCAAGCCAAAGAAGATGACCAAGAAACGGTGTTGATAGACCACATCAAGTCGTTCGAGTCCAACGTTGAAGCACTTGCCATCGAGGAGTTGCCGATGCAAGTGGGACATCCTTGTGCTTTTGAGAGTAGAAAGCCAAGTGAGCAAGACACCATCCAAGCCGATGGAGAGGGGCTAGCACTTTTCTATGAGGAGTTGCAAGCCGAGTTTGCCGAGTGGTCGAAGTCCATGGACGAGTGGCATGAGCCCATGGAACCAAACCAAAACACCGCTATGAAAGTGATGCCCAAGCCCATTGACGAGGGGCCAAACCATGCCAACAACACTTTCCTTGGGTATCAACAAGGCAGAGTGGATCGAGTTGACAAGGACCTAGTGTCCGAGGTAAGTGATCCAATTTTTCAAAATTTGGATCTAACTTGTTGTGGTTATGTCCACAGGTTGCTTGTGAGGCCAAGCAAGTAATCGAGTGATAAGGTGGTTGGAACAAGCCGGAAGCATCCAACCTTCATTCAAGCCGAGGGACGAGTGCTAGAGAGCACCGAAGGGGGTCTATTCCAAGACCCCGCCATAATCACTTGCCTTGAGTATCGACAAGGCGAAGTGACCCAAGCCCACAATGACTTTGTGCCCAAGGTAAGCAAGCCATGTTTGTATGAAAATCTAAGTCTAACTTGCTTTGGTTCTATCCACAGGTCGCCGATGAGATCGAGCGAAGGACCGAGTCGAGCCAAGGAGCAAGTAGGCGAGGAGGCCTACAAGGTGGAGTCACCACCAACGGGGCAAGTGGACCATGCTTGCATACCCGAGCCGTGATACGAAGAGTGGTGCGAGATGATCCACACATGGAGTGGATCGACCCAAGCACAAAGCAAGGCAAGCGTCTCCTTTGACAAGGAGGCACCAACCATCGAGACGGGCTAAGCGTCAAGGCACAAAGGCTTTGCACTTTGGACGGGTCATCCCAAAGCCGAGGGTGATCACGAACTTGCCAAGGAGTGGCAACCATTCGAGGACAAGATGGATCGAGAACTTGCCAAGGAGTGGCAACCGTTCGAGGACGAGGCGGATCGAGAACCAAGGCATGAAAGCCTTGCACTTTGCACGAGAGTTCCCTTAGCCAAACAGGAACATGACGAGGAGCTGAGGCCATTCGAAGATGAGATGACCGAGACTTATCATTGCCTATCGACGAGGGCGTCGATAGATTCAGTGGGGGAGAATGTCACAGACCAACTTCCCACGACCGAGCCAACCGCACCCATAGGTGCTGACCTTAGTGCACCACGTCCTTCACCCGACCGAGGGACCCGAGTAGTTGCCAACACCACGCATCAAGGGGCCATGCACAACGCCCTTTGTGGTGTCCGCATCCAAGAGAGTCGAGCTGGGGCACTTCCAGCACACCATGGGGCCTTGCCAAGCACCCCATGTGCTGCCCTCGAGAGTTGGACCCGAGGGAGCCCATCACACGCACCCGAGGGGGCCTTGCCATGCACCCTCCATGCCGCCCAAGCCATGGAGCCCGAGCCTACACCCGACGTGCACACCAAGAAGGTCGAGTCTACACCCGACGTGCACACCGAGGGGCCTAAGGGAAGACCATCCGAGTTGCCCATACCTCTAGGGCCCGATTTAGAACCTAGCATACTAAATAGAGGGTTTTGGACACAAGAACCGAGCCATGCTAAGCCCAATTCGCCCAAGCATCCAAGACCCAAGACAAGGTGTCATCTTTTGACCAACACACATGGAAAGATGTCATCCATGGAGCCTATTCGAGGAAAGTCTTCTATGACAACAAATATATGATGTCATATCTTTGTAATTGAGGCAACCTTGTTTAGATTAGAGTGTTGCCATGTTTAGGAGGGAGGATTCATCCATAGCCATTGGATTGAATCACTCATAGTCGTTAGATCGAGAGGGCCAAGGCTATAAATAGAGGACTTCTTTCACCATTGTAAGCATTCCACGCATTCTACATTTCATTCTTCTTTGTCTTTTAATAAGAGAAGGCATCGAGTACTCTTTTCTCCTCGTCTAGGCTTAGAGGGAGTTTTTAACGAGGCTCTTTGCTTAAAAATAGCTTGTCTCTTCTATCTTTCCTTGCCTAGCTATCACTATCATTTCCGCAAAGCTTTCGCCGCATCAAGTTCTAAGCACTCCAGCTTAGATATTCGAAGGCTGACTTAGTCCTCGACTTAAGATCGACGACTAAGGCCGCACGGGTTAGCGAGTCAAAACCTAGCCCCGTGACAATATGCTAAAGCAAAATATTAACTATGAACACTAACACCCCAAACTTGAGAAATGCGGTGTCCGTAATGCATAAACTAATCTACACTATATGCCATGAAAAATGATGAAAATGAAAAAAAATCGTTACCTCCTGGGTGCGGAGGCTATGTCGTGTTGCTGGTATTGTCAATTGATGTTTCAGAGGAGTAGTGGTGGGGGTCTGCTACATCGTTCACACTCTCTAATGATACTGACTGAGCACTGGATGAGGGCCTGACAAGTCCAGCAGTATGTTTGATGCGTGTTTTTGGTCTGGATGTTGTAGCATTCGCAGATCGCGCTGGTGTCAGCTCAGTTGTTTGTGCTGTAGTGGTCTCCTTCTGAGGGGTTTCCTCAGAATCACTTGGTATATGCTCTGGCTCAGGAATTGGGTTTTCTTGTCGTGACAGTGTTGAGTTAGTTGCCTTCCTGGTACGTTTCCTTTTCTTGGTCGGGGTAGCCACTGGGTCGGTGTCTTCTACAGTGGGTGGAACAGAAGGAGTTTCTTTTTCTGGCTGGGCAGTAGGAGCTGTAGGCGTCTTCTTTCTCGGAGTCTTCTTCTTGGCAGCAGGTTGGATGGAGCTAGGGTCATTGGGGGACACTGTGCTTATTGTAACAGTGGTGGGGGCCTGCAGTAACTCCGTGGGGAACAGTGGAAATGACACGTTCTGGTCTGGTAGGAGTTTACTTAAGCAGAATGCTATGGCACTATCGCGGTGATGGGCATACTTGAAGTTTGCTCACTGGTGTGCCTTCATTAGGCTAAGCTGAGTGCTTAGTTCTTTCGTTGTTGCCACCAATGCCGATACTCGTGCTGCAGCAAAACTTTTAACTCCTCCTTCCACTGTTTGCTGAGGCACATCTTCATTAAATCCTCGGAATTCTGTAACAAGGGCTAGAGTTAAACATGTCTTTCCTCAAAGAGTTACATCCACAAGATCGTCTATGAAGACGTCTTTTCTTTTACACAAGGCACTAATCAGGTTAGGGAAAACAAGAGGACTACGAGGCCGTTTCAAACAAGCATATACCTCATCCACTATTATCTTTCCTATGTCAATGCGTCTACCATGTATTATCAAGTGAATGAGAAAAAGACTAGAGATGTGGATGGTGGCAGTGTGTAGTGTAGGCATAAGCTTATGTCTCACAAAATGGTTCCATACCTTGGCCTCAGGTTTGATGCGTCCTCTCTCGACTGACTTGTTGTTGTCCAGTATCGTTCCCTGAAAACATATATCCTCTAGCACCTCGCGTTGTGTCTGCACGTCCATTGTCATCACAAAAGACGTGTGGCGGTCTACAGTGTACTTTAGCACATAAAACTTGTTAATTGCTACGGCATTAAGCTTTATTTGCTCTCCTCGCACATGAACTGTAGACTGTGTTGGACTTGTGAGGTGTGCATAGAACTCCTTTACAAGTGAGGTACAAATCTCCTCAGGGTGAGCAGCGAAGGTTTTCCATTCATGTGTGCTAATGACATCCATTATATCATGATCGAACTGATATTCTTCGTCTTTAGGGTATTTAAACCCTAGTTCCGGAAGAACATTCCTATCTTTGAGTTTTGTCCAACGCTCCTTGGCTGCCTCGTCAAGAAACTTAGAGATTTCCAGGACTGGTTGTTTCTTACGACGATCGGAAGTCTCAAGGGCGTTCTTACAACGAGCCATGGAGTTTTTGTTGAAAATGGATGAGGAGTGAATATGAGAAGGGAAAGAAAATGATGAAGGGTGTTTTGTGTTTTTGGGAGAAAATCGAAGAGATGGAGTGAAGAAGAAAAAGGTTTGAGTGTTGAAGAAGATGGAGAAGGTGAGGGGACGGTTGATGATGATGAGGAAAATATGGGGAGTTGAAAAAGGTGGGGAAAAACTAAAGAATTAATGGAAGAGGGGAGGTGATGGGGACGTGTGTTGGCTTTAAAGGAGAGAGAGAGAAAATTTTGGAGTTAATGTGATAGCTGACGGCTGGAGAGAAAATATGGGTTTATGTTGCTAGGGTTTCTCCTCATTAAATAGGTGAAAATTCTTTCTCTTGCTTTTTGTTATTTTCTCTCTCTTTTAATTCATCCTCCCTACTTTTTCGAATAAAACCTCTCCTTATCTTTTTCTTTTCCCCTTTTCATTCATACTTCCAAAAGTGGATAAAACAAATTCCATGTCCTTCTTCCTTTTGCTACCAACCCTGTAGACGGCACGCTCTCCTGCTCTGTACCTGACATTGTACTAAGAAAGAGAAAACCTTGTACGAGGGTCAAGAGAAAAGATATGAAAATTAAAAATAAAGATAACATAAAACTAGACTAAAAAGAGAAGTATTATTTATGAACGTGCTATAGCATAAAAGATAGGTTTTAGAGGGGCAAACTTTTAAGGATCTTAAAGATCCAGGAGTGACTTGTCTCTGCGGATAGGGGCTCCACTGTACCCCTTCGAGCGTTGGCCATTGACCTTGAAGACTTCACCATCGTCCAATTTCTTTATATCAACCGCGCCATGAGGGTACACCTTGTGTATGATGAATGGTCCTGACCACCTTGATTTCAGCTTTCCAGGAAAAAGCTTTAGCCTGGAATTGTAGAGAAGCACTTGTTGACCTTCTGAGAAATGCCTTGGCAAAATGTGTTTGTCATGCCACTTCTTGGTTTTCTCCGTGTAGATGCGAGCATTCTTATATGCTTGGGCTCTAAATTCCTCCAGCTCATTAAGCTCTAGCAACCTCCTTTCACCAGCAAGTTGGGCATCCATGTTGAGTTTCTTGATTGCCCAATAAGCTTTGTGCTCAAGCTTAACGGATAGATGGCACTCCTTGCCAAATACGATCTTGAAGGGTGACATGTCCAAAGGCGTCTTGAAGGTTGTCCTATACGCCCAAAGTGCTTCATCCAACTTGGGGGGTCAGTCTTTTCTCTTAGGATTAACCACCTTCTCCAAGATTTGCTTGATTTCTCGGTTGGAAACTTTAGCCTATCCGTTTATCTACGGGTGATACGTTGTAGCAATCTTGTGCCTGACTCCATATCTATGTAATGCTCTAGCAATAAGCTTGTTGTCAAAGTGAGTTCCTTCATCATTGATGATGGCTCGGGGTTCTCCAAACCTTGTGAAGATGTTCTTATGAAGAAACTTCATGACCGTCTTAGAGTCATTCCTTGGGGTGGCAACAGCCTCCACCCATTTTGACACGTAGTCGACTGCTAGCAAAATATATAGATCTCCATATGATGCAGGAAACGGACCCATGAAGTCAATTCCCCACACGTCAAAGATTTCAACCTACATAATATTTTGCAAAGGCATTTCATTCCGCCTGGAGATGTTCCGCATTCTTTGGCATCTGTCACAAGTCTTGTAGAACTCGTGTACATCCTTAAAAAGTATAAGCCAATAGAATCCTACTTGAAGAACTTTTGCAGCAGTTCTAGCACCACCAAAATGCCCTCCACACGGTGACGAATGACAATGGTACAGAATGCTATGGTATTCCTCCGCTGGAACACATCTCCTTATGATCTGATCAGGACATTGCTTGAACAAGTAGGGTTCATCCTAATAGTAGAATCTTGCATCATGTCTGAATTTCTTGAGTCTCTGGCTAGATAAATTAGGAGGCAAATACCACTAACAAGATAATTAACAATATCAGCTTACCACGGAATTGCTGTAGCAACTAACAGTTTCTCATCAGGGAATTCCTCCTTAATTTCAGTTTCACTACCTTGTGTGATAGCATTTTCTAGCCTAGATAAATGGTCAGCTACATTGTTCTCACATCCTTTCCTATCTCTAACTTCTAAGTCAAATTCTTGCAGCAAGAGTGTCCACCTAATAAGTCTAGGCTTAGCATCCTTTTTAGTCACTAAGTACTTAATGGCTGAGTGATCGGTATGAACTATGACCTTAGTGCCTATCAAGTATGACCTAAACTTATCAAAGGCAACTACTACAGCAAGCAATTCTTTTTCAGTAGTGGTGTAATTGATTTGTGCATCATTCAAAGTGCGACTAGCATAATAAATAACATGAAATAGTTTACCTCGACATTGTCTAAGTGCTGCACCGACGGCGTAGTCACTTGCATCACACACCAGCTCAAATGGCTCGTTCCAATCAGGTGGAATGACAACTGGTGCTGAGATAAGCTTCTCCTTCAGTTCTTGAAACACACTATAGCAATCTTTGTCAAACACAAATGGTTGATTTTGCTGTAGCAAATTGCATAATGGCTTTGAGATCTTTGAAAAATCCTTGATGAATCTCCGATAGAAGCCAGCATGCCCTAGGAAGCTTCTTACTCCCTTGACAGTAGTGGGGGGGAGGTAGTTTTTCTAGGACCTTGACCTTTGCTCTGTCAACTTCTATCTCTTTCTTCGAAATCTTGTGGCCTAAGACCGTTCCTTCTGTTACCATGAAATGGCATTTTTCCCAATTGAGCACTAAGTCAGCTTCCTCACACCTCTTTAGAAACTTGGCAAGATTGCCCAAACATGTGTCGAAGTCATCTACGGAGACCGAGTAATGAAGTGATGAGTGAGTATCGTCTCTACAGGGATTGGAGGTATTCACAGTGGTTGTAACAATAAATATTGAACTTTTTGCAGATGACAATGCTATAGTAAAAGAGATGATGTAAAATAATGCTGAAGCAAAATAGCGCAGAGAAAGATGAGATAACAATAAGACAACAGGTCCCCTTTTGTATGCGAAACTCACTATGGAATGACCGGCTGGGAATGATGGACAAGCTAACTCAAGCTTCTTAACGATACTAAGGCCCTTCAGCTATCTTCTATGCTAGGCGGGATTTACTAAGAGTGTTCCTAAGCTATCTCTATCCTGGAAACTGGGAGTCAGAAATGCTACAGCCATACCTCTCGGCGTAATCTCTTAACATTCCCCTACCTTTCACGAACTATCCTTTTTAGCCCTTGAAACCTATCACTTATCTCTAAGGTAGGTTAGAGTCTGCCTCTCGACAGCCGCTCCATTGCTTTTGAGGGTTCTAAGGCTAGCTCTCTCGTTTACTAACCCCAACAAACACTTAAAGAACGGCCAACTCTTGAGGGCTCTTTCAACTTTAACGAAATGATAAATGCATAAGCAAAGCATAGAACATGATAAACAATGAATAAGCTATAGCATGCATTAAAAAGTACTCAAAATAAAATCATCCATAAAATCCAAACCACCTAAAACATTTCGTGGCTACGCAATATCATCCAACGTATCATTGCGATAACATCATCAAATATAAATATATGAAAAGAAATTTCCGTAGCGACAGAAAGAAAGGTGAACTCCCTCTCTGCCATAGACTGCCCGACTATCTTAGGCCCACCGCCTCTCTCGAGGCCGGTGAGGCCACACCTTGGAGCTTCAACGATGGAGGAAACCAAGCTGGAGAAGATGAAGATGAAAACTTCTCTCTCCTTGTGTCTTTCTCTCTCTTCTGCCTCTCTTTCGCAACACAACCCCTTCTTTTTCTCCAAGCTTCTCTCCCCTTTATATAGTGGAGGCCTCTACGGTTTTGTGCCCTAAAGATGCCTTGATAATCCTAAGGAATATCCACCGACAAGGTCTGCCAGGAGGGGACAAGGAGGACAGTCTGCTGGTGGGTACCAGCTGCTGCACATGTTAGATCGTCCTTTTATGTACATTGACGTGCTTCTGCAGCTCACGTGTATCTCACGTGTTGGCCAATATCCACTTCCATCATGCTATAGCAATTCACAGCATCGGCTTTCTCTCTTGACTCCTTTCCCGCACACCAACAAAACCAAAACCAACCTTCCGAGTAGCACCCCTCAATATGGACCAACAACCAGCAAGGATAAAGATGCACCCAAAAGAAGAAAATGCAACCTAAATGCAGTCTAAATGCTATGGTATGAACTCAAGAACAGGCAAATGCTATAGCAAAAAGGTATGAAAACAAGGATATTTATGCAGTTATCAATAGCACCTTTTCTTTTTCTTTATTTATTTTTCTTTACTTTTATATTTTCTTTTATTTTATCTTTTTTCCCAACCTTGAGTTTGGGGGGAATAGTCCTCTTTTAGGTTCATTTAGTAACATATAGGAGCATGTGTAAATTCTGCCCTAGACACTTAATGAAGTAGAAACTCTTAGTTCAAAAACTTGTGCCTATGATAGTTAGACGACTACTTATATTCGCACCATACTTAAAAAAAAGTTTGACTTAACTATGGGAATAATCATGAAAAACACTTAGAAAATTTTTCTTTTTGCCAAAATGTTCTTACATTGTCTGTTAAATGCTGAATTTTTGTTTGAGTTCTAAGTTTAACACTACATGCTTTACTTAATAAAAATTTCTTAATTGAATACAGGTTTGCCGCCACGGCAGCACAGGGCAACAACAAAAATGATGAAAACCCTATAGGTGCCCGAAATAGGCTCTAGGCAGGATGTTCAAATACCCTAGAGGTGCCTGAAACAGGCTCTAGGAAGGATCATGAGCAAGGACACTCCACTGTTATCAAAGTCCAAGTATCTAAACCAAGTGACGGACAAATTAGCAAGAGTGAATGAAAGCCTTCAAGTGATGACTCTATTCGAAGGGTTCGGATATTCGTAAAGTGCATCTATCTTAGCTTCAAACCTAGAGAATAGTTGTGATGAGCTGAGGCCCTTAAAGTCATGATCAGAAAAAGAGGAAGGAAGTGCCTAACTGTGCCGCCAAGGCAGCAACTCGTATCCTTTTTAGTAATGTAGTTATGTTCAGCATTCTCTGTTAACTTAGTATACACAGCATGTTTAGCATGAACACAGACCTGCACACACTGCACTGGAACTAAGAAAATTAAAATCTAAGTTATTTCATGACATTCCCTATCACTAACATTAAATAGGTGCCACGGCCTTGAGGTAAGAAATCAAGTTAAAGGCTAAGTTTCTGCTAATTTTGTGCAAAGGGGCAAGTTTACCAGTTAGGTTGCATTGCTTGAGGACAAGCAATATTTTGTACACATTTCTGCCCATATTATTGTTATTTTTAAGCCCATTTAGGCATATTTAGGTGCATTGCATGCATGATAACAGTATTTTCTCTTTTACCATGCTTTTATTGGATATTTTATGTTTGGTTAAGAAAAAGATATTGTTTTAGTTTAGTTTTTGTTTTCAGGTGTTGCAGCTATTACCCTCGTGCTTAATCCTTTTGTGAGCCTTACACTTTCGTGCCCGACAAATGAATTTCTTCAACTGGACTTTTGGAACTAATTGAAGAAGTGAAGAACATGAATTAAGCAAACTTGGAATATTTTATTGAAATCAAAAACCTGAAATGGGCTTTACAATGCAGTTTGCAAACTACTTAACTACAATTACCTTACCCAGTCTATCGACCTTATCTCTCCCTATCAACCCTACCATCACTATCTTTTATACTATAACTTGACAAGAGTGTGCCCTTCCGCTCATAAATAGAGAACACCCAAACGCTTTACATATACCAAGGCAATAATACTTTCTCGTCTCAACATATTTTGCGAATGTCCACGATCAACCACAAAGAATGACATACATTAGCAACCTTGTTCTTAATTCAAAGTATGTAAGAATCGAGAAGTCTCGCATAAACATACAATTGACATACTTATCTAAAAGCGTCGTCACGCAGATTAAGTTGGTGTGCCTCACTTCTTCTCGCCTTGTCTTCTATGAACCAAATCAATTGACACACTTCTCCTCGCCTTGTCTGATATAAGGGCACAAAGAAGAATAAAACTCCCCGCAAAAACTGGTAACCTCGCGTCCTGCAGAACACAAGGTCTACAGAGATTCCTGGCATGGCAAGAACCTCGCGTCCTGCAGAACGCGAGGTCTACAGAGATTCCTGACATGGCAGGAACCTCTCTATCTACAGAAAGCGATTTCCAATTTTCAAAACGCCTATAAAAGCTTCGATTCCTGTTAGCTATAATGAAATTATTTGATCTTTAGGCATTCTTTTACAGCCGAAAGTGTACAGAATGGCAAGATTTTCTACAACGGTGTTTCATTCCAAAACCTATTTTTACACTTCCTTCAGCAGTAAGATCAACAAAGACGAGCTATATGATTTGATTTCAACACAGCTTAGCAAATCTATAATAGTTTCGAAAGATGAGCCCAGCCTTGAGGCGCATTACATGTTCCCCTTATCAAACGCTAGAGACTTTCGAAAGATGTTTAGAAGCTATACTCGTGTCGGGGATACGAACATCGAGTTGACTGTCCAATTTGATGATGTTGCTTCTTCATCCAAAAATGAAGAAGCAACTTTGTCTACACAAGACAAAGAGGCAGTTCTGATACGTAACTACCGTAGGCGACTAGATAAATAGCAAAAAATTGAGGAATTAACCTTAACATCAGATTTTTCCACATACTATGACGACACAGAAACTAACTCATCTTCTATACATTTCAACTAAATGTAACTGTGTTGTTAAGTGACGATGTCGTTGTTAAGTAATTGTGATTGCTAAGTTGTTAAGTGACGATACATTTCAACTAACAAGATCTACCACGATATAACATAATTTGTTTTGGATTAAATGGTAATAAAGTTGTTTTACATGAATAAAAAGAAATTATATAATTATCTTAATGTCCATGATATAATAGTTCTAATAAAGTTGTTTTATATAAATATAAAGAAATTACATAAATACAACTTATTAAATACTAATAAAATTTAAATATCGTATTTTTTAAATACTAACAATATCAGGTTCATGGGACCTCGCAATGTGCAAAGCGTGAGGTCCTTACAGTAATTATTGTGATACATTAAAGTGCCTCTTTAATATCTTGGGGACCTTGCGTTTTCCAAAACGTGAGGTCTTATTTGATAATTTTTGAATTACGAAATATGAAAAGGCGGCCCACGTCAAATGGACCTCGTTATGTGTAGAACGCGAGGTCATGGCTCGCCTTTTTCAAAAAGCGAGGTCACCTTACAAGACGATTTGGGAGTCGTTTTTTTAAATAACATTAGTTGGGGGCATTTTTGTAAATAACTATTTAAAATGGCTTTTTATAGGGTAAACTATGTCACGTACCACCGAACTATAGAGGGTGACTCGTTTTTACCACTGAACATCAAGTTGGTCCAAATTTACCATCAAACTTTATTTTTTGACTCGTTTATACCACTGCGTCGTTAATTTTATAACGCCGTGATGACTTGGACGCCAAACCAAAACGACGTCATTTTGGTGCTGCTATTTTGATATTAAATTGCCTAAAAACGACGTCGTTTTGCTGAAGGAAAATATAAAAGATCATGCGGACAATGGAATTCAAACCAAGAACCTTTAGAATCAAATGCATCATCTTGACCACTAAACCAACTTAGCATCTTTGTTTTATTTTCAGCACAAATAGTATATATTCTAAACTGCAGTTTATCATATAAATAATATTACTCTATATAAATAATATAAATATATTATTTCTAATATAAATATATTACAAATACATTAATATAAAAATAAAATAAAAAATAAAAAATATTTTTATTTTTATTTTTATATTATAAATAAAATTAAATAGATAAATAGATAAATATATTATTATAAAAATAAAAGACTAATTTTCAAAACCCCGAATTTTTCAAAAAGCCCAGATTCCAACAAAACCTTAAACTCTAAACCTTAAATTATTTATAAAATTTAGGGTTTAAGGTTCATAGTTTAGGGTTTAAAATTTTGTTTAATTTTTGAGGTTTTTGAAATTTTCAGGGTTTTGAAAAAAAATCTTTTCGTTTTTATAATAATATTTCAAAACCCGAAATTTTCAAAAACCTCAAAAACCCAACAAAATCTTAAACCCTAAAATTTATAAATAATTCAAGGTTTAGAGTTCAAAGTTTTGTTGGAATTTGAGCTTTTTGAAAATTGCAGGGTTTTGAAAATTAGTCTTTTAGTTTTTATAATAATATTTCAAATCCCTGAAATTTTCAAAAACTCCAAAAATCCAATAAAACTCAAAACTGCAAACCTTAAACCCTAAACCCTAAACTTTATAAATAATTTAAGGTTTAAAGTTTAAGGTTTTGTTGGAATTTGAGCTTTTTAAAATTTCAGGGTTTTAAAAACTAGTCTTTTATTTTTATAATAATATATTTATAATATAAAAAATATTTATATATTTTTTATTTTATTTATTATTTATATATTAATATATTTCTAATATATTTATATTAGAAATAATATATTTATATTATTTATATAAAATAATATTATTTATGTGATAAACTGTAGTTTAGAATATATACTATTTGTGCCGAAAATTAAACAAAGATACTAAGTTAGCTTAGTGGTCAAGATAACGCCTTTGATTCTAAAGGTATTTTGTTTGAATCTCATTGTCCACATGATTTTTCATATTTTCCTCCAACAAAACGACGTTATTTTGATAAGTCAAATTCTATAATTCGGTGGTACCGGCATAGTTTACTCCTTTTATATAATAAGGCCATAGAATGCATACAAATACATATAATATATTCTGCACTACGGACCAGACACCAAGAGTAATGTCAATATTGGTTACCAAAATCAACTTCAAAAAATTGACACTCAACAAGTCTACATGCAAACTAACACCTGCAAACCCATTCTATAACCCAAACAACATAAAAAAAACATCCTTGGGGAGACCGAATTCACATATGCAGACCAGACCAACTCAAACTCTTCTCCCTAACTCGACCAAAATATAGACGGAAAAGAGAAGAAAAAAAACAATTTCCCCTCGTAACCATATCCATCCAACCGTATTCCTAAATGCTAGGCAGCAATGGCAAGTGCTCCAAACAGTACCTGAAATTCGAAATCGTTTCAACAACCAGATAATTGGACTGAAAAAAAAAACAGGGTGAAGAAATTGAGGCAGAAAAAGGGCACAACTCATATTCAAACATTATATGCCAAATTACTTAGAAAATATGTAATTCTATTCATGTAAACATTTGTCCCATCAGAATATAGGAAACGGGTAGCAAGTCACATTCCCCGCTTGATGAAGCTAAATCAACAATTCATTGGATTGATCCACCAGTTATCAATAAAATACATATCACACTGATAGCACCTTACAAGGAGAGTAGATCAATGTGACAATTTCATCACATTCATCAACCTTCCTCTCCAAACTCCTTTGTAAATCTTTCATGGACCTCAAGATCAGCTTTACTCACAGTTGGCCTTTGTCTTGCCAGCACCTTATCAAAATCTGATTTGGAAATAGGTGGTGGAAGGATCTGCATGGGAATTAATCAATCAAAAAGCAATTTTAGTCAACGTTAACTATGTTACAATATATTCATTTATTGCATATGGTAATAATGTTCCAGCATGTCTTCTGGATAATCCAATCTTAGACATGGAAAATAACTAAATAGACGCTCCAAACACTCGATCTCAATGCATTCTCCAAAAGGCAGGATGAATGCAGAGAAAAATATCACAAATAAAAGAATCACGAAGAATACAAAGGAACAGGGACACAATGGTAAGAACTCAACTAAGCAAAACTTGATACCTGTGCTGCAAGTCCTTTGGCTGCCAATTCCTGCATAGTAATTTGGACAGCACCAGATTGCTTTGGTCCACATGGAATCCACATATCATTAGGTGTCTTGAAGAAAAACATGGCATCTTGGGTTTTCCGAACAGGTTCAAAAAGAACATCCTTAACCTGTCAAAACATAAAACAAACAAAAACACACAAGTTAAAAGATTCACCGGAAAGATATAATTCAGAGAAAGAGACAGATATAATGATCAAGCACAATATTACTCTGAATATTCATTTTATTGGAGTATCCCTGTGACCTGTCCGACACATATATTCATGAATCGATATAGGGATATGACCCTTCAAGGATCCTCCAAACACATGCCAAACTTGGAAAAAGAAATTGAACATACAAATATTGAGACATACCCCCAGTATTAGGCACACCTGAGTCTAAAGTAAATATAAGATCAAGCATCTCAATTTGGTACGGAACTTACACAAACTGATATGTCTGACCCTGAAAACCCCTCCGTCCGGCGAGCTAAATTTTCAAAATCACTTTCAGTCAAGTTGTGAGGCGTATCACCTAAATGCACCTGTTGTAATTTATTTATCAGAAAAAGTAGCATTTTCAAAAATTGCATCAATGACTTCTGAAAAAGAAGAGAAATCAGCCAAGCATTTCTATTCTCTTTTTTTTCAAAAAAATTGTTTTCTTAATATTCAGAAGGGACATATCAGAGGAAAGGTCAAGTACTTTGAACATATGTTGCCGAGCCTTCAGATCTGGGAGAGGAATGTAAATACGCTTATCAAATCGCCGGCGGATGGCCTATAAGAACAATTTATTAGTAAACAATAGATATCCACCTTTTACTGATTCAAGGACATATTGAAAATATATTCTAATATTCTCCTACCTGATCTAGTGCATAGGGAGTATTTGTTGCTGCAAGAACCAGGACCTTCTGATCATTATTTCCAACACCCTAAAACATAAAAAGCACAAATTTTAAAGTTCATTCATAGATATTCAAATCTTGGAGGGTATCATGAATCAATTTGTCACAATCTAGCACAGACAAATAAGATATGAGCACTTTGGAATACAAATACATCAACATGGAAATCTTCCAAAAATTAAGGTACAGATGCTAGCATGCTGCAGAACACAACAACAAAACAGCATCTTGCATAAATATATACTGGATAAACTCAAAAAACTACACTTGAAAGTTTTTCTAAATGCCTAACAATTGAGAAAACTTGAGCTATCATAACTTCCTAGGTAATTCACTTATCATGCACGTATCCTGTAAATGGGTTGAAAGGTCTTCAAAAGGTTTATTTAAACCAACTCAAATTTTGGACTAGTATTACATATTTATGAAGTGCAAACTATTACAAAAAAAAAAAAACTGCTTCAGAGATTATAAGAATGTGAACCATGAGAATATGATATCTTGAACAGCTTTGGGGAAAAGACATTTTAGGAATTCCTTTTAGCAATTTAAATGCAGTATACCTGCATCTGCACTAGAAGTTCAGTTTTGATACGTCTTGATGCTTCACTCTCATTGCCCTCTCCACGCTGGCCACACAAGGAATCTATCTCATCAATGAAAATAATGGAAGGAGCACTATCACGAGCCATCTGGAAAAGGTTTGAAACCAGCTTTTCACTTTCCCCCATCCACTTTGATACAAGGTCCGACGAAGAAATACTAGTAGAAGGGGAAAAAGATTAAAATATCATAAGAGAAACAAGCAGAAACCTAATGTACAAGCACATAAACAGAACAATGGTATAAGAGATTAAGTACCATAAAGATGTTTTTAAAGCCTACTATATAAACTAAACAAGTATGACAACCTAGGTTAAAGGAAGTGAAAAGTATAATTCTTCCCCTGATTCCTAAAATCATAATATAAAATCCTAGATCATAAAACAACAAAACACATGAAAATGATGGGGCTCTGCAGTGGCTGTATCACCATTATTTGGTTATAAATATCATAACACAATTCCAAAATAACTACCTCACTACTGTCAGTGTCATCACAATCCAGTGATGCATAGAGTGGCTTCAAAGTCAGAAGATAACTAGCATGTATTTTCTTATGGGCAGATAAATAGGTCAAATATGTGTCACTCAGTATATTACCTAAAAAATGTAGAATCGGCTTCAGTTGCAACAGCCTTGGCCAAGTATGACTTCCCAGTCCCAGGTGGCCCATACAACAGAAAAGCTCTCCATGGCCTTCTTTTTCCTAAAAGAGATAAAAGTATGAAAATTTTACAAAACTAACCCATTTATATGATTATATCCCCACATATATAATGTTGAAATGGTAATGAATACTGTTGAACAAGTGCCGAACGAAAAGAATAGATTAGATTAAGTGGGTTTCTGATGATCTAACAATACAGTTGAAGCAAACATAAAAGAAATTCTAGCAAGGTCAAGAGGATATCCATTATCAAAACACATTAAGATGAACAACGGTGGAAATATAAGGACTTGATGCAGATCAAGCCTTTTCTTTTCTGACCAGAACTCAACCTTGACTAATCAAATACATGACTTTGATTTGCTCCACATGGGTAAGACAAAATTTTGTATAGATGGAAAATGTGCTTAGTTTAAGTTGAATCAACAATCTGAAGATAAACAGAAAACTCTTCTGTTTATTAGATGATAAAAATCTCATAATAAATTACAGAGTACATACAGACTTTATAGGCTTAGGACTTTATGTTAGACAAGGAGTCCTACTAGGTTTAGTCTTCTAACTCTATCGGATAAACTTAGAGTACAACTACAACACTTTTAGTAATAGATTAACTCCTATACATACTAGAAGACTTGCGCATTCTTACACTCCCCCTCAAACTGGTGAATATACGTTGTATAATCCCAGTTTGGACAAAAATTTGTTGAAAAGAGCTTTTGGCAGAGGCTTTGTGAGAGTGTCTGCCACTTGTTCTTCTATAGGGGTGTAGTTTAGAGACACTGACCCTTTAGCCAATTTCTCAGCAATGAAATGTATCGATTTCAATGTGTTTCGTCCTGTCATGTTGTACAGGATTCTTAGCTATCTGGATAGTTGATTGGTTATCACACATAATTTCAAAACTTTCATCCTATGCCATTCCCAAATCTCTAAGAAATTTCAATAGCCAAATTCCTTCACATATTCCCAAAGCCAGGGCCCTAAATTCTGCCTCAGCACTGCTTCTTGCAACCACCGTTTGTTTCCTGCTTTTCCAAGTCACCAGATTTCCCCAAACATAGGAACAGTACCCACTGGTTAACCTCCTGCCATAGAGCTCTCCTACCCAGCTTGCATCAGTGTAAATCTTTACACTTGTCTTGATTTTTCCTGAAAAATAGGCCATGTCCTGGTGTACCTTTTAGATACCTCAAGATCCTCTTTGATGCATCCATGTGTTCTTGTTTCGGGTTTGTCATATATTGACTTATGACATTTACTGGAAAAGAGATGTCAGGTCTAGTGAGGGACAGGTAAATCAATTTACCTACTAACCTTTGGTAGAGTCCTTTGTCTGCTGCAAGACAAGTTTCTGGTTTGTTAAACTTTAGGCCTGCCTCCATTGGTGTGTCTGCAGGTTTGCAACCCAGTAAATCAGTTTCTTTAAGAAGATCCAGTATATACTTTCGTTGGTTTATAATTAACCCTTTGTTGGTCCTTGCTACTTCCATGCCTAAGAAGTATCTCAAACTCCCTAGATCTTTAATTTCAAATTCTCTGCTTAAAAACTTCTTCAATTTGCTGACTTCTTCATCAACTCCAGTCAAAATTATATCATCCACATACACAATTAGGATCACCCTTTTATTCGATGATATTACCTTACTGAACAAGGTATGATCGGCCGAGGATTGCTTGAACCCATTCTTCAATATAACCTTGGTGAATCTCTCAAACCAAGCTCTAGGAGATTGTTTGAGTCCATAGAGTGATTTAGCTAATTTGCAAACTTTCTGAGGCTGTCCTGCAGCTTTTACTCCATATGGAACCTCCATGTAAACTTCCTCCTCAAGATTTTCATTTAGGAATGCATTCTTGATATCTAGTTGGTGTAGTTTCCAGTCACAGTTCACTGCCAAACTAAGAAGAATTCTAACAGAATTCAATTTTGCCTCTGGAGCAAAGGTCTCTTTGAAGTCGATCCCATAGGTTTGAGTAAACCCTTTTGCAACCAACCTTGCCTTGTGTCTCTGTATGGTCCCATCAGAGTTATATTTGATGGCAAACACCCATTTACAGCCGACAGTCCTCTTGCCCTAGGGTAGGTATGTAATAGTCCATGTTTCATTCTTTTGAAGTGCTTCAATTTCTTCCTCTATAGCCTTCTTCCATTTAGGATTCTGAACTGCTTCTTCATAGCTATTTGGAATTTGTTCCTTGTCTAAACATGTTGTAAAAGCTTTGAATGAAGGCATTAAACTTCCATAGGCAACATACCTTTGAATAGGGTACTTGGTACACTGTCTCACCCCTTTCCTCTTAGCAATAGGTTCATAATCATATAGTAGATGAGAAGGTATATTAACAGATTCATTACCTCCACTTTCTTCATAAGCAACTGGACTGAAGTTTAATTCTTGACGAGTGCTAGATTGCAGAACAATTTCTGGAATAATCTTCCTTTTTCGAGTATAGACCTGCAATTGTTTGGGAGGCTGTGAAGAAGTTCAAGTTAACTGTTTTGATGCAGGAGAAGTAACAGGAGTAATATATGGGTTAGGTGATGAGTTAGAAGGAGTATAGGGAGAAGTTTGAGACTCAAGTAAGGGAGAATAATGAGAAGGTGAAGAAAGAGGAACCTATGTAGGAACAAGCTGAAAATTATTACCACATATCTCCCCCTTAATTTCAGTCTTGGAGTAATAAGGTTCCTGCTCAAAAAAGGTTAGTTCCATAGTAACAAAGAACTTTTTAGAAGGGGGTGGTAACATTTGTAGCCCTTCTTGAGTGAAGAATATCCAACTAAAACACATTTCATAGACTTGGGATCAAGTTTAGATCTTGTAGAACTTAAATTTTGAACAAACACAGTGCAGCCAAAATCACACAAAGGAAGATTAGAGCTCATAGGTTTAAAAGATGGAAAGAAAGACAAGAACACATCTCTAGGTGTTTGAAAATTAAATACTTTACTAGGCATACGATTAATAAGGTAAGTAGAAGTCAACAATGCCTCACCCCACAAGTATTGAGGAACATTGTTGGAGAACATTAAGGCTTCGGTTACCTCCAAAAGATGTCGATTTTTCCTTTTTGCAATCACATTTTGTTGGGGAGTATCAACACATGAACTAATGTGAACAATGTCTTTATGTTTAAAGAATTCACCTAAGGATTTAGTGAAAAATTCCCCCATTGTCAAACTTAAAATTTTGAATCTTATTCTCAAATTGGGTTTCAACCATACTATAGAATTGTTCAAAGACTCGACTGACTTCTGATTTTTATTTTAACAAGTATGTCCAAGTAAGTCTACTATGATCATCATTATCAATAAATGTGACAAACCAACGACCCCTAGTAATATTCTTCACACGAGAAGGACCCCAAACATCACTGTGTACAAGAAAAAAAGATGTGAGGGTTTATAGTTAGAGGGTAAATATGAATGTCTGGGTTTGTTTTGCTAGAGGACAAACATGGCATTTAAAAGAAGAAATTTTTTTATTATGAAATAATTGAGGAAACAATTTAGAAAGATAGAAAAAACTTGGATGGCCTAACCTAAAATGCCACAACATAATATCATCTTGTCCTAAGGAAGAAAAACAAGCTGTAGAAGAAAGGTGTTGAGGGAACTGAATATTCGAGAAGACATATAAACCATTCCACAAGCTAGCACTGCCAATCATCTGCTTCCTGTCCAGTTCCTGTAAAACACAATCAGAACCTTTAAACTTCAAGACACGGTTGAAATCCTTGGATAATTTACTCACTGACAATAAGTTGCACTTTAGATTAGGCACAAATAACACATCTTTCAGAAGTAATTCTTGAGTAAGAAAGACAGAACCTTTTCCTTCGATTTTATAGTAAGACCCATCGACTATCTTAATGGAGTTCTTAAAGGAAGAGATATGGAAATCAAAGAACAGATCCTTATTACCAGTCATATGGTCAGTGGCTCCAGAATCAACAATCCAAGTAGGTGTATTTGAAGTTGAAAGAAAAGCAACAGAGGAGGAATTGTAATCCATACCTTCAGGTTCTATACTGGCCAAATTACCTTCAATACTGTCAGTTAGTGTACGAAACATCTTTTGCAACTGTGCCATTTGTTGCTTAGTAAAACCCCCTGAAGTATTATTTGGACCATCATCAGAGGAGGAGGCAGATTGGGTTTTACCATTGACAGGCTTCCAATCAGAAGGCTTCCCATGTAATTTCCAGCAATTTTCCTTCAAATGGCCTTGCTTTTTGCAGTAGTTACATGTAGCTCGTCCCTTCTTTGTTTTAGGGATGGAAGTAGATTGTGTAACCATGGCAGAGCTGTCAGGAACAGGAGCTTCTGGAATCATGTAGAGGCGTCGACTTTCCTCTCTTTGAATCTCAAAAAATACTTCTCGCAAGGATAGAAGGGGATTAAGTCCAAGAATTCTGGATTTGACTAGATCAAAATCCCTATTTAATCAATTGAGGAATTGGAAAATTCTTCTCTGTTCATTGACCTTTCGAAACAGTCCAGCATCAGTTGGGGTTTCCCATTCAATGGCTTCATACATGTCCATTTGCTGCCATAAATTAGTGAGAATCGTGTAGTACTGAGTAACAGTCATCCCATCTTGTTTCATTGCCGCAGCGGTGCTTTCAATCCCAAACAATTCTGAGTTGTTGTTTGTGCTAGAGTAAGTATCCCGAGCAGCATCCCAAATCTCCTTGGTAGTCTCGTAGAGAAGAAATTGAGAACCAACTTCAGGAGCCATGGTGTTAATGAACCAAGACATGATTCGACCATTCTCTTGGATCCACTTTTTAAGGCCTTCATCAGCTGCAGTAGGCTTTGATGTTTTCCCAGTTACATATCCCAAGGTTCCTCTTCCGATAAGGAAGAGCTTGACAGACTGAGACCATTGAACATAATTGGTGCCTATAAACCTATGGCACAAAGCATTCGAACCAGAAAGTTCCAAAAAATCTGCCATCGAAGTAGCAGATGTTGAGGATGAAGATTACAGTTCACTAGAACCGGAATTTACCATCGAAGAAGAAAAAGAAAATTTGATTTGGATCGAATTAGGCTGATACCATGAAGATAAACAAAAAGCTCTTTTGTTTATTAGATAATAGGACCTATATTATTTTGCATAAAAACAAAATAGGAAGCATGCAAAGTACCTCATGCTTATTCAAAACAATTACATTTAGGATGAACAAACTCAAGCAACTAAAAATTGCAACAAAGTTAGGCACTCTCCAATGTCCATTATCACAACCAACCTCAACAAACATGCGTGATTATCCTATCAAATATCAACAACAGATTTTTATAACTATCAACCAATCTCTTTTCTAACACACAGTCAAGAAAGAACAAATTTCTTAACAGTTTCACCAATTGACAAGATTAAGCCATTTCAATACGCAGTAAGTATTGCAAAAGTCGAGCAGAACTCACTAATTTTATAGCTGAAAACCATAATCATCACTAACAAAGCATATAAACAAAAACCCATAAAACCATAAAATTCATATGTAGTCTAACAATCAATTAATCAATTTCATCATAACTACCGATTACTAAAATACAGCTAAAGCAATCACCTCAAAATCAAGTTCAAAAGCCCCTAAAATGCTCCAAAAAAATTAAAAAGCTAACCTGTAAAAAACTGAGGAAATTTGACAGGCAAAATAACAGCCTCTTGCAAAGCCTGCTTAGCACTTTCTAAGCCAGCCACATCATTCCACTTAATGTTAGGTTTTTCCCTAATAATAGCCGAATTAAGCCCAGCTCTCAACTTAGCCTGTTCCGGATCCTCCCCATCACCGCCTTCTCCACCACCACTACCATTCTTGGGCTTACTTTTGGGGCGGGTAGCGACAGCAGCATCCCCATTAGAAGCTGGTCCAGGCCCTCCTTCATCGAGAACAGCACGGATCTCCTCGGCACGGCGTAAATACTCGGTGAATTTCTGTGTAATTGCTTCCCTAATTTTGGGGTTCTTCTCGTATTTCAAATGGGTCTTGAAATACTCAAGCGCGTTCATGTACAAAGGAAAGGCTTTGCTGTAATTCCCTGCATTATCTTCTTGTACCGCTTGCTTCACGTACTCGATCGCTTGTTCCTTGAAATTGCTATACATATCTTTCTTTTCTTTCTCTGGGTAATTTTATCTCTTCAATGAAATTTCATGAGACCGATAAAAATTATTCTTTTTTTTTCTCTTTTTACTAATGGGTTTTTGGAGATTTTGAGATTTAGAAAGAGGGATCGAAATTCGAAAGAGAACCAGAGAAAAATCGAAATTTTGATCGTCAAAACAAAACTCGAAAGTAAGCGTGTGATGGCCAGTTTTTTTGTAAAAAAAAAAAGTAAGCGTGTGAAAATGTAATATAATTTAGGGTAAAGATCACTAAACTATTTACAGTTTTCTGTTATGGTCACCAAACTATTTATTTTGACAAAACTGTCAGTAAAGTTACGTTCTTTTTCCTATTTTCGTCACTAATATTACATTTTTACTGTTTTGGTCATTAATCTATTGCTTCTTTCCTACTTTGGACACCAAATTATTGGTTTTTCTGCGATTTTTTTAACAGCGGGTGACCAAAACAAGAGAAAAACATAACGTTAGTGATGATTTTGCCAAATATAATAGTTTGGTGACCAAAACAGAAAAGCATGAATAGTTTATTGAACAATTATGTTGTTTACCCTATAATTTACGGGTAAAATATACAAATGGTCAGTAAAATAATCAAAAATGATTTTATTGGATACTGAAGTTTCATAAGTTATAAACCGATCACTAAACTTATCAAATTATTACAAAATAGTCAGTGAACATTATCAAATTGTTATAAAATGGTAATAAAATTTGTCAAACTGTTACGAAATGTTCCTTAAATTCATCTACATTTATCATTATTTTTTAATGTATTGTGACTATTTTATAATAATTTGATAAATTTAATGATTACTTTGTAAGTTTTGAAATTTTAGTGGTCAAAAATATATTTTTACTTAATTAATGAACCACTGTATACTTTTCCCATTATTTATTAATTATTTTTTTTTCCTATTTTGTCTAATGGTCTCCTAACTAATCGAGGGGTTAGGCAAAGTTCCTTTCATGGAGAGGAAGGTTCCTCTCGATTTTTCTCTTTCTTTTTCTGTTAAGAATAGAGAGGTCATTAGATCCTTATAAGTGAAACTTATCTTTGGACGTTACAGTAATAAATTTAAGGTAACCTACAATGAAGGTCACTCAATTCTTAAATTGTATTTAGATTATTTAATTATTAAAAATTATAATTGGGTCATTCAATTAAAGTTTTAATTGCGATTATGTCACCTATCTGTTAAAATACAAACATGCATCCAATAATGTTTGGTACAATGACATTTTTAGTCCTAAAAATTTATATATAAATTTAGTCTTAATTTAAAATAATTTCAATAAATTTAACCATACATATTTAAAATATATACCAATTTAGTCATTTTTCTTCTCTCAAATTGTATATTTTTTACCGTTCATCATCATTCTTACTTGGGTACCCTCGGTAATACGAGTTATATCAAACTTGATATTTTCAATTAATCATTATTATTATTATTATTATTATTATTATTATTATTATTATTATTATTATTATTATTATTATTATTATTATTATTATTATTATTATTATTATTATTATTATTATTATTATTATTATTATTATTATTATTATTATTATTATTATTATTATGTTTTGAGTAATATTTTCCTTATCATTTCATTCGAATATAGTATTTCATATTATAAAATATAAAATTTAATTATAAGCAAGTTAAAAATAATTATGTATATGGATCCTAAAAATATATCATACATTTTAGATGATTGTAACTATAAAATTATATTTATATGTTATTTATTTTTATAATAATTTTTTTTCAAATTATTTAAATGAATTAGAACCTTACAGAAAATAAACAACATTATAAAATATATAATAACATCAATAATTAATAACATAAATTTAGCAAATTTGTAACACCTATAACCTGCCTTAGCCAGAATCTAGGCCAGAGATGTCACATATTGGAATTGGAAATCTATTATACTAAAACAACAAAGTCTAGAAAAGCAATCAAGCATCCAATCATAAAAAAATGTTTACATTAAAAAAAACTTTTAAATGTTCGGAACTTGATCGGAGTCGAATCAAACTAAATCATAATATCATACATTCACACAAATCATAATCATCCATTTAAAGACTAATTTAACATTCATGTCAACTATGGGATCCCAATTACAAATCAGAATATCAAAGAGGTTTAAATTACAACATTTCATGCTTAAAGGACTAAATTGCAAACATTAAAAATTATGAGGACCTTTCAAAACATTTATTCATTGACTAAACATATGTTCAAACACTAGATCTTTCAAAAATATGAACTTTAAAAGAAAACATTGACTAAGACTCAATTTAGGAATGCTTTTGAAAAGTATTGTGAAAAAGTGATTTTAAAAAAATTGATTTAAAATTTAATTGTTTAATATTACTGTCAAACAGTACTTTTTGAAAAGATATATAATTGTTTAAAATTAAAATGTTTTAATTTAAATTATATTTAATTTCATTATATTTATAATATGTGAAATATATCAACTAAAAACTATGATAAAAAATAATTTATCATAACTTATAATTAATATTTATATATATGAAATATTATAAAAACAAAATTGAAAGATATTATAGCATCCAAAATTTTCAATAGAAGAATGTGTTATGAATGAGAATATCCCATGCATGACACAGGAGAGACGGGCCACCATGCAGAACATGAAATCTCTAAAAGCACGGACTTTGGACGCGTGGCAACTCTGAACCGTAGGAACCAAAGGACTCGAAGGCTGCCAGCACACCTAGAGGACTTTGTTATTTCCTAGGCTTTAGGCTACAAAAAGGACGGTTTTGTACGTTGCTGAGCAATGAATATTGTGTGAACTTTCTCCTTTCTCTCAAAATATCAATCTTTTTCTTCTTTTCCTAAGTTCATTTTTCAGCATCCATAACCATATCATCGGTGCTTTCATTGTCGAACAACCATGGTGAGCAACAGTGAAGCGATCAAAACTTTACAAGAGAACCACAACAATCTGCAGAAACATCTGGAGGACCAAACTCGTTGGAATGAGAACACTGATCGAACTCTCGACACTCTGACCCGACACCTGACGGCGATCTCAGCTCATTTGGGGCTGAACCCGAATGGCGAAGGGGAAACCACGGCGGTCAAGGGCAAGGCAAAGGTCAAGATTGAGACGAAGGATGTGTTCCTATTTACACCTCGGCCAACTCAGGTGGAGCTACCCATTTTCACTGGGGCCGATCCGAAAGAATGGATCGCATCGGCTCAAGATTTCTTTGAGTTCTATTGGAAGGAGGACCACCATCGGGTTACCATGGCATCGTTTCGCATGGAGGGCACGACAAAGAAGTGGTACCGTTGGATGCAACGCCAACTGGCTGGTTGGGAACATCTTGTGGACGCGATCTGGCGTCGTTTCTCGATATCTGAGATCGAAACCTTTGAAGGCCAGCTAACTAAGCTTGTCCAGACTTCTTCTGTGGAAGATTATCAATCCAAATTCGAGGATTTGGCTCTACGCACCACCGCGGCTTTGTCCGAAACATTCTTGACACAATTTTTCATGTCCAGGCTACGCACTGATATCAAGCATGAGGTATTGGCTCAGCGACCATCCACGATGACTGAGGTATTAGCGTTGGCACCTTTCCATGAAGTTTGTCTCAGCGACATGAAGCGACTCCAAACCAAACCCACAGGAACCAAGATACCGACGTTGCTTCCCATCCCTAGTAACCAACCCTCAAGCACTAAGGCTCAACCAGGACGTCCACCACCTACTGAAAATAACACCTTCAAAGGTTTCGGCGTTCACCCGCGACGGTTGACCACCGCAGAAGCACAAGCACGTCGAGCTCAGGGTTTGTGTTATTATTTCGATGACAAATATGTTGCAGGGCATAAATGTCGCAACCCTCAGTTGTTTATCATGGATGATGAGGCGGCGACGTTTCCAATGGAGTCAGGACCAGCAACGCCAGGGGAGATTCAAGAGGAGACTGGGAAATGTCTCTCGACGGCCAGGAACAGTGTTTGGTATCCTTCAATGCTTTGGTCGGTTGCATTACGCCAAACACCCTTCGTGTGAAGGGAACCATCAAAGGCAAAGAGGTGCGAATTCTTATTGATGGGGGCAGTACCCATAATTTTGTCCAGTCCCGCACCGCTAAGTTTCTCCGACTCCCGGTCACAGCCGCTCCCAACTTCCGGGTACTTGTGGGAAATGGAGAAAAGCTGGCTAATGAAGGTTGTGTTCAGAATTTGAAATTAAGGGTACAAGGCACTGATATTCAAACAGACTTCTATGTGTTGCCATTGGAAGGGGCAGACATGGTGTTAGGAGTGGCTTGGATGGCTACTTTAGGACCGGTAACAATGGATTTTTCGAAGCTCAGCTTTCGATTTCAACTAGATGGACGGGACCAGGTTTGGCAAGGTGAATGAAGCAGTGAGGTTCAACCTGTTTATTTGTAGTCCCTTCGACGATTGGCTGAAACAAAAGTCGTGGCGGCTTACTATTACCTGCAACTCCAGCCATGTATGGAGGACACGCCAGACAGTGACTCTATCGAGATGCAAGCTGTGTTAGAGCAGTACGATGATGTTTTCGCAGCAAATTCCAGGCTAACACTTCCTAGGCCTAATGACCACGCGATACATGTTCGAGGAGGAACCCATCCTGTGAATGTGCGTCCTTATCGCACTCCTTACTTCCAAAAAAAGGAAGTGGAATGCCAAGTTCAGCTGCTTTTGGACCAAAATCTCATCCGCCCCAGCCATAGTCCCTATTCCTCACCGATGATCTTGGTCAAGAAGAAGGATGCTTCTTGGCGATTCTGTGTGGATTACCGAGCTTTAAACGCCATCATGATCAAGGACAATTTTCCCATACCCACTGCTGAAGAACTGTTTAATGAATTGGGCCATGCTCAATACTTTTCGAAATTGGATTTGCTTTCCGGATATCACCAGATTCGTGTCAAGGAAGACGACATACCAAAGACCGCATTTCGCACGCATGCCGTACATTATGAATTTCTTGTCATGCCTTTCGGATTGACGAATGCCCCGTCTACATTTCAGGCCACCATGACTGAAATGTTGCGCCCCTTCCTGCATAAATTCATGTTGGTATTTTTGGATGACATCCTGATATACAATAAGGACTGGCAAGACCATTTGTAGCATGTCAAGCAGGTTTTACAAACATTACGAGAGAATGGGTTTGTTGCAAAGAGATCGAAGTGTACCTTTGGGCAAGATACAATGGAATATCTCGGACATGTGGTGTCCCACGATGGTTTAGCAGTCGATCCGGCCAAGGTTGCTGCAATACGAGCGTGGACAATACCCACTAATGTCAGAGGGGTGTGAGGGTTCCTGGGCCTTGCCGGGTACTACCGGAAATTCATCAGGGGTTTTGCAACTATCGCTGCCCCTTTGCCGGATTTATTACGCCAAGGAGAGCAATTTACATGGACAACAGAGACACAAAGAACTTTTGAGGTGCTGAAAGAGTGTCTATGTACAGCACCTGTATTAAGTTTACCTGACTTTTCCAAGGAATTTATCGTGGAGACGGATGCTTTGGGTGTCGGCATCGGTGATGTGCTACACCAAGGGAGGCAACCAATTACATTTTACAGTCAAAAGCTTAGTCCAAGAATTCATGCAGCTTCTACATATCACCGGGAAATGTTTGCGATCACGCAGGCAGTGGCCAAATGGAGGCAATACTTTCTTGCCCGGCGGTTTATAATTATTACAGATCAGCGTTCCCTTCGCAAACTCAATCAACAGACCATACAGACGTCGGAGCAACAGAAATGGTTGACTAAACTGATTGGGTACGACTTTGAGATTTGTTATCGACCCAGAAAATTGAACACTGTGGCGGACGTACTGTCTAGGGATGGGGTAGCAACTGCGGAAGAGCCAGGCTTGATGGCCCTATCTCAACCAGTGTTTGGCGTCTTAGAGGACATTCGCGCAGCCAGCCGATTGGACCCTGAGATTAAAACACTGAAAAAGCAAGTACAGTCAGGCACTAACGAGAATTGGGCGTACACTGTACAGGATGGGATACTGCTTTTTAAGGGCAGGATTGTGGTTCCACGTGAGATGACTTTGCGCACACAGCTACTACGAGAATATCACGATTCGAAGGTAGAAGGGCATGACGATGTACATCAGACCCATCAACGGCTCGCTGCAAATTTCTACTGGCCGGAAATGCGAAAGAAGGTTCGTGACTATGTCCGTCATTGCCAAACTTGCCAACGTATGAAAAGTGAATGCCTTTCACCAGCTGGGTTACTTCATCCTTTGAGGATTCCGGCCAGGGTGTTCGACGATATTTCTCTGGACTTCATTGTGGGGTTACCGAAACAACGAGAAAGAGGCAATTCTGGTGCTGGTGGACGCCTCTCAAAATACGACCATTTCTTTGCATTGCCTCGGAAATTTGACAGCAAATTAGTCGCACAGACTTTGGTGAAGGGCGTGGTCAAATTGCATGGAATTCCCAAGTTCATGGTTAGTGATAGGGATAGGGTGTTTACCAGTGAAGTTTGGTCCGAGATGGCCAGACTCCAGGGCACTCAGTTGTGCATGAGCTCTGCGTATCACCCTCAGACGGACGGCCAAACGGAAGCACTGAATCGCTGCCTGGAAATGTATCTCCGTTGCATGGTTGAAGAAGAACCAACTTGATGGAAGGGCCATCTTCCTTGGGCGGAATATTGGTACAACACCGCCTACTAGACCTCGGCGGGTATGATGCCCTTCAAATCCCTTTACAGAAGAGATCTGCCGATGCTTCATGATTACATGGATAAGGGTACCACAAACGAGCAAGTTGATCAAGAGTTGCAAGACCGAGATGAACTTCTGCAGGTTTTAAAAACCAATTTCAGTAAGGCTCAAGCTCGCATAAAATTTCAAGCCGACAAACATCACAGAGAGGCCGAGTTTGAAGTGGGTAGTTGGGTGTTTGTCCGGTTGCAACCCTATCAATAGTTGTTCTTGCGGCTTCGACGGCAGCAGAAGTTGAGCCCCCACTACTTTGGCCCATACCAAGTGGAGAAAAGAGTTGGGGAGGTGGCATACAAGCTTAAGCTACCGGACGCAGCTCGCATTCATCTTGTTTTCCATGTTTCCCAACTAAAGTTGTGCAGAGGACACCCGGACCAGCAAATTACGCCATTACCTTTATTAATGGAGGGTGGTGAAGATGGAACTGTGGCGGAGGAATCGACTGAAGGGGACGTGGCTGTCGACAACCTTGAGGACAAGGTTGCTGTGGAAGGGTGGGGCAATGTTATAGATGAGAATATCCCATGCATGCATGACACATGAGAGACGAGCCACCATGCAGAACATGAAATCCCTAAAGGCACGAACGTTGGACGCGTGACAACTCTGAACCGTAGGAGCCAAAGGACTCGAAGGCTGCCAGCACACCTAGAGAACTTTGTTATTTCCTAGGCTTTAAGCTACAAAAAGGACAGTTTTGTACATTGCTAAGCAATGAATATTGTGTGAACTTTCTCCTTTCTCTCAAAATATCAATCTTCTCCTTCTTTTCCTAAGTTCATTTTTCAGCATCCATAACCATATCAGAATGAAAAAATTAACAATGGTTACAACACAGTTGATATGTATCAAGCAATAAAGGGTTGCATGCTGAAACAAAAAACAACAAAGAACTGCTGCAATTTACCACTCGTAACAACGGTAAATCAGTGGCATGTTAATAAATGTAAGCATCGGTGAAAATTTTCCCATTTTTTGTTAGTCTAACCGGTATTGATATGGATCTTCATTGTTTAAACTATTTTGAAATGAACAATAGAACCTGAATTTGTCTTATTCTTGTGGCTAGAAAATGTTTAGATCGACAACCTGCAAAATGTTTAGATTGTTGTGCATATTATTCGAGTTACATGCTGAAGGTTTAGTCAAGCATAAAAACAACAATATATAAATTGAACTAATTCATGTTACATATAAATATTACAAAAAATACAGTGATGCTTCTAACTTAAAATATTTTTTATTAAACTACAAGCCATGACATCTAATATAAATATTACAAAAAGTACATGGGTGCTTGTAATTTAAAGTGATTTTATCTACAAGTTGTAGCACCAATTATCAATATAAAATTTACATTAATGTGTGCATTTTAAAGTGAACTCATTAAATTACAAATTATGTCGTCTCTCACTAATTCTATTTCATAACCAAATGATATGTTTAGTTCATCACTTTCTTCATCTTTCACATTTTTTAGTCAATAATATTTTTATATTCACTGTCATTTCTTTTTGAACTCTATAAAATCTGCATCATCTAGACTTGTATATTTTCGAATAAAATTGTGTATTGTCATTGCACATACAACGATCATCCTTTGCTTTTCGAAATTATAACTTGACATATCCCTTAAAATGGATCATTTCTTTTTCAGTACACCAAAAGTTCACTCAATGACATTACGTAATGATGAATGTGAATGATTGAATATGTCTTCTTTAACAAATATATGTCTACCTCTACGAAAGTCGGGTAAATGATATCTTTATCCTCCACATGGCCTGAGAAAACCTTTCATTTGAGGATATCTAGAATCAATGAGAAAATATTTTCCTATAAATTATAATACAATAAACAATCAATTAAATAAGTTATACTTTATATAATAAAATAAGTAGATAAAAGAAATGTACTATTTGGTGGATGTAGAAACTTTGATTTTGGATCTCGAATTGCATCAAAAAATATTCTAGTATTGTGTGATGTACCTTTCTATCTAGCCACGAAAAATGTGAAGCGCATATTAAAATTGCATACCGTAATAACATTTTGAGTTGGGACACTTTTTCTTCCTATGAAGGGAATTTATTCATTTGACAGAAAAATAACAGAAATATGTGTACCATCAATTTTATCTATGCAATCCTAAATAAATAATCATATTAGCATACATACATATTTAAAGTAAAGAAATATCTCATAGAAATGATATTATAGTATTAAGATTTTTACCTGAAAATGTGGCATATATCTAGAATCATTACGTATTTGTTCTGGTATTGAGCTAAAATAACAATCATCTAGTGCAATTATATCAACAGTCATTTGTAAAACTTGCTCGTGCATAATTGTAAAGTATCGGCTGATTGTCGCTCTAGACCTTTGAAATCTCTCGAATTTGAGATAGTGATGCACCAATGCCCAATCATATACAGAAAGATACCCAACATTTCTAGAGTAGAAACATTTCTTGAACTTAGCAAATTATATCATATTTCTAGAATTCTCAATAGGCTTTTGAATAATGTTTTTGACATTCTAAAATTAATCATGCAACATGATTCATGACCATTAAGAAATTCTCGAACTCAAACTTCACCTAATTGTTTTGAATACATGCACGATTGTTTAAAAAGATATTTTTCATAGTATAATTGCATAGAAGAAGTTGCAGTAGTTAACGACCTATTAAAACTTTGCACATGTTATGAAATCTCATTCAATTGCCTTTCATCATTATTGAAACTATTGATGTCGTTCATGCTATAACCCGTAAAAAAGTTATAAAACCAATATTTAAATATTTAAGTGAAAAATGCTAAGAATTAAATATATCAAATACACTTTTAATCATGAACATTATTGAATAAAATACATTCATCACCAACATAAAAAAACTTTCTTTGCATACGTAAATATATAGTCAAACATAAACAAAATATGAACTTGACCTATAAATGTCCAAGAAAAATAAAAGATAAAACATCACTTACACTTATGACAGACAAATCAAATAGTAAATGATAACTCCTCAAAAGTGTTATTTTCCATATATATTTTGTTATGCTTTTACTTGCCTTTGAGTATATATATTCATGCATTTAGTTAGTATAATCATGCATTTGCATTAAGGAGTTAAAGGACGTCTCTTTTGCCTTCGAGCACTGTTGGAAAAATTAGGACAAGGATTGCCAAGCTTGGTTGGCAAAAGAAGGATGGCCGATTTTCGGTCAGTTAGTCGTTGGTCAAAGAGTCCAGTCAGCCCTAATTTTCAAACGAAGGATAAGAGGATAAGAAGATAAACGCACTTATCTCAAGTGCGTAACCAACTTTCAAAATCAAACCCAACCTAGGGTTTTCACGAAGTGCCTATATAAAGTAAGTCGACCATTGAGCTAAGGAGGCTGCACCGTGGTGAAGAAGGAAAACTGTGGTTCGACCAGGCTAAGACCGAGAGCTTTGGATCCATTGAAGGGCTGGATCGACGAATCTCCTTCTTTGTCTATTTCTCTTTATTTTCATTCTATTTTTATAATGGTGTTGATTTCAAACGATATAGTGTTGATGGTCCCCCCAACCATGAACTAAATTTCTTGTTGGAAAATAATAGATATTTAGTGGCTTTGAGGCATATTAAGTATTGGTAAATTTTTAGTTTTTAACAATAAACATTATGATTTATATTTTATTCCATAAGACCTTAAAACGATATATAATATGCTCAAATTGGTTGTATGATGAATGAGAAATTGATGCTCAAAGTGAGGTACTTGGAAATATTTTGAGAAAAATGTAGTGCTTAAAACACTCTATCCAACATGAGAAATGTATGGGAGTTTGGAAGATAATATAAGCAAGAACTAACTTGTTGGTTAGTAAATGTGTAAGCCAACCAAGGTTGGGAGTAACTTGCACAACGTGAGCGATACGAATGTCCAGACCAATTAGGCCTTAGTGGACCTGTCGAAATACTTTCTTTGTTACCCATGGAAAAATAATTTTCTCAATATAATGTCTCTTGGTATTCTAAAGACAAATTTTAGATTTAATTGTTCAAATTAAATCTTGATTTAATTATTAAAATTAAATCTTGAAAACTCTTCCTCCGATCCATTAATTCCTTCGAGTCTCTTCATATGTCTCTTCCTACTATAAATAGGATGCTAGTTTTCTCTTTTCAAATATACCAAAAACATTCAATCTCTTTTTTTCTCTCTCCAATTTACTCTGTTATGGTGATAGAAAAAGGCATGGTTGAATTCACCTAGTTCACTGAAGTTGTGCTGCTTGCAGTGAACATTTGTTGTTGTATCATGGAGATAGACGTCCAACGTTACTCAAGCACCATAGGAGGAGACGAATCTGTCTTAAGGAAACTGTGTTACACAAACCTCAACACAAGTAAACGGTTTCAATTTACTGTCTTAATATTTGATTTATGTTTTGAATATTATTGTATTTTAATTATATGATATGTTCAATTTAATAATAAATCAATATTTATTTTATTTTCTTGGATTATTCATGTTATTTTTCTAACAATCTTAAGACAAGTTTTTCTGAGTTTTAATAAATCAAAAACCGTATATGATGCAATGGTTCTTACCACGACAAATGTTAGTGTTATTTTTTTGAGATTTTGGCCATGCATCCTATCCAAATCTCCGACCATGGCTTGACGTCCGACCGAGCTCAACAGCAGCAACGTACATGGCTGAGGCCCTGTCCACCCCATGCGTTATGCACATATGTATTGTGCAATCAAAAACCCTTGGATTACCCACGTGAATTCTTGCCTTAATTAACGGTTTTTGGCATAAGGTAACTTTTGCCTTGATTTAAGTTTCTTTCATATTTAACGCATAGCATTTAATATGCTATCAAGTTTTATTTGCATAACATTTAATTGAAAATGTTATATGCTTTATGTTTTATGGAAATGTAACGCCCGAGTTTAGGGCCGGGAGATATCGGGTTAGTTAAACTGGGATGAGTTAAATTAAATTGGAGATAAACTATTTTAATGTACCAAAAAGAGTTTTAAGAGAAAAAGGGGCAAAAAGGGAATAAAAAAGGGGTTTTTTTTAGCAAAAGCCATCTTCTTCTTTATTTTGAAATTCACGTTCTAAAAACCTCCCTAAACTCTATTCACTATTCCATTGGATTTCAAGCTCTCAATAAGTGATTTCTTCAAGGTAATAACATTTTTGACTTATCCTCTTTATCCTCAACATTTTCATGGTCTTGAATTTCCATAAAATCCATTTTTGAGTTGTTCCAAGTCTTCAAAGTTTTAAATTAAAGATGAAAAATTTGTTGGTTTTTCGTTGAGTTCTTAACTTGTAAAATTCATATATGTTATAAACTTGCTTTTAAGCTTAACATATGTTAAAATGGTGAAGTTTTAATGAAATCCTGAAATGGGTATTAATGGGTGAGTTTAGAAGTGAAAATCTTGAGTTTTGAGGTAGTTACGTGAGGGGAAAGTTGGGCTGATGGTATGGTTACACTTGAGGGCTGTTTTGAACATGTTTAGTGATGATTTGGATGATGAAATTGATGGGTAACCGCTGGGTTGTGTCCAAGTCCGAAAATGAAGAGTTTGGGTTAGTTCTTGGTTTGGAAATGTAGCAAAATTTGTCTTGGGTTGTAATCTGATTTGTAGCAGTGATTTTGTGGATGTTTTGATGTGTAATGCACTATTTTTGGTTGAGTAGAGGCAAGGGAAAACGTTGGAGAAGCTTCGGGCTCAATTCTGGGGATCTTGGAGGCTTGATCGACATTTTCGGCTTGTGTTGGGTTTCATCGGTAAGTGGATCGATTTTAAAAGCCTTAACGTGGTTAAGGCGGTGTTTTGAGAGTTTGGATTGAGCTTGAAAGGCCAATCCAAGCTCGAGAGTATGTTTTAAAGGTTTATGCAATTAAATTGTATTTTACGATTTCTTGAATGCAAGTTTGAACATGCTATGTTGTAATGTGTGGAATTGCATTATATGCATGTTGAGATGTGAGACCTATGTTATACTTGTATTGTGAGTACATGCCTTGCATGGAAGTTGGGCTTGGTAAGTGGTCCAAGCATCGGTAATGCTTGTGGTTGTGTTTGAGTATATTGATATGTGTTTGGTTGTTACCGGATATAATTAATCGGTCAATAGGATTAGAGTGCACTCGAGGTAAAATTCGCGCGTGGCCTTAGTGATGTTAGATTCCACTAAGAAGGAGTACGGTGATGTGAGATTCCACCGGAAGTGTCTAGTGGGTTTGAGAACTATCCACATATCTGAGTAAAAACGTTGAATGTCAATATACCCTTGAATGCTTTAATCCTCATGTTAAGCATGTTGATGATTCTACTTATTTATGACCATGTTTATGCATTGTGGTTTACTTTGCTTGTGTTATGAGAATGAGCATATGGTAAGCCTATGGCTTGTGGTTGCATTCGGTAAATGCGCGTGAAGGTAAAAGCATGACATTGTGTGTTTAAGCATGTGGAAATGATTTGGAAATGGTTTTGGTTTCAAGAAAACTTCCGTTTTAAAAATGCATTGTTGTAGCTACCTCTTTTAGACCCGCTCACTAAGCTTAAACGCTTACGCTCTCTTTTCCAACAATGCAGGCCCTTAGACCTTCGAAGCGGCTCGGGGAACAATGGAGACTCCAAGGGAGTTTTAGTTTGCTCAAGTATGGTTTAGACTCCGATAATTAGTATTTAAGCAATAGGATATGACCTTTATGTTTGAAGTGTTGGTGACATGTTCTTTTTCTTAGACAAGTTTGCTATGACGTTTTGGGCTTGTATTGCCTTATGCTATGTTGAAGTATGCTTTTGTTTAACTTTTGGCTATGTGGGTGAATGCCTTATATGCATGCTTCCTCTAAGAATTCTTATCTTGTTGGATGTTGCTTCGTTGAATGTTTAAATCGCTCCGTATGTTTACTCATGGTTGCCTTGTAATGTATGAGTGTTTGTATGTTGCTTGACTAGTCGTTAAATGCCTCTAGAGTCGAGTCCTTGTGTTTTTAGCAGCCAAAATAAGGTTTGTAGTGCAGGGCGTATCGATACGCTCAAGGGCTGTATCGATACGGTCATATGCTTTGAACCTAGTTTTAGGCAAGGCGTACTGGTATGCGGGGGTGTATCGATACACCAAAAGCTCTCTAGAAATCTGAAAAATTGACGAGATTTTGGCGTATCAGTACAGGTTCTGAGAGTATCGGTACAGTCCTTGTAGTTTGACCTTGGAAAGTTGACCGTTGAGAGCGTATCGATACAGTAGCGTATCGATACGGTCTCCCTAGGTTGACTTTGGGATGTTGACCAGGTCTAGACGTATCGATACGGTCCTTCAGTGTATCGATATGACATGTTGTAAAAGCTAAAAAGGGTTTGTTTAATTGCCTGTTTCGCACGTTTTGTATCTGTGTGTGTTTCCGCTACGTTTCCTCTCACATAGGAAATAATTAAACATCTAGACAAGATAACTTTAAAAGAAATTTTCTAGGGTTGCTAATCAGAGTGGAGCCTTAACGAGTTTCACTTCGGTTTTCTCCATGTAACCCATTCAATGCGGTTTGGTGGCTAGGCCGGGTCGAGGGGGTTACAGGAAACATGCTTTAATCCTCTTAATGTGTGTGTTTGTTGTATAATGAGCAACCATAGTTGGAAAATTTTCTCATGGAAGTAAGGGTTCGTTAGAACCAATGTCAATGATGGCTAGAAATTTTGACTTAAAGCACGGACATTATTCATCGTTCGTAATGACGGATCTCATATCGGCATAGTGCCATGCCTATTAAGGTAATACCTTAAATTATAGTATTATTCAAAGGCTAGTTCTTCTACGCTCGACGAGAAACGACGAGTATCGATGAACACTGATAGATTATTTTATAAAATTTTTAATTCTAAAGTACTTTATGCGTAATTATAATTTTTCAAAAAATTAAAAGTGTAATTTAATTAAAGTACTTTTTTAGTTTTAAATTTATTTTAAATATTATTAATCAAAATAAACTATTAGTAAATCAATAAATCCTAGGGTTTTTTTGCTTTGAAATTAACCCAATTGCCGCCGCACCCACCGCCAACTGCCGCTGTCGTCGACAACCTTTGCCGCTGCCGTCGCCGACAGCCACCGCCACCATCGTCAACAGTCGCCGCCAGTCCTAATCCTTCGTTGCAATTAGGTAATTTATCCCCAATTTTTGAAACCCTAATTATCTTAAATTTGATTCGATTTAAGTATTTTTCACTTAATTTTCATTCAATTTATCCCCAAATCCCAAAATCAGTTTCAGCAATCCAATTTTGTTAATTGATTCGCAAAAATAATGGCCGATTCGAACCCCCAAAAAAGTGCAGTTCGTCGCGCGTACCGGTACGGTACTCGGGGGCTAACTGTACCGATACGCCAGACGTATCGGTACAATTTTTGGTCACTGGAATTTTTTGTTTTGCAAGTGTACCGGTACGGTACAATTACCGTACTTGTATGCCTGTAATTTCTGGTCACTAAAATTTTTGGGCTTTTTCATGTTTTAAGTACGATGCATGCTTCTTGAGATTTTATTTTTACCTTTTTCTTAAGTTTCATTAGATTTAATTTTGCTTTCATTTACTTGTATTAAATTGCAGATTTTTTTTTAGATGGTTGATATCGAAGAATCGAAAATATTGAAGATCTAGAAAAAATTGAAGCTAGGAAGTTCGAGCCCTATATCGAGGATAGAGAACGTGGACTTAATTCTGAAGAAGAAGAACCTGATCATGATGTTGACGATGCAAAACAAATAGATGATGAGAAGACCCTTGACTATTTCATCGACGAAAGCATATGGGATAAGATTGGTAAAGAATTAAAGGATTATGATGAGAATGATATGAGTATGCTAAAGTGGAAAACTTTAGACGATTGCGTTGAATTTTACCATACCTATGCTAAAGTGAAAGAGTTCAGAGTTCGAGTCGACTAGACAGTGAAAAGTAGAGCTACAAATCAAATAATTGCAAAGAAAATGGTGTGCCGTAAGGAGGGACATAGAGACGAAAAGTGCTATAACCTGCCAAACAGAAAATGTCTACAAAGACCGGGCATCAGAGTTGGTTGTGGAGCATTTATTATATTTAAATTGGACGAACGCCATCATTATTGGAAATTTGTGAAATTCTAGGAAGAACATAACTATGATATGGTTCACGCAACACATGTTGCATATATCAGGTATGCATTTTTTATTAATAATTAAATTGATAGATATTAAATTCTAGCTGATTATATATATATTTAATGATTTTTTTTATTTTAGGTCATTTTGAAAAATCAGTCAGTTAGATGAGCTGAAGATAAAGAGTATGCACCACTCTGGAATTACTCCAAGTAGGATAATGTGAAATTTCGTGAATGAAACTGGTTCAATTTAGAATGTTGGTTTTCTACCCAAGGACTTATATAACTATCTGGATAGAATTAGACGAGAAGAAGTCCAAGATGATGATGGTGAAATGGTGATGGCATATTTATATAGGAAGGGAGAATCTGATTCTTTCTTTTTTGTTAGGCACACGAGGGGTGAATCCGGACACTTGGAGAAGTTGTTTTGGTCCGATGGTGTATCACGCGCCGACTATAAACAATTTGGTCATGTCTTTCAACTTCAGATCATCTGTAACATCAGAAGTTCGATCTCTTTTTTTATGTCATACCTTTCGACTTCAGATCATCCGTAACATCAGAACGTGTAGTCGAGCATCTCTTTGACAATGACTTCTGACTGTTAGACCTTTTAGGCTACATTTTTTTACTTATTATAGTTTTCTTCAACGTAACTAGTTGACTAAGAAATCGCTGGGGACTAAATTCAAATTAAAAAAAATAGCTCGGAATATCTAGAAAACCATCCCCATCAATCTTGATTTTGTCTTCTGAAATAGCATCAACTTTGCTTTTACCACTACGTTCTAATGAGGGTGAATAATCCATATCATAATTAATAAATGGAGACATAATCGGGATTTTAATACCACTCACGGTTTCTTCCTTCATTGCCCCGACACTTAGTTCTTCTTCCCCGTGATATTTATTCTCTAAACTATCAGCATTAAATGGCTCGTTGTATAAATTAATATCTTCGTGTATACTCTTTAAATCATCTCCCTCTAATGATTTATTATGTACAACCTCTCTTTTTAATGAATCACCATATTGTTTTGAGCATTTTACATTGCTCGCTGCTAATATGGACACTAATTTCTAAAATTGGCCATTTAATTTCTCAAATTGACCATTAAATTTTTCAAAATGGGAATTCATTTTCACAAACTCCTTTTCAATATTTTGCACAGATTGAATGAGTGTCTCGAACTTCTGATCACTCTGATAAGGAGTGCTTATGTTTTCCTCAAGTACAACTCCACGCTTTTCCTATAAGTACATAAAACACTAATCTCAACAAAAACTATTTAAGACAAGCATTGGAAGTTCAAGTAATTATAATAAATGTACCTCGATGTTTGTCTTCCTCGAACACATGCCGATATGACGCTTGCACTTCATCATTGTTGTATCTTGTTTTGAAGACGTTAAATTTAGATCCATCATCTACATCAAAGAGGTTAATTTTAAGTAAGAACAATTTGCAACATTTGAAGCTAGCGTACCGGTACGCTATCAGTACCGTACCGATATCGGTTTGGTACTAGTAACATACCGATACGGTAAAAATATCGTACCGGTACTACACGATATCACTGAAAATCCAATGATAAAAAAATGTATCGGTGCACATACTGTACCGATACAGTAATATCCAGCGTACCAATACGCATGAGAATACCGTACCGGTACGATAAGTTATCACTGAATTTCCATTAGCTAAAAATTGTATCGATACACATAGCGTATCAGTACGATATTCCCACGCGTACCGGTACGCGGAGAATACCGTACCGATACACACGATAAACAACAAAGTTGAGGGTTTCGGATCGGCCATTAATTTTACGAATCAATAAAAAAAATGGCTTGCTATAATTGATTTTGGGGTCTTAGCAAAGGCGTTGAGGTTCTCAATTTTGAATTACATAAGCCGATTAACATAATTTTGGTTAGGGTGATGATTAGGGTTTCAAAAATTGGGGATAAATTACCTAATTGCAACAAAGAATTAGGACTAGCGGCGGCTGTCGGCGACGGTGGCGGTTGGCGGTGGGTGCGACAGCAATTGGGTTAATTTCAAAGCAAAAAAAAACCTAGGATTTTTTGATTTGGGATAATTTATTTTGATTGATAATATTTAAAATAAATTTAAAACGAAAAAGTACTTTAATTAAATTACACTTAATTTTTTGTAAAAATTATAATTACGCATTAAGTACTTTGGATTTAAAAATTTTATAAAATAATCTATCAGTACTAATCGGTGCTCGCCAATAATGGTACTCGTCATTGCTCGACAAGCGCTATAGAACTTTCCTTATTCAAATCTTTAAATTATAATTTTATTTTGATATTATCATGATAAGATTTCGCTCATAAGTGTGCGTTAATTATGGTGTTATTATGGCAATATTTATGATATTATTATCTTATATTCGTTGAGCCTTTTAATATGAAATATTAAATATGACATGAATAAGGATATCATGTGCTATATTTTGGCATTTATGATTATTATTAAATGTAATAATAATTATTATTCCGTGTGTTTTGGAAACACTGTGACATTTACTTTCATACTAATAATTTCTTTTGATAAATTTTATAGAGATGAACAAGATATCCAGACAAAGTCTAGATTTGTTTTGAAAACAAAGATCTCATAAATAATTCGTTTCGGGAATTAATTCCTGCCATTTTAACGAGTTTACTTGATCTTCCTTTCCAAATAAGAATCAACGAAATTAAAACCAAATGATTATTTCCTTTTGATTTCTGTTTGTTAAACAGAATCGGGTTGCCTTAATATCTTTGTTTCGTGTTTTAGTGCTAATAATCTCGTCGTTTAACATAAGATATGACATTGGAAAAATGAGGGAATAAATCATTGAATTTATTTTTCCGTTACAATCTTGCGTTGATTCTAATTTTGTAAGGAAAATAAATCGTTAAACTTATTTTCTTAGGAATCTTGTATGATTCTATTTTGGAAAAGGAAATAAATCGTTGAATTTATTTGCTTAGGAATCTAGTATGATTCTACTTTTAAAAAAATAAATCGTTGAATTTTTTTAATGAGAATCAGATTCCGTTTGCAAATTGAGATCTTGTAAATAAATTTGTTTCCGAGAATTTAATTCTTGTCGTTTTAACGGGTTTACTGATTTCCTTTCAAACAAAGTGGACAAATATGTTCTAACAGAATTGTTATTGGAAGTAACATTGGTTACTGAATCTAAAGAGTTGATTCTGACCAAGGTCTTGAATCAAAGCATGGAAGAAATTTGTTTTTCTATGTCGAAAGCTTTATCTGGTGCAGGTTATGAAGTGTACAATGTTTAAAATGGCTAACGAATTGTGAGGGTCGTTAGACCATAAGTACAAAATGCAAGTTGTCGGTGCTAAGAAAATTTTTATTTACCAAATTCTTAATTTTGATGATTGATCCCAAATTATTGTGAATCAACGGTGGTGACTTTAACTGATCACTTATGGTATTCTTGCAAAAGGAATGGCTGGAAGTGAATCTGTTCATGCGTTAGTTATTTGAAAAGTTAATCCCTGTTTGAAACGACTTTAAGAACTTCCTTAAGTATAAGAGAATGGAACCCATAAATGGTGATTGAAAAACAATATGAAAGTGCATGTCTAGGATTGGTTCTTTGAAAGACCTGGTATTTAAGCGTGCCTAGTGCACCACCTCTCTTTTCATAAGTTACCTATCTGGTGCACTGTTCATTATTGTTTTTTCTATTAAGACCGTGTGAAATTTTGTTTTGAGATTTTTTTAGTTCACTAAATTCCCGACGTCTAACAAAAATTGGAAATTATGTTTATGGTTTTAGTCTTTGGCTAAATTCATGACGTTTAACAGATTCATAATATTTTATTTTTGGTTTGTGACTATGTGACACAATAGAAAAATTAATTAAATTCATTGGAAGGAATTTCAAAACGTGGCAACAAAGATGTTGCGTATTTGACCATGATACTTGGTCAAATATCTGAAGGATGATCCTCCTATTATTATAGAGGATAAGGTAAAAGTTGTTACCACCATCAAATGTTGTTAAAGCGAATATTGCCAGGGAAAACGTAATAAAAGTAAAAAAGGACTTCAAAGAAAACAAACGATAGAAACAGTCTTATCTGAGATCAAAAAAGGGTTGTGTGCTCAAGAAGAAAATTTCATGAGAAATGCTTCAATTTCCATAAGACGAGGAGAAGCTCTATATGAGTAACGTTGGTACCATAATGTGCCTAACATGTGGGGGGAAGTTGTTAAATCAACTAATTATCTTTTAAATAAGGTTTCTCACAATTAAAGAGATAAGACACCATATGAGTTATGGAATGGAATAAACCATTCCTACTAGTACTTAAAAATGTGGGGTGTCTTGGAAAGGTAATAACCTCATCACCAAAGCAATGACATGGAAAGTTCGGTAGTGTCATGATGACAAACGACTTCAAGATTAATGAGTGTGACAAATGTGTATATGTGAAAATTACCGACATTAAATATATTATTCTAAGCAAGTATGTTGTTGACATACTTATTGTTGGAAGCAACAATGAAATGGTAAAATAAATGACATGTTAAATTCAAGATTTGACATGAAAGATATGAGATTAGACGAAACGATTTTGGACACCCAAATCAAATGGTCACATGAAAGTCTCATATAGTCACACTATGTGTACAAATTCTTGAGAAATTTGGTAAGGATAATTCTGGTATATCTAGAACTCCAATAGATACGAGCCAAGATCTGTTCAAGAGTAAAGGTCAAAATGTTGACAAAGTGGGAGATCCTATTGCTTAGAAGGATACTCTAATGCCAGTTGAAATAATGATATTCAAGATATCACATGCACAAGTGGATGAAAATCCTCAAGACAAACGGTTAAACCAGATTCATAATGAGATCTAAGTTTGTAGTTCTAGACAAGTTTAGAGAAGAAGTCGAATGGCTTCGAAATTTTTAGAGGATATTCTTGAATAGCCAAAGCATGTGCCCACAATATACATACATTGTAAAGACCAAGCAAAAATTGGTAGAGCACAAAGCTTATTTATAATAGTAAGTTGAGACATATGCATCGTCGACATAATACTATTAGACAACTTATCTCAAATAAAGTTATCTCTATTGATTTTGTAAGTTCAAAGGATAATGTTGCAGATCCACTAACTAAAAGGGTTAAATCGAGATTAGGTTGAGAAAACATCGAAAGGAATGTGACTAAAGCCTAGGAAAATTTAAGGCTCTATATGAAGGCAATCTCTACATAGTTGACTGGAGATCCGAAGATCTAGGTTCAAAAGGACAACCTACTTGCATAGACTTGTGCGATCATTGTGGGGGGGGGGGGTTTCTCTCAAGTCCATTCCTATGATGTAAACAGTGGTAAAAAATGGAATAGGCTAAGCAATGCTTTTAATGACCATTGTGTGTTTCAGTGAGCCGAACAACATAAGTCACCTATATGAGAGTGATGTGGGGCTGCTTCAAAGAGACTATTGGGGCATAGTTCTCTTAAAACCCTTGCAGAATCATGAGATATTCATGACCATATGAACATACCCATGAGATCATAGCCTTTCCAGTCAGGTATTCATGTGAAGTATATCATCGTTTACGCAAATGACAGAACAGTTCAAGTACATCGTGTCTACTGGTCAGCCAGTAAAGTAAATATGCTTTCATAAGGGAAGGTTCAAGGGTTGATGCCTACCTATCTTATGCAAATATCAAACGCAGAATCTATCACTACTTCATGTCATTGATCTATCAATTTCATATATGTGGGGATTGTTGGAAAATAATGGATATTTAGTGACTTTGAGACATATTAAGTATTGTTAAATTTGGAGTTTTTAATAATAAACATTATGGTTTGTATTTTACTCTACAAGACCTTAAAATGATATATAACATGCTGAAATTGGTTGTATGATGAATAAGAAATTGATGCTCAAAGTGAGGTACTTGGAAATATTGTTGAGAAAAATGTAGTACTTAAAACACTCTATCCAACATAAGAAATGTATGGGAGTTTCGAATATGTTATAATCAAGAACTAACTTCTTGGTTCATAAATGTGTAAGCCAACAAGGGTTGGGAGTAACAAGCACAACGCGGGCGATACGAATGTCCGGACCGATTAGGCCTTAGTGGACCTGCCGGTTTTTTTGTTAGCCCATGGAAAAATAATTTTCTCAACAAAATGTCTCTTGGTATTCCAAAGACAAGTTTTGAATTTAATTGTTCAAATCAAATCTTGATTTAATTATTGAAATTAAATCTTGAAAACTCTTCATCTGCTCCATTAATTCATTCGAGTCTCTTCATACGTCTCTTCCTACTATAAATAGGATGCTAGTTCTCTCTTTTCAAATATACCAAAAACATTCTATCTCTTTTTTCCTCTCTCAAATTTACTCTGTTACGATGATAGAAGAAGGCATGGTTGAATTTGCCTAGTTCACTGAAGTTGTGCTGCTTGCAGTGACCATTTGTTGTTGTATCCTAGGAGATAGATGTCCAACGTTACTTAAGCACCATAAGAGCGTATGAATCTATCTTAAGGAAACTGTGTGTTACACATGCCTCAATACAAGTAAACAGTTTCAATTTATTGTCTTAATATTTTATTTATAATTCAAATATTATTGTATTTTAATTTTATGATATGTCCATTTTAGTGATAAATCAGTATTTATTTTATTTTACTGTTTCATTTTATTTTCTTGGATTATTAACATTTTTTTTCTAACATTTCTTAAAGTTGGTTGGGGTTATTTTTGCTATGAACGCTCCACTATTTTTCAGCTTTTAATAATTGAATGCTTTGACATTTTTGTCTATCTTGCTAATGCTTAATTTTCTTTAATTGTTTGTCATATGACAGTTGGCATTCCATGCCCATTATCCCTTAATATCTTAACATACTTAAGAGATAACGATTAATTGCTAGGTACTAAGGTGAGAAGCTTCGAGAGAAGATGTTCAAGTAGATGAGCTTACTTCGGGAGTGAATCTACCCCTTAGGAGTAAAGATTAGAACTTTTCCAAGTTAATTATTGAAAAACATCTCTATAGACATATAGGAGTTAATCATATTTAACTTAGGGTATTACCATCGACAGAGGTAATACTACTTAAAATCTTTTCGGTAATAAAAATAAGGCTGAAAGTTATTAATTGTTGTCATAGCTACTGTAAAATTCAAGCATCCCTTGCCAATGCCAACCATCCATTTGAATACATTTGTTTGCTAAACTGCATGAATTTTCATTGCATTTTTTCTTGGTCTTTTTTCTTAAATCCAAAGTCCAAATCCAATTCAAACTCATTTGTTTCAATTCACAAGTAAAATCGTGGCATTTAATTCCTGGAAAATTCTTGTGGATACGATACTCATCTTACTACTGTATTACCTGCTAACCGTGTATACTTGTACGCAAGAAGACCTAAACTTGGCATTATTTTTTGGCATATTTACGTTAATTCATCAATTGTTTGCAAAGTATTAGTCAATCGACAAGTTTTTGGCGTCGTTGCAAGGTATTGCAACGGAATTTACTATTTTGATTTTTACTTGTGTTTATTTATTTTACTTATTTTGTTTTGCTTGGTGTATGACCGGGAGCTGCACTACGACGAAAGATTGGCCATACGAACCAGAATTGAAAGAACCCTACACATATTGAAAAAGAAACTTTGAGAAATGACTCTTAATGGTAATGGTGGAATTGGAAATAATGCCAACAACTTGAAGAATCCGGAAATACATGAAGAAATACCACCCACTCCTGCTATTTTTGTGGAAGAAGAACGACCTATTAGAGAACACTTAGCACCAAACATGGACAAATTGATGCCAAGACTAATTGGTCTAGAGGTAAATACAATTAATTTTTAACTTAAACCGGTAATGATATAAACTGTTTTGAATATAGGTCAATTTGATGGATCACCTACTGGAGACCCAAGGCAACACTTGAAGTAATTCATGGATGTTTGCCAACTACTTCAGCAACCGGGTGTATCTGAAGAGACAATGAAGTTGAGATTATTCTCATTTTCTTTTAGAGATAGAGCAAAGATGTGGCTAAGTTCTTTGCCATCTGGCTTAGTTACTTCATGGGCAGAATTATGCCAAAAATTCCTTTTGAGATTCCAGCCACTTAAACTTACTACCAAGCTGCGAAGTGAAATTATTACTTTTAGGAAGGCTGATGATGGGACTTTGTATGATTCTTGAGAGCATTTCAAGGACCTGTTGAGGAGATGCCCCATGCATGGATTTCCTACGTGGACCCAAAAGGAGACCTTTCATAACGGACTCAATGCTCATGCCAGGGCTGTGGTTGATGCTTCAGCAAATGGTTCATTATTAGAAAAAAATTACATGGTGGCATTTGACATCCTTGAAAGGATTTCCACCAATGACCTTCAGTATCCTATTGTTAGACTGGGAACCAGAACACAAACTGTTGGAAAATTAGAGCTTAATGCCTTGTCATCTATCAATGCTTTCCAATCTCATTAACATAGTGAAAGCAATGCAAAAGCCTACTGAAGTTTAAGAAGTAAAGGCACTAGAACCATTGTTCACTATTTGTGGGGAGGATCATCACGTGTATGAAAGCCCATCAAACCCTGAATCAGTAAATTTTTGTTGGCAATTTCAATCGCAATTTTAATCTACATTATAATACTTATAATGCAGGTTAGAAGCAACACCCAAACTTTTCTTGGGCAAATCAGGAAGGTAACCAATTTAATGCTCAGCGTTAGAACAACAATGCACCGCCAGGATTTAACTAGAATACAATGCAATAAAGAGCACAAAATAACTTCCAATCAAGGCAAAGATCTACCCAGGGGAATTCTTTAATAGTGTACATGGAGTGAAATGATGTAACTGTTCAAAGTTTAGCAACATCTATGGGATACTTGGAAGTTCAGCTAGGGCATGTTGCCAATGCACTCGGTAATAGACCCCAGAGAAATTTGCTAATTGATACGGAGGATTATTGGCAAAAAGGTTGAGAACAATGCAAAGCAGTTATCTTTCGAAGTGACAAACAAAGCGAGACTGAGGCACCTGTCAAACAGTGAACTATTTTCCAGGACGAGAAGATGGTACCAATACATAAACCCAAAGAAGTAGAGAAAATGAGGCAAGCACTGATAATGCTAGACCTCAATTGATGCCAGACTGTAATCTAATGCCAATGCTATTTGGGCAAAACCAACGGAACCAACATTTGTCTATCCACCACCACCTTTTCCGCAAAGACTCCAAAACACAAGCAAGATCAACAATTTAAGTGCTTATTGGATGTCCTTAAACAACTGCAAATCAACATACCATTGATAGAAGCTCTCGTACAAATGTCCAATAAATTCATGAAGGACATTCTGTCCAAAAAAGGAAGCTGAGTGATTTTGAGACTGTTTCTCTTACAATGCAATGATTACCAATAGATTGCCACAGAAATTGAAGGATCCGGGAAGTTTCACTATTCTCTATACAATTGGCAATAGATTCATGGGTAAAGCATTGTGTGACTTGGGAGCCAGCATCAATATGATGCCAATGTTAGTTTTCAGAAAACTTAAAATTGAAGCAAGGGCTATCATATTAACACTTCAACTAGTAGATCGATCTTTTGCACATCTCAAGGGTAAGATTGAGGATGTTTTGGTAAAGGTAGACAAATTCATATTCTCTACTGATTTCATTATTTTAGAATATGAGGTTGATGATAATGTCCCAATAATTTTGGGAAGACCATTCCTTGCCACGGGTATGACCTTAATTGATGTTAAAAAAGGTGAGCTTACTATGCGTAGGAATGAACAATAGGTTACATTTAACGTATTTCAAGCTCCTAAGTGTGCAAATGAACCTGAGAAATGCCAACATGTTGAGATGATGGAATACATTTTCACTGTGGACATGGCACAGATTTGCCAAGACACTGATGATGATTCTAGAGAACTAGATGATGTGGACATGAGGAATGAAGAATCTGAAGAACCAACCATGCTGAATGAAGTAATGAGTTATTTTGAGATACCTGAGCCACTTGAGTTGGCTGTCAGAGAAATCAAGGCACCCAAACCATCTATTGAGGAGCCACCAGAACTAGAATTAAAACTTTTGCCAAGCCACCTCAAATATGCTTACTTGGGAGATAACTCCACTTTGCCAGTGATCATTGTCGATGTTCTGACTGATGACCAGGAGGAGAGATTGCTAGAGACATTGGGCAATCACAAGAAAGCCTTGGGATGAACTTTGGTTGATATTCGAGGGATAAGCCCAACAATATACATGCACAATATCATTCTAGATGATTACCGTGACAAAACAATTGAGGCCTAGAGGAGACTGAACATGAGCATGAAAAAGGTAGTCAAGAAAGAAGTCATAAAATGGTTGGATGTCGTAATAATTTATCCCATTTCTGATAGCTCGTGGGCCAGCCTGGTATAGTGTGTGCCTAAGAAGGGTGGAATGATCGTAGTCTAGAACAATAAAGATGAACTGATCCCATCTAGGACCTTGACAGGCTAGAGAGTGTGCATGGATTACAGGAAGCTAAATAATGTCATGCGGAAGGACCAATTTCCACTGCCCTGTATCGACAGGATGTTGGACAGATTGGAAGACAATAAATTTTATTATTTCCTGAACGACTACTCGGGCCACAATTACATTGTCATCGCTCTAGAAGATCAGGAGAAAACTACATTCACTTGTCCATATGGGACATTTGCTTTTAGAAGAATGCACTTTGGATTGTATAACGCCCCATAAACATTTCAGCACTGCATAATATCAATTTTCTCATACATGATCGAGAACAACTTGAAAGTGTTCATGGATGACTTCTCGGTGTTTGGCAAAACATTCGAGGAATGACTTCAGACTTTGGAACTTGTTCTACGGAGATGTATTGAAACCAACCTAGTCCTGAACTGGGAAAAATGCCACTCTATGGTGAAAGAGGGCATTGTTCTCAGACAGAAAGTGACCAAGAAAGGACTGAAAGTTGACAAAGCAAAAGTAGAGGTAATCAAACAATTGTCACCACCTACAAGCGTCAAAGGTATTAGAATTTTCTTGGGAAATACAAGTTTTTACCGTCATTTTATTAAAGATTTCTCAAAATTTTCTAAACCTTTATGCTTACTTTTGGAACATAATACCCCTTTTATGTTTAATGAAAGCGTTTCAAGAACTGAAAGACATATTAATTAATGAAAGCGTTTCGAGCTCATGTGCGATGCCAACGACTATGCCATTGGAGCTGTATTTGGACAGAGGCGTGGCAAAATTTTCCATACCATTTACTATGCTAACCACACATTGAATAAGGCCTAGTTTAACTGCACCACAATTGAGAAGGAGTTCCTTGTAGTTGTTTTTGAGTTTGACAAATTCAAATCTTATTTGGTGGGTAATAAAGTTGTGGTGTACATAGACCACTCGACACTCACGTATCTTTTGGCCAAGAAGGATGCCAAGCTCAGACTAATCCGATAGACACTATTGTTGCAAGAGTTTGACCTAGAGATTCGAGATAAGAAGGGAAGTGAAAATGAGATAGTTGACCACTTATCTCGTTTAGAGCACCACCATAATGATGGCAACAAATCTTCCATTAGAGATAATTTTCCTTATGAATATTTACTTGCGATTATTATTATTCCATGGTATGCTGACATAGTCAACTACCTGGTCAACAAGATTTTGCCACCGGACTTGGCAAGTAATGCCAAGAAGCGATTTCTAAGAGATGTTCAGCAATATTATTTGGATGAGTCGTTCTTGTTCAAGCAATGTTCCAACCAAACAATTCGTCGCTGTGTGCTAGATAATGAGCAACAAAACTTTCTTCAAATTTGTCATGCAGCACCATATGGAGGACACTTTGCTACAATGAAGACAATGGCCAAGGTGTTGTAGTCAGGATTTTTCTGGCCCACACTGTTCAAAGACGCCCATTATTTTGCCAAGGCATGCGGCCGATGCCAGCGTACTGGAAACATTTCCGGCAGACATCAATTGCCACTACAGAACATCATGCTTGTGGAGCTGTTTGATGTATGGTGGATCGACTTTATGGCTCATTTTCCTCCATCATTTGGTAATGTATACATACTTGTGGTTGTAGACCACATCTCAAAATAGGTTGAAGCGGTTGCTCTCCCATCAAACGATGCCAAGGTTGTTGCCAAGTTTCTACACAAGCACATCTTTACGAGATTCAGTGCCCCAGAGCCATCATTCATGATAAAGATACTCATTTTAAATACAATTTAATCACTAAAGCTCTATGCAGGTATGAAATCCAACAAAGAATTGCCATTGTCTACCATCCTCAAACAAATGGACAGACAAAAATTTCAAACAAGGAGATCAAGAACATTCTGGAGAAGACAGTGAACCCAACGAGGAAGGACTGGTCCTTGAGTATAGATTATTCCTTGTGGGCATACAAAACATCCTTCAAAACTCCATTAAGAACTTTCCCATACAAGCTTGTATTTGAGAAGTCATGCCATTTGCCATTAGAATTAGAACACCGAGCTTATTAAACAAACAAACAGTTGAACATGGAATGAAGGGTTGAGGGTGAGAAGAGTTTATTAGATTTGAATGAGTTAAAGGAATTTCGAGCTCAAGTTTATGAGAATGCTAAGCTTTATAAATAAAAAATAAAGAGATGGCATGACAACAGATTTTTTCTAAGGTAGTTGGAAGAAGGGCAAAAAGTTCTATTGTTCAAATTGAGGCTTAAGTTTTTCCAGGTAAACTCAAATCCAGATGGTCAGGACCATTTGAAGTTGTCAAGCCTTATGCTCATGGAGTAGTAGATATCAAGGACTTGAAAACGGGGACAACGTTCAAGGTGAACGGCCAGAGACTAAAGCATTATTGGGAATGAAGTCAAGACAATCACACGGAGATCATTCTCTTGGCAGAGATTGAGTAATTTGGTCGTCATCTTTTTACTAGTGTAAATAATTAGGTTAGTTGTTTTTCTTTTTGGTATTGTAGTTTATTTTTATTTTCTTTTTCTTTTTCTGTTTTGAAAGGTTTTTGTGAGTGTTAGTACATGAAAATTTGCCAGAGCAGTATGCCAAGACAGACCGGCATTTAGAAACCCAACGTCACAAAATTGGATAGAATGTGGACCATTATGCGTGAGCAAGCCCAAGAGGAAATGTATTTTTTGGCTGAAGCAGGAAAACCCTAGCTGCCTAGGTTATTTCTCCAAACTTTGAACTTTTACCCTCTTATTTTTACCACTCTTTTTCCCACACCATCGCCTCTATTTACTCCTAAACCCATCATCATCCCACTTCCCTAAACACGCATAACTACCACAACCATCATTAACCCTACAAGCCTCTCCATTAACCATCCCAACTATTTACCTTCCCCTTATTAAACCCTCATTTTCCCTAAGCTAAATGTTTACTCTCTCTTTATTCTCTCTCACACGACAAGAAAGCAAGAACCAAAATTATTTTTCCTTAATCTTTTTCGATTTCCCCCAACTTCTTTCCATAGCATATTTATCTGCACCATTCAATATTTTCTTCAATGAAGAAATCAAGAAGAAATAAGAAGAGAATTTCACTGCTTGTACCTTCTGTGACACGAAGGGCTTTGAATTCAAGAACGAACCTAACTTGGGGTTCTCATCAGAAGTAATCACTATTGTAATGAAGCACAAATATGAGACCTTTTACCAGCAACATGAGAGGTTGGTTCCACTGTTTTTCACAAGTTCTACGCTCATCTCACTACAAATGATTCACATTTTCTATTTGTGTAAGGTACGTGTGTACGATTTGATGATGGATGTCTTAACGGTTTGTTTAAGTTGGATGTTGCAGGAGAAGAACATTCTGCATTTGCTGCATCTTTGGATGATGCCAAGAGGAAGATGATTTTGAAAGACTTGTGCGGACCTGGTACGTAATGGATAGTTTCATCCAAAGGTCACGGGACTATGAAACAACTAGCATTAAAGCCACACCCGAGAGGTTGGAACCACTTTCTGAAAGCCAACCTTATGCAAACCACGCGCAACAAGATTGTTTCAGAAGAGAGAATGGTGTTGCTGCATTCGACAATGGAGGGAAGAAAAATCAATGTAGGATGGCTGATCATTAACGAAACCTACAAATGTGCCGACAAGGGAAGTGGCAGTTTGGTTTTTCCTTCTTTAATCTCTAAGATTTGCAGGTTGCATAAGGTGTCAAAGCTTGATTCTGGTAACACCCAGAATTGCAAGGGGGGCATTACTCTTATGCCGTGGAACCAATTAATTGCTAGGGAGGCAACAAAGAAGGGCAAGGGAAAGACTATTGAGCTGGTGTCTGCTGCGAGAGCATCTAGGGTAGAACCTGTTACACCAATGCCAACATCGATGGCAGCTGATGCCTTGGTATTACTTTCCCAAATTTATTAGCGACAAGAGCTCATTCTCTAGAAACTTGAGAAGGGTGAAGAGCAAAGTTTGGTGCTCTGGCAATACGTCGAAGCCAAGGATCAAGACTTTAAGACGAATCTTGAGGGCATTGCCACCAATCCTTTGTCACAGTTCCTTGAGTTCCCAACCGAGTTCACTACCTAGAAGGAATGCTGCCTACCTCATAGTTTGTTCACACTCCGACACAACAATCTGATTCTATCGTCCTTGTTTTGCCTATCCAAGTTGAATTTTCTCAAATAGAGACTCCACAAAGGTTTGATGGAAAAGTTCTTGCCAAGAATGATGCGACACATGTTGCACCTACTTCATATGTCGCTTCAGTATCCCCCGCTGCTTCCGAGCTGGTGAGGATAATCGAGGCAGTCCTCCACGATGTGAAGACTTCCATTTTCGTATCAAAGCTAAAGAGAAAGATGCACATGGCTCCGAATTGAGGGAGCTTTGTCAAGAGAAAGACCCGCATCTCGTTCCTAGAACATTCTAAAGGGGAGTCTTCTTCCCCTTAACTTCTTTATTTGCATATTTTCATATTTAATTTTTCATTTTAATCATGCATTTCATCTTGTATATATGTGTTTTTATGCATTGAGGACAATGCACACCTTAGGTTTGAGGGTGTGTGTTGCCTCACATCTTTTTCCATGCCATGACATTCATGCATACTATGTTTGCATTTGGTTTTTTCCACATAGATTAGGTATAATCATGCATACAAACCATTAAAAAAATTTGCCAAGGCTTGATTGATCTGATAAACATAACTACTAGCATAGTTAGAGTTTATATTAGTATACTATGTCCAATGATGAAATTGGAATCTTTTAGTTAGCATGAACCAACATATTAGTAATGCAAGGTAGCTTGGCAATTGATCTCTAGTTTAGGAAAATTTAGTCTCACTTAACACGTAGTATGCATCTAGTTCCCAACACAAACTTAGGATTAATGAAAATGAAGTCAGAATAAAAAATGATGCCAAGGTAAAAAGAAAGAATAAGACAATGTTTTGCCGAAGGCAAGAAAAAAATAGAACTCTCCTATGCCTTAGAGATAATAAGTAGCTTGAGGCTTCATGGTTTGCTCCCTCTTAGTTCTCAAGCCAAAAACTTCAGGGTATAAGTATGATGAGTAAGCCTAGTAATGTTTGGAATAACGTGGGGGTTTGTTGTATGCTCCCTCTTACTTCTCACGCCAAACAATATTACGATGCATGCCTGAAAATATTGCTAGCAAAAACCCATGATGAATAAAAGAAAAAAATTATATAGTAAAAATAATTTTGAGCTTGGATAGTAAATGTAACTAAGGGTGTAAACGGATATGTGATGCATATTGCCTACACTTCATGACCTTAGACTAGAGTTGTATTATTGAACTTGAATTTGTTTATCTGCTTGGCATTATTGCACTAGATATTTGAGGACAAAACTAGGGCCATTTTGCTTGCTAGCATATGTTGTTAATTAGGAAAATATTTCCAAGGTACTTTGTTTTACTTTCTGTTTTCTTAATTTATAGTTGCATTACTTGAGGACAAGCAATGAGCTAGGTTTGGGGGAGTGTTAACTCCTCAAAAATGCTACTTTCCGTATATATTTTTCCATGCTTTTGCTTGAATTTGAGTATATATTCATGCATTTAGTTAGTAGAATCATGCATTTGTATTAAGGAGTTAAATAACGTCTCTTTTGCCAGAGTGAAGGTGTATTTCTTTGATGTGATATGCAGGGCAGGTTAGGAGCAGGAGCATGACATGAGCAGTTGGTAGAGTAGAGCGTAGGACCAGATGAGAAATGCCGAGCACTATTGGCAAAAGTAGGACGGGGATTGCCAAGCTTGGTTGGCAAAAGAAGGATGGTAGATGTCCGGTCAGTTAGCCGTTGGTCAAAGAGTCCAATCAACCATAATTTTCAAATGAAAGGATAAGAGGATAAGAAGATAAACACACTTATCCCAAGTGCGTAACCAACTTTCAAAATCAAACCCAACCTAGGGTTTCCACGAAGTGCCTATATAAAGAAAGTCGATCATTGAGCCAAGGAGGCTGCACCGTGGTGAACAAGGCAAATTGTGGTTCGACCAGGCTAAGACCGAAAGCTTTGGATCCATTGAAGGTGTAACCCCCTAAACCTGACCCAAAAGAAATGGGCCGAATCTAGGAAGCCGCGTTTGAAAACTTTCCTCTCAAATAATAGATTTTAGGTTAAAATGATTATAAAACATAATTATTAATAAATAACAATATTTATCTTAAAATATCACAACTATGAATGAAGCTCAAATGTTAAAACACATTCTGATTGTTTATTAGAAACATCTAAATTAAAATCCAAAGATGCATGTAGAAACATAATCCTAAAATTCAAATCTCAATGTCCGAAATTAGAAAACATTCCAAAATAATGTTAAAATAATAGTTTAAATTAATTGAAAAGAGTTCATACTGAATAATAAAATATCTGAGTAAAAATACGAGAAGCTCCAAATACCAAGTCGCTTAAGAGAGTCTGATAATCTGAAAGAAGAACTATAGGGGTGTAAGCTAAAGAGGTTAGTGTGTCTCTAAAGTGAAAACAAACACAAAACCAAAACAATATTTTATTTTCTGATAAAGTCTTTTGAAATCACATTCAATCCAAGAAATCCGAATCATGATGATATGATGTCCGATGCATGACTCAATTGCCAACTATCCGATATCATACAAAGTGGAGGTTGCCCTTGCTAGAGTGGAGGTTTCCCTCACTTTTTACGTACATATTTCCGATCCATGACTCATGATATGGTTTGTTAACCAACCAACCAGATGGTGACACATGTCACCATCTGATTGGTCATAAACAATAAGTGGAAATAAAATTGAAGGGAATTACACTTGTGGGGAATTAAACCCATGCTAATAGCGTGGAGGAGTGATGCTTCACCCGCTGAGCCTAGTTCACTAATGTCATATGGGATAATAACATATTTTATTAAAGAATTACTTTGTTGGTGAAACTAAAGAGGGGAATTAATGAGATTCGAACTTGGGACTAATTGTACAAATCTAAAATACTAAACCACTAAATCAACCTTGTAACATATGAAAAATGTGACTACATATAATATATGAATTGAGTAACAATTAACGAAATATATATTTTTTGAAATCTAATGAAATAATAAATATGATTAATTATATTGATATTTTATTATAAAAAATTAAAATATTAATGAAAATAATAATGTCTAAATTATTAAAAATATTGAAAATATATTAATAAATAGTATTTTTAATAATATACTTTTTAATAAAATAAGTAAATATGATTAATTATATTAATATTATATTATATAATATCACAATATTTTTATTTTCTATAATAAAATATCAATATAATTAATCATATTTATTATTTCATTAATTATTACTTAATTCATAAAGTATATGTAGTCACATTTTCCTAAGTTATAAGGTTGATTTAGTAGTTTAGCATTTTAGTTTTGATAATTAGTCTTGATTTCGATTCCCATTAATTCCCCTCTTAAGTTTTCACCAACAAAGCAATCCTTTAATAAAATATATTAGTATCCCATTTCACATTAGTGAACTTGGCTCAACGGCTGGAGCATCACTCCTCTATGGGTTTAATTCCCCATAGGTGCAATTCCCTTCAATTTTATTTCCTCTCATTGTTTAAATCTATTAAATTAAATAAATTAAAACTTAAAAATATATGGGACACATGTCGTCATTTGGTTGGTTAGTTAATTTTATTTAATTAAATTAAAATTAAGACCAAAATGATATAATATGTAAATAACATGGACTAAATGTGTAATTTTACAAATTTTTGTTAACTGCCACGTCACCCATCCGTTAATTTTTTAACGACAGTGATCAAAATAGGTCAATTTAATAAGTTTGGTGGTATAATTGGCGAGTTCGATAGTTCGATGGTCAAAATAGGTACGCCCTAATAGTCCGATGGTCACTAGTGTAGTTTACCCTAATATTTATTACTATAACTAACAAACCAACTATAAACATAAGACTAATTCGAAGGTATACTCACGTGCGAATCTCGAAGAACATGCCAGATTCGCAGAACGTGCCCAATCGTTTAGAACAAATTGATTGGTTGGTTAATTTTATTTAATAAAATTAAAATTAGGACCAAATTGATATAATAGGTAAATAACAGGGACTAAATGTGTAATTTTACAAATTTTCGTTAACTGCCACATCACCCATCCATTAAGTTTTTTAACGACGGTGGTTAACATAGGTCAATTTAATAAGTTTGGTGGTCTAACTGACGAGTTCGATAGTTTGGTGGTCAAAATAGGTACGCCCTAATAGTTCAGTAGTCACTGGTGTAGTTTACCCTAATATTTATTACTATAACTAAGCCACAAACTATAAACATAAGATTAATCTAAAGGTATACTCATGTATGAATCTCGAAGAATGTGCCCAATCGGGTTCGAATAGTTGTAATTAGCAAAATAGAGCTTTTGGGTTCGAATTTAACAAAACAGGCAACAAATACGGATTTAGGACGTCAAAAAAAGTTCGAGTGAAGGTTATCAAAGAGTCAACTCTAGTCAACTCTAATCAAAGTCAAAGTTCAGGTGAAGGTTATCAAAGAGTCAACTCTGGTCAACTCTAATCAAAGTCAAAGTCAACTCTAACTATCAAAGTCAACTCTAACGATCAAAGTCAAAGGTCAACGATCAATGGTCAAAGTTGAATTGATCGATTAAAGTCAACTCTATCAAACTGGTCAAAGGTCAAACCGGTTCGGGTCAATGGTCTGGATTGGTCAAACGTGTCAGGTCCAGGTCGGGTCAACAGTCAAGATTCGGTTCGGTTCATAAATTTAGATCCGGTTCAACTCACTGGTTGGTTTGGTTTAGCATACTGGTTCATTTCGGTTCAGAAATTCAAATTCGGTTAATAACTTGTTTGGGTCACCCTTGTCTCACTAAAAGGGTCTCATATAAAGCTTTCAGTTTGGGCTCAACCATAACATAGCCCAATTCTCATTTTGATTTGTCTCTTAAACCCTTGGCCAAATATGATACACTGCCCAACACACATAAGGGTTTCATCTCTTACGGTAAGATGATCTAGGGTTTCCTGAACACCCAACGATGGCAGCAGCGGTGATGGAAGACAACGACGGCGGCGGTGATAGAAGACAACATCGGCAGTGCGAGTGCAACTGAAAAGACGACGAAAGGGTTACCAAGGGTAGAAATCACAACAACGGCAAGGTCAGACACAACTATACTTTCCCACATCTCAATCCGAACATCAAAACATAAGGAGAACAAGGTAACAGCTTACCAAAATCAAATATGAGAGAGGTAGACAGCAGAGCACGACGACACAAGGAGAAACCGAAGGGTTTCTTTCAGATTTAGAGAAAACAGTGAAGAGGGAGACAGTCCGAGACCAAGGGTTTGTTCGAAAGGGGACGACGACACGACGGTGAATGATGACACAAGGAAGAATCGAACGGTTCTTCACAGATTCCGAGAAAACGATGCAGATTAGTGTTGAATGGATGGGTGGGTTTTGGTCAGATACCGAATGATGGTGGCGGCGCTCTGGAAGGAAGAAGCTAATGCCCTCTTTGGAGCTTGATCGGAACTGAAAGGGGAATGAGACGTTATTTACGAGAGCGAGAAAGAGGGGTGCGGCTGATGCAAATGGATTATGGAAGATCTAGGGTTAAGGGTTGGTTAAAGGAATTAAATATTCTCATAAAATGGGTAAATCGCATACTAAAGGCCCAAATTCCCTCCACATTTTAGAATGATCACAAAATTTCAATTTTTCTCAAATTGCTCACTAAATTCGTTTTAGAAAAAGAAATCAAACTCCTAATTCAACAATTAGGGTTTCAAATTATAATTCCTAAAAGTTAGGGTTTCTAAATTTAGGGATTTTATAAAAAAATTAGGGTTTTTCGAATTGGGGAATTTTTGGGTGTTACAAAACGGTTGCATTGACGGATCTCCTTCTTTGTTCATTTCATTTTATTTTCATTCTGTTTTTATGATGGTGTTAATTTCAAAGGATATGGTGTTGATGGTTCCCCCAACCATGAACTAAATTTCTTGAGTTGGTTCGAGATGTTTTTGCGATGAACACTCAGTTATTTTTCAGCTTTTAATAATTTAATACTTTAAAATTTTTGTCTATCTTGCTAATGCTTAATTTTCTTCAATTGGTTTTCATACTACAGTTGGCATTGCATGCCTATTATCCCTTAATATATTAAAACGATTAATTGCTAGGTACTAAGGTGAGAAGTTTCGACAGAAGATGTTCAAGTATATGAGCCTACTTCGGGAGTGAATCTACCCCTTAGAAGTAAAGATTAGAACTTTGCCAAGTTAATTATTGAAAAACCTCTCTATAGACATATAAAAGTTAATCATAATTAACTTAGGGTATTACCATTGATAGAGGTAATACTACTTAAAATTTGCTCGACAATAAAACCAAGGCTGAAAGTTATTAGTTGCTGCCATATCTAGTGTAAAATTCAAGCATCCCTTACCAATGCAACCATCCATTTGAATACATTTGTTTGCCAAACTGCCTGAATTTTCATTGCATTTTTTCTTATTCATTTTTCATAAATCCAAAGTCCAAATCCAATTCAAACTCATTTGTTTCATTTCACAAGTAAAATTGTAGCATTTAATTCATGGACAATCCTTGTGGATACGATACTCAGCTTACTGTTGCATTACTTGCTGATCGTGTATACATGCACGTAAAAAGACGTAAACTTGGCATTATTTTCTAACATATTACGTTAATTCATCAATTATTTTACAAACATTAGTTAGTCGAAGGTAAACATAAGTTGCACTTATCAGTGTTTGATGCAAACCAAATATTAAACATAGATAACACTTATTAATGTCTAAGAGTAGTTTAGTAATGCATATCTCAAGGACCAAGAAGACTAGAAAATTTTGAACTCGTTTTCATTTTCATTTTTAGCCACCAAACTCTAATATTAGTAGAAATTGATAAAAACATAATTTGATTCTCCTTATTTTATTGGATTTAGTGCGAAAAGTAGAGATGGATAGTTTTGGGAATTTCCTATGTTAACTCATCAAGCATTTTAATTGCTTGTGGAGTGCCAAATGGATTTGTAACATGAGTTAGACTAGATGTGGCATGACTCATATTCTCAGTTGCACTTCATAGTTTACCAATCTGCATAGACAACCTTGTATCTTCTTTAATTTACTTTGATGAATTTTTCTCAATCTTCATATTAGAAGGTCATGTCTCAGTGGTTTTTCATTTTTGTTGCACATGTATATGCTCGGACTGAATTTCAGGACTGTCATTATTTTTACCATATCCTACTTGACTTGACATGTGAAAATCATTCATTGCATGTTCTTCCCCAATTTTATCAAGTATCTCATTACCATTTGTAGAGTTGAGAGGAGCTCGATTCGATTAACCGATGTTGCTCACCAAGTGGTGGAGAGGTGGATTTTTGGGTGGATTTGGTGTGGAAGCTAAAATGTAAGTGACACAATGATTTTAGAGTGGTTCAACCTTCTAACCAAGGTCTACATCCACTACCTTAGCTCCCCACTAAGGATTTCCAATCAATCCACTATTGATTCGTCCCCTTTTCTAGGCTTAGGAGGAAACCCTTATACACCGATCAAGCTTTCTACCCAAAGCCTTGATCAAACCCTCTTTTACAAAGAGATAAATTTAGCAAACACAAATCCCTCTAATATGTGTTTGTTTGCACAACTAAAGCACTCACCCAAAACCTAAAACACTTGAGCAAATTTGACAATTTTGGCTCACTAGTGTTTGTCTATACAAGAATTGACAATTTAGGCACTAAGACAATATTTGATCATTTGTTGATTGACAATATGAGCATTAACCATATCTTGATGCTTGGAGGTCCCTTTTATACTCCTTGATGAGTTTATAGCCGTTGCTAGCCGTTGGGGTTGATTTGGAGCCGTTGAGGACTTTAATTCCCACCATAAATGCACTTATGCAGCTCACCGTTTCGAAACAGCCGTGCCCGTTTCGAAACACCCTTTAAGTAGAAAGAGTCGTTGCAGTCTGATGAGGCACCCATATCGGAACGCTCTTGGCCGTTTCGGAACACGTATCAAAACGCCTAGTCCCGTATCAAAACGACCTGCATTTAAATGTTAGTTGAGAAATAGCTGTTGGGGTTTATGACCGTTGTGGTCGAAGCCACGTAGGCGTATCAAAACGGCATAGCCTGTTTCGAAACGCTACTAAAAAATCTCATCCAGGGAAAGCCCGTTTCGATACCCATATCGAAACACTTTTGCTACTGGAGACTTCCGTATCGAAACACCCTAAGGTGTTTTGAAACGTCTAGAAGGTTTTGTGTAGATTGGCTTTTGAAAACATGTGAAAACCTTTTAAAAACTTCACTAAACATAGTTTTAAGTTATTTGGACTTTGGAAATAGTTTTGAATTCTTTTTAAATGAGTCCAAAATATTTTTCAATTATTATATCAAAACATTAGTTCTACACCATCATACTAATAGAATAATAACTGGGCAATGTACCCGAAGAAGGTACCCATACTTTATCACCAATGGCAACTATTCCTCTAAACATTTGGTCCAACTTTCTTTCCACTTTGGGATAAATACCTGCAAAACTGAATCTCTGAACTTTAGGCACCACCTAAATTCTAAACCCTACAACCTAAACCCCTAACCTCTAAACCCTAAATTAAAACCCTAAACCCCTAAATAACCCTGCTTGTGGAAACTTTGTTTTCCACTGCCAGTGTATAGGATATTAATCCTTATAAATATCATTAGAAATAAGGAAAACAAAAAAAATAATAATAATTAACACACATTAAGTGTACTTTTCCACCGGTCTTCTGAGGCATCAATGGTTCTTTTTATATGATCCCATCCTAGATTAGTATCTTTCGCTTTAAGCTTTTTCCACAACTTCCATTCTTTCTTTAATAAATCTTATCTATTCTTCAATTGTCTTTACATATAAGACTTTCCTATCTCATTCTCAAATTTTGAACTATTTTATCCATCCTTATTTCTTAAAATGAGTAATAGTCAGGGCTGTTCATTGTCGGGTACTCAGTTTTCGGGTAACGAGTCACGGGTACCCGGTTCACATTTTTATTTATTTATTTTTTAATTTTAAAATTTATAATATCGCATTGTAAACCCATAAAATTTAAAAGTTCATAATACATAATTCAAACACAAAAATTAGTAATTTGAAGTTAGTTTTAAGATGATATATATATATATATATATTAAAGTTTATCACCAAAAAGACATTAAAAATATTAATCTTGTTTTTTCTTTCGAATCTCGGTATGTAAATGTAAAAAAACTCTATTTAATAAATAAATTGAAAATTTTAAAACTTTAAAAATACATAATACAAACATAGAAATAATTTAGAGATTTAAATTTAGTTTTTGGTAAAAATATTAAGAATCTAAAATAAAAATATAATTTAAAATTAAAAAATAAAATATATTAAAATTATCGGGTCGGATACCCAGTTACCCAAAAGAATCGGCCCAAACTCGGCCCAATTACCTGGGAAAAATCTCAGGTCGGGTAATTTTTTTGGGTTCAGGTCGTCGGGTTTGGTCAATTGGATCTGGTATTTTTGAACACCCCTAGTACCAAGTCTATTACCATTTAATATCTCCTTAATACAAATATCACGAAATATTACTGTCAACCTCCTATATCATACTTCTTTGACTTTTTCACCACTTGCTTTAACAAGCGAAGTACTTTTCATCTATCATATATATTCAAATTATTTATAAAAATTAAACGTGGGAATACTTGATATATATTACACTTTGGTTCTAGACTATAAATAATTGAACACTTTGTTTTCAGCAGCCTTACACGCCAATAAAAAGTAATTAGATCATAAGGTTATCGTTCCCTTGTTACACGATAGCCTAGGATTATCAACAAAAGCTACTGACAATGTACACGAATCTAACCACTTGCAAGCTCCAATTTAGATTGCATAGCTAAAATCAGTCAAGAAAGACATGAAGAAATATTATTCTGTTTCCAAGTTTTTTATTAGTCTGTATTTTAATTATTAGCAATGTAATCATAGAATAAAAACTGATGTGATCAACATTGAAACTTACCACATCAAAGGCATAATTTAATCAATATAAGCATCAAATCTATGGTAATCAATATGAAAGCTCCTCCAACAAACAATGCACACTCATTTATACTAAGTTCATGTAGGACCACTCTGAAAAATAAATCATATTCAAGTTCTTCATCAAACATTACACGTCAACTCATATAACTATTTAAACTACCATAAGGACTTAACATGCCACCATACTAGGAGAGTTTAGGGGAAAAGGAATAATTATGTAGAAGAGCTTCAAAATTTTACTTATGACACTCGCAAATGCAATCCCAAGTAACTAAAGACAATGACCTTCATAGAGCAATCAAAAGTACAACGAATAAGCTTTTAAGCTTAATGAGGTAGTCAAAGTCATCTTGCACTAAATGCTTGATTGAAAGATGCACACTATAAGGATAAAAAGAAACTTATGGCATCATATCAAGTTATAGAATCTTAACATAACATGTCATAGTTTTAGCATCATTACTAATATTCTAACAAGGTTTCTTTTAATCTATACTAATTTCATTAGGCATAATCTTATAAACATAAATGTATCACTTTAAAAAGTACATATTCTAAAATATCAACCATTTATTTATAAAAAATCATTTATTCATTACTTAACTTGTTTGATCATCACAACATTTATTCATGTTTTCTTGATTTTCTTTTTAACATAACAAACAACATTTCTCATTCATATCTTGAACATAGATTAGCCATTCTTTTAACTTTCATTCTTGCATTCAAGGCAACTTCTAGAAAAAGCCACTAACTTTACATAATGGTCTTATTAACTTCCAAGGCTTTTCACTTTCATCACTTTACAAATTAGTCTACAAGACATTTGTCACTTTGATTGGGTTATGCAATGACATTTATCATGCAAATTGTAGTAATGATACCATCACTATTATCTTGAAAATAATAGCACGTACAAACTTTCATTTTAACATTGTAATATCCCAAAATATAGCCTATAAGTATGTTACAACTTTGATTGTGATTCAATTGGATTAAAAATATCTTTAGCATTGAATGAGTTTAGGACCTATTAAGAAATTTGAAGCGTCTGATAGATAAATTGAAAGGAATATCTCGAAGAGTTTTGCTTGTTGGAGGTTAGCACGTTGACAAAAGAAAAATTCAAGGATGTGTCCACATGTTAATCGAAGAGGAATACAAGGGTTTAGAGGGAAGGAAGGCCTCGGTCATAGTGTATGATATTTAACATGTCATCTTTCTTCCTCAATCAACCGAACATCAAAATGATGAGAGAGAAAGCCTGACTTTTATCCATGGATATGAAGGATTTTAGCTTAGGATGACCCATATTCTAGCCTCTTGTTCGAATAGCTTAAGAGAATGGTAAGTATTCTCTTTATCTCCCCCAATTTAGAGTTTGATTTGAGAATTGGAACATATGTATGTTCATAGTGAGTTTATTTGGCTCATTCGAATAGTTTGTATGCTGAAAAGTTTCCATGAAATGTGAATTTGTAAAATAGTTATGATGATAAATCAACTTAAGAATGAAATCATTGGTTGGAAAGGTAGTTTCCTTTGTTTGATTAGATTAGGCAAATGCTCAATGGTCATACTCGGTTTTAAATGTCATGGTAAGCTTAAATTTTTGTTCACACGTATATGTTATACTTGAAACTTGAAATTTACTACATTGCTTGCGAGTAACCATTTAGGAACTAATTTGATCTTAAGAAGACTATTTCAAAACTGTTTTGAATATGTAATTAGTGGAGGGACTGTTTTGCAAGCTTAGGGGGGCTGTTATGGGGTTCATAAGGACTGTTTTAATGTTTGTATTGGACTGTATAGTAAGCTGGGAAAATCAGGGGCTGATTTGTACCTTAAAGTTTAAAGACTGTTTTGTAACCAAATAAGCTGCCATGTTTTGTGTACATATGAATATAAATGGACTGTTCTTGATCGAAAATGTATGTATGTTTGAAATCTGCCCAGTTTTGATGAATATAGGTTGAAAGTAGATTGTTTTGAGGAAATAAAAGTGCATATGTATGGATTGCCCTGTTTTACATTAACATGAATGTAAGTGGACTGTTTGTATGTATAAAAACATGTTAGGGGCTGTTTATGAAAGTATAAATGTTTATACAAGTAATTTTAGGGGCTGTTTTGTGTGTCTAAATGTAAAGTGGATTGTTTTGTTGTACTCATAGTGTAGGTTCATGTGTATGTATTTGCGATTGAATAGCTAAACTAAATGAGTGATAAATCAAGTTCTAATTCATGAATGCATGTTTTGTTATATCTAGACACACAAGGTTATGAAGATGGAAAGACAAATGTAGATCACCTAGGAGATAAGAAAAAATAGATTCTTATACATGAGCAAATTAGCTTGGAACAAATTGTAAGTGTAGTTTTAAGTCTCGGAATAGGCTAGTAACCTTCCCGAGCATCTCTTGTTGTTTAATTACATTACTTTGCCTTGGAATATGCTATGCACAAATGAGATTAGAAGTAAGGTAAGTACCTGAATTTTTGGTATGATAAGCTATTGAGTTTACAAGCTAAATTTTCGTAACATTTTTGTAATTTACACAATAAGTAATGTTTGATAATAAGATATTGAGTTTATATAATGGAATTAAGACATGTTATCATATTTGAATCTTTGTTGATATATTGATTTGTGTATGATCAAGGTTTTCATTTACATAGACTCAATAGACCTACATTCAAAGCCATACTCGGTTCCTAAAGTCAAAATGGATATGTTCGATCAAGTTTGTCATTTACCTAGATCCGATAGACGCGATCTAACACCCCTAATGTATTAAGGTATAAATAAAGTTAAGGGGGGGGGGGAATGGTGAAAATGAAGAACATGGCAGCCTAGGGAGAAATTATTTCATAGACCCTATTCACCACGTCATTCGTGGTCCAACCAATAAGATCCATCCACTTCAAAATAACTACCCATTAACTAACCACTCTCTATCAACATGTAGGAAAGAGGTGATGATTCACCTTGAAAAAAATGATATGGATGAACCCTATTGGATGGGACCACGAATGACGTAGTGAACAGGGTTCATCTAATAATGTTTCCAGCCAAGGGGTATAAACTCGTGACATTTGCCTTGGTGATCATAAGCCTTAATCTTTGGGCTAAAGACAACCTTTGGTTAAATCTTACACCAACCTTCTATTCAACTGTGTTTTGATGGTATGTGATAATTAAAAATATCTAAACCACCCACCTACCGTATTAAATGTTCATCTTTGAACCTGACCCAAATAATATAATAATAATAATAATAATAATAATAATAATAATAATAATAATAATAATAATAATAATAATAATAATAAATAAATAAATAAATAAATAAAATAAAGCTTCTAAACCGTTCTCTCGACCCCTCACCTACCCCATACTGATCACCGCTCTGATCTATAGTACCGTCGAGCGGTGTACGTCACCGCCAACACCAACAGTTCCTCCGTCGCATCCTGAGCTTAGCTCTACCAGTCTCTCGCACAGTTCAGCCGTCGTTTTCCGTAGAGAACCTTTTGAAGGTTCATCAAGAACCAAATATCGTTCGCCACTATTTTTTATGGTTTTCGCCCGCCTCGACCATCTGTTCGCCGTGTCAATGCTACCATCATCTTCCTCATAGCTGGACGAACAAAACCCACACGATCAATCACTAGTTCGACGCTGTGTAAAGCCTTGTCGAAGTTACGGTGTTTTTGAACAGTTACTCTTGTTTTGGGTAAGTCTGATAAGGTTTCCGACCTATATCTGGGTTATTTGAGATCATGGTTGTGTTATTGGGTAAGTCTGATAAGGTCGGCTCGAACTTGGTGTGCCAAACCTTGAACCAGCCTGAACCCATTTTGAACATGCTCGAGCCCATTAATTGATCCAGCCCAAACCTGAACCGTATGACCCAACTCGTCTGATCTGACCATTCTGATCCGACCTGACCCGTTGACCGAGTCAACTAAGTGAGTCAACTCGCTCGAGTCAACCCAGTTGACTAATAACCCGACCCATCCCGTTGACTGACGTCAGCGTTGACTTTGACCGTTGACTGTCCCTTAACCGTTGACTTTGACCAAAAAGTCAAAATTTCTAAAAATGCATATTATATGTTTTTCGGCGTCCTAAGTCCGTTTTTGAATTCTATTTCGCAAAATTCTAACCTGAAGGCCTCCGAATCTAACCTTGAACACAAGAATGCATGTGTTTAGTTTTCCTTTAGTTTAAAGGTTGTAATCAAGCTAAGGATTGATTATAGATCATGTTTAATTGAAGGTATTCATGTATCTTCGTATTCAAGAGGTAGAGGATGTCGAATTTGGGTTCAAGAGTGTTCAAATTTTCTTTCAAGGGTGGACCGATATAGCAAGGATTCAAGGTAATACATTACTACCTCTTGTATGCTTTATGAAACACATTGGTATCCGGTAAATGCTTGCATTAACATGGTTGAGTATATGATTAGTGTTGTTAACGTCCATTTGATTACGAAAAAATGATAGTAAACCAACTAAGACTAAAATTCTCGGTTACGAAGATGGGTGACATGTAAGAACTTCTGAGATCTAATAATATTTTATAATAATTTTATACCTTAATCTAGTATGACTGTTAATGATCTCAGTTTGATTTCTATTCATTGATTTCTTTGTTTGGTTATCAAACACAACCATTGTCACTCTTCTCCCCTTTTATCTTCACCGTTTTCACCTCCGTTAACATCTCCGACCACCATGCCGCCTTTCTCATATGGTATCATTCGTCGTGTCAATCCTGAAGTTGTTCCGTCGCCCCGCTGCTGATTGCTTCAGATTTCAGTCACCATTGCTCATCAGTTTTATTTTTTGTTCAGATCGAGAATCTGCCTTTCCATTCAGATCTGTAACCTCGCCTTCAACGCCGCCACCGACCATCCTAACGTCGGTTATGTTCCCCTGCCGCTAACGATCCTGAAGCTGTTTCTTCGTCACTTTGATTTTTAGCCATCATCGATTCTTTGCGATCTCATTTTTTTGCTCACTGATTCTGATTCACTCAATCAACATTCTTCATCGGATATTGTTGTTGTCGCTGTCGTTTCTCTTAATTCACTTCTTTACAGTCTTGATCTGTTCACTGTTGACGGAGCTACAGTCTTGATTATCAGACGTTGCTTGTGCAATTCTCGGATATCATTGACTTGCCTCGTAGTTCTATTTTCTGGTGAGATCTTTCAATTTGTTTCTTGCTTGCGTCATCTGGAACAAACCTCTACAACACTCAACTTATTCTCAGATTAGTTCTTTGATCAAGTTTCTTGTGATGAATCAATGTGATGCATTAATCGAGATAAATAAATTTAGTCTTGGTTGGTTTGAACTACTACTTCGGGTATGATTTGTTATTATTGGTTCACCTGGTTCTGCATTTCATTGAGAGGTCACATACTATGAGGTTTTTTGTTTACTTGATGATGTACATGGTTAAGATTGCTAATTGAGATCAACACCAGCATACGTCAGTCTTGCTAATGTTGGGGGCAGTGAAGCACAATAAGGCTTTGATGCTAAAGCTTGGTTATGGTTCTTTGTTTTAATCTCTGCCTTGTGGTAATTCACATGTTGCTCTTCGATATTTCCTGAATAGTCTTGAAGTACCTCTTCGGTCATTGAGAGTTCAAGTCTACTATTGATAGATTTCTGGTTTTTGTGTTCATTGGTTTGAGCATGAGTTATTGCTGAAACTGTGTTCTAATTTGGTTCTAGGCTGGCTTTTATTTGTTGAATACTGATCCCTGATGATAAAGAATTGAGTTGTTTTGTTTATGTCAGTTTGATGAGATCCATTTTAGAAGTCAATTAGAAGTTGCTCATTTCGATAATGCACATTTAGTATATGTTCTTTGCTGTTGGGATAGTCCATACATAACTAGTTGGTGGTTGTTTATTGTTGTTTGTTGGGATAGTGCTTCTTGTTACTTCATTTTGGTTCTTAGTTGGTTGTTGCATCTCTTTTGAAGACTGTTGGTTACTAGTTTTTTTCCTTGTCGCTGAGAGCTGGTGTTGGTTGTTGAATTGTATTGCTTAAAGTTGATGTCAGTTTTCATTGTCAATCTGTTCTTTCACAAGGTAACATGGAACTTGAAGCTTTCAAGTGTCCATGGAAGAAAATCTCAGGGGAATGTATAGTGTTTAACAACCTTGCATTCCATTAACTAGAAAAAATAGGGTGTTTCTTGCTCGGAAGAGGGCTTCAGATTGCATTCGGGAGTTTGTAGCTTAACCGCCATCCTCCCAACAAAAAAGAAGGATCGAATAAGTGACGAATGAAGAGAGTGAATATGAAGAAAGAAAAATTTCTAAAGGAATTAAGGATAAAAAATTTGTATGATAGAACAATGAGTAAGAACTATGAATTTATGTTTGAAGGAATTCTGAATGAAAGAATGAAGAAGAAATCAATTTTTTTTAAGTGTGTACTACCTCTACCAGCTTCCAATTTATGTTTGATTCAATTTGAAGATCTTTATACTTGATTTAACTTGAAGAAGAAGAAGAAGAAGAATAAGAAGAAGAAGAAGAAGAAGAAGAAGAAGAAGAAGAAGAAGAAGAAGAAGAAGAAGAAGAAGAAGAAGAAGAAGAAGAAGAAGAAGAAGAAGATAGTGAATGAAGATATTTCAAGGAAGCATATTCACTTGCACGTGTAATTTCAGCTCTCTGTTTTTTTAGCAGTTCAATTTGAAGAAAGAAGAAAGGAACAAGAAGCAGGGTGAATGTTAAAGAAAGTAAGCAGTTTTACTATTCACTTAATTAGTTGAAATTGTTGGATTAGTTTGATGATTAAACGTGTTCGCTTCATCAGTTTATTAGAGATGTTAGTGAGCCGTTTTGAGCTGTTTCATTTACAGTTTTGATATTGGCTATATAAGCCAACAATTGTAATGGGTCAATATCTTGAAAAATATTAATTCATTTTAATAAAGAAAATATATTTCTATTCATTGATTTCTCTATTTGGTTATCAAACACAACCATCGTCACTCTTCTCCTATTTTATCTTCACCGTTTTCACCTCCGTTAACATCTCCGGCCACCATGCCGCCTTTGTCACACCCTTGAGGTGTAAGATGACTAAAATACCCGTGAAAATGAAAGCTATCTAGAATTTTACTTTAGATCTGGTAGAACAACTGATTCTTCTGAAAACTTTGGAGTACTTGGATAGTTGTGGTAACAAGACTTAAACCTTTGAGATTATAAAGTACTTAGATTTTCTTGAATTCTTAATAAATCTCCGAAGATAAATTTAAGGGAAACTATTTGTAAGTCTGAATTAATCAAGTGACGTAAAATATTAAATTGATTGAGATGGCTAACAATGATTTAAAATAAGGATAAGATTGAACTGATTAGAATGATCATGATGTCCAAAAACACTAAAGTATCCTCGGGCACCAAAATTTCCAAATTAACTGGAAAAGATGAGTAAACTCTCGAGTTCTAAAAATGGATGAATTGTGTGGATGTACCAAAAGTACCTGAATGACTGAAACACCATCGAGTACTTAAATGATCGAAATACGTACGTGACTTAAGAGAGGTGGAAGCTTGAAAAATCATGAAATTTCTGATAGATCACAAATGATTGTAATACCTCTATGGGTCTTAAGCCTGACTTATGAAAATTAGTCATTCTTAATACTGTTACAATAATGAAAGAATATTGCTCAAATACATGATCAACTATACGAGGCTTGTTCCAGGATAATCTGTGATGGTGAATTGTTCAACTATACCGCACATCTAGAACTAAATATGGAACACGTGTGAGGTGTAAATTTTTGAATGCTTGAAAATTAATGCATTAAAGAGATGTTGTTAATGGAATAGATTTGAAATCCTGGCAAGCCGTCAACAATATTTTGTACAAAAATTCTCTAACTTACCCTATCAGGGTAAAATTATGAAAATGCCCTTGAGTGGTGAACTGATCAAAACGCTCTTACAAGCAAAATTGACTAGAACTCTCATGATAAATCCAAAATATTAATTGATACTAATCTATTCAGCTTCCCAAAATCAATCTTGATATATCTAAATTCATGCGTAGTCAAGATACAATGGAAATTCTAAAAGATCATGATGTATAATTCTTGAATACCTGGATGAAATCCATATTTATCAAATTCCTACAAATAAGTTCCTTGATTCTGAAATCAGTCTAGAACGGATTATAGTTTTGTGCCTCCCTTCTATGATTATTAAGGGCCTCTGAGTGTCAATTGGACCATATACTGTGTTTCATGTGTCCATGAGTATTCTCTTTGTTTTAAACCAATATTATCTGCTCTGAATTAAAAGTATTACAATGTTATTCAAAATGAAAGCAATCTCTGGATTCTGTCTTCTGATACAAAAATATATATGATATTTGTCTTTTAATACAAAAATAAATCTGACGTATGTCTTCTGATATAAAATATATTTGATATCTATATTCTGATATTACTGTTTACTGGATAATAACTAATTTTATCTGGATATGATTGAAGATCTGTAGGCTTAACTGGTAAGCCCTTTTGGACCTAAGATATCCCCTACGCCCAACGGGCCTAGGGAGTCTTTCTGTAAGCTCGTACGCCTAATGGGCCTAGGGTATGTCTTTCTGGATATAGTTATGGGATATTGCATAATGGCATACAATTGTAGGGTAGGTAGATGACTAAAATTAAACTTTCTGACTCTTTCTGAAATCCACCCTACTAAGTTAATGTACCAAAGTCTGAAACTCTCAGTATGGTTCTAATCTGCTCTTAATGAAACAACTAAACCCCCTGAGTCAACTTATGTAATCTATATCTCTTCCAAATCTCCGGGAGATAGGTTTGTCGCCCTATACTCAGTGATTGAACCAAGAACAATTCTAATTAATTCAAATATAATGCTTTACTGAAATATTGAATTGTATTTTGAGCCTATTGTTGCGTGGTACATCATGACAATGTTAAGCTTGACATACCTGCTTGGGCTCTTAGAATCTTCTGGTAGTTCTGTATTACTGAGCTTTCTGAAGCTCACATTGTTTTTACCATCGCAGGTCAAAAGATCGAATATGTTGCATTTATCAACGTCTGTTTGAGAGTTTCTTCAGCTTTGCTTGCGAAGTACGATACCCGTTTAATTAGTGGACATGCATGTCACGTCTTGTTTCATATTTTAGTCTGAACTTGTATTAGAAAATTGTATCCTAGTTTTTGTTTCATTGTCTGAATGATTTCTGATATTGTATTTTAATTCAAAACTTGATTTATGATTTTAATTAGTTTGACAATTTGTTTTATTTGAATTTTTTTAATGTGAGTCTTTCCGGTGACCCGAATGTGACATCTTAGATTTAGGTGTGTCGAATAGTTGGGTATAAGGCTTACATTTAGTGGTATCAGAGCTTGGAGTTGCATCTTTCTAGGTAGATCGGTGGATCGTCTGTCATAGGATGTCTGGTCTTTACATGCCCCTAGATCATTACCGTACTCCTAAGTGACGGGACAATGATGTCGAATCCTTTCTTGTAATAAGTGCATCTAACCTTTATGTCTATAATAGCTCGATCTGTACTGGAAATGAATGCCTGCAACATTCGTCTGTAATTCAAATTTGCTTGATGGATTTGGATTGGGAAAAAGAGAACCTGAGATGGTTAATGCATGTGAAATTATAGATCTGGTTCAGATTGAGAATAAATGTTTGACTATGTAAGTTAATTGATATAAGATTACCTGTAAGGCTATTCAGTGATAATGATTATGTTTGAGAATATTTTGATGGAAATTTGATAAAAGTGTTATGAATTTAAAAGGAAGGTGTTCGTGAAAGTGGCGAAAGTGTAAATTCTGTGGTGACTCTATTATGCACGAAGGAAACAGTTGTCTGAAAATTTTGCTAAAGGTAAGTGATATCCGTTCCAAACCTTGGTTATGTTTGACCTTCTTGAAGAAAGATTTTTTTTCTTTGGAAATGTGGCATGGTGTATCGTTATATTCAATCCCTAACTAAAACTCGATGTTACCTCTTAATTCTAGAAGGCCCTGTTGGATGCCTTGAGCACACGTCTTGATTTTAGGTACAATTTTTCTTCTGTAAATTGATGATCAACCTAGTTGAGTAATTCAATTTCTAGAGGGGATGCTTATGGGTTGTATGATTAACTTCTGTGGTAGTTGGGAAAGTCTCTTATCCATGATAGAGACCGTTTATAATAAAAGTTTAAGACAAGTGTTTGCTTGACTCTGTATGGATTCATATATCGTATTCTGATAAGTTGGTCTGAGGTGTATGAAGAGATGGTTTTGGGCCCAAGTAAGACTAAGTGATTGAGGATGCTACCATATTGATATGTGACCGTAGTCAGTCTAAGTGATTGAGGATGCTACCAGATTGATCTGTGACCGCTTGAGAGTCTTGAGAAACAAGCATGCTCTGATGGATAAGTTTCAATGCATGAATGGATGAAAAAGCAGTTTTTGCATTTCTCCGACTCTAGTAAATTTTGAAGGCGAATTTTTTTTAGGGGGAGAGTTGAAACACCCTAATGTATTAAGGTATAAATAAAGTTAAAGGGGGGAAATGGTGAAAATGAAAAATATGGCAGCCAAGGGGTTTAAACCTGTGACATTTGGCTTGGTGATCATAATCCTTAATCGTTGGGCTAAAGACAACTTTTGGTTAAATCTTACACCATCCTTTTATTCAACTTTATTTTGATGGTATGTGATAATTAAAAATATCTTAACCACCCACCTACCGTATTAAATGTTCATCTTTGAATCTGACCCAAAATAATAATAATAATAATAATAATAATAATAATAATAATAATAATAATAATAATAATAATAATAATAATAATAATAATAATAATAATAATAATAATAAAATCGAGCTTCTAAAGCGTTCTCTCGACCCCTCACCTACCACATACCAATCACCGCTCCGATCTACACCACAGTCGAGCGGTGTACGTCATTGCCACTACCGACCCGACTCGCCTGACTTGGCCCATCTGATCTGACCCGACCCGTTGACCGAGTCAACTCAGTGAATCAAACCGTTGATCGAGTTAATTGAGTGAGTCAACTCGCCTGAGTCAACCTAGTCGACTATTAACCCGACCCGTAACCCAACCTAGCCCGTTGACCTGGCCTGTTGACTAATGTTAGTGTTGACTACTGACGTCAGCATTGACTGCTGATGTCAGTGTTGATTTTGACAGTTGACCTGCCCGTTAACCTTTGACTTTGACCAAAAAGTCAAATTTTCTAAAAACACATATTTAATATTCTAACCTGAGTCCATTTTTGAAGTCTGTTTTGCAAAATTCTAACCTGAATGCCTCTGAATTTGACCTTGAACCCAAGATTGCATGTGTTTAGTATTCTTTCAATTTAAAGGTTGTAATCAAGCTAAGGATTGATTATAGATCATGTTTAATTGAAGGTATTCATGTATCTTAGTATTCGAGAGGTAGAGGACGTCGAATTTGGTTTTGAGAGTGTTTCAATGTCATTTCAAGGGTCGACCAATATATCAAGGATTCAAGGTAATACATTACTACCTCTTGTATGCTTTATGAAACACATTGGTATCTGGTAAATGCTTGCATTATCATGGTTGAGTAAGTGATTAGTGTTGTTAACGTCCATTCGATTATGGAACAATGATAGTAAACCAATGAAGACTGAAATTCTCGATTATGAAGATGGTTGGCCTATAAGAACTTCTGAGATCTAATAATATTTGAAAATATTATTATACCTGAATCTAGTATGCATGTTAATGATCTCACTCTGAAATGCTAAGTCAAGAAATGATAGAAATGCCCTTGAGATGTAAGAATGACTAAATACTCGTGACTATGAAAGCTAACTAGAATTTTACTTTAGATCTGATAGAACAACTGATTCGTCTGAAAACCTTGGAGTACTTGGATAGTTGTGGTAACAAGACTTAAACCTTCGAGATTATAAAGTACTTAGATTTTATTGAATTTTGAATAAATCTCTGATGATAAATATAGGAAACTATTTGTAAGTCTGAATTAATCAAGTGACATAAAATACTAAATTGATTGAGATGGCTAAAAAGGATTGGAAATAAGGATAAGGTTGAATTGATCAAATTGATCGTAATGTCCAAAATCACTAAAGTTTCCTCGGGCACCGAAATTTCCAAATTAACCAGAAAGATGGGTAAACTCTCGAGTTCTGAAAATGGATGAATTGTGTGGATGTACTGAAAGTACCTGAATGACTGAAACACCATCGAGTACTTAAATGATCGAAATACCTACATGACTTGAGAGAGGTGGAAGATTGGAAAATCCTGAAATTTCTGATAGATCGCAAATGACTGTAATACATCTATGGTTCTTAAGCCCGACTTATGAAAATCAATAATTCTTAATATTGTTATAATAATGAAAGAATATTGCTCAAATACATGATCAACTATTCGAGGCTTGTTCCAGGATAATCTGTGATGGTGAACTGTTCAATTATACTGCACAGCTAGAACTAAATATGGAACACATGTGAGGTGTACATCTTCGAAAGCTTGAAAAGTAATGCATTAAAGAGATGTGGTTAATGGAATAGATTTGAAAGCCTGGCAAGCCGTCAACAATCTTTTGTACATAATTTTTTTTACTTACCATATTAGAGTTAAAGTACGAAATTTCCCTTGAGTGTTGAAATGACCAAAATACCCTTACAAGCAAAATTGACTGGAACTCTCCTGATAAATCCGGAATCTTGATTGATCCTATTCTATTCAGCTTCCCAAATTCTATCATGATTTATTTGAATTCATACGTAGTCAAGAAACAATAGAAATTGTGAATGATCATGATGTATAATTCTTGAATACCTGGATGAAGTCACTATTTATCAAATTTATATGAATAAGTTCCTTGATTCTGAAATTAGTGTAGAACGGATTATAGTTTTGTGTCTCCCTTCTATAATTATCAAGGGCCTCTTAGTGTCAATTGGACCATATACTGTGTTTCTTGTGTCCATGAATATTCTCTTTGTTTTAAACTAATATTATCTGCTCTAAATTAAAAGTATGACACTGTTATTCGAAATGAAAGCAATCTCTAGATTATGTCTTTTGATATAAAAATATATCTGATATCTATTTTTTGATACAAATAAATCTAACGTATGTCTTCTGATATAAAATATATTTGATATATATTTTCTGATATTATTGTTCTCTAGATAAAACTAATTTTATCTGGATATGATTGAAGATTTGTAGGCTCAGAGTTAGTAAGCCCTTTTGGACCTAAGATATCCCCTACGCCCAACGGGCCTAGATGAGTCTTTCTTAAAGCTCATACGCCCAATGGGCCTAGGGTAAGTCTTTCTGGATATAGTTATGGGATACTGCATAATGGCGTACGGTTGTAGGGTAGTTAGGTGATTAAAATTAAACTTTTTGACTCTTTCTGAAATCCACCCTACTAAATTAATGTACCAAAGTCTGAAACTCTCAGTATGCTTATAATCTGTGCTTAATGAAACAACTAAACTCCCTGATTCAACTTTTATAATCTATATCCCTTCTAAATCTCCGAGAGATAGGTTTATCGCCCAATACTCAATGATTGAACCAAGAACAATTCTATTATATTCAAATATAACGCTTTATTAAAATATTGAATCGTACTTTGAGCATATTGTTACCCGGTACACCATGATAGTGTTAAGCTTGCCATACATACTTGTGCTCTTACAATCTTCTGGTAGTTCTGTATTACTGAGCTTTCCGAAGCTCACGTTGTTTTTAACATCGCAGGTCAAAAGATCGAATATGTTGCAATTATCAACGTCGGTATGAGTGTTTCTTCAAGTTTTCTTGTAGAGTACGGTACCTGTGTAATTAGGGGGCATGTATGTCACGTCTCATTTCATATTTGAGTCTGAACTTTTATTAGAAACTTGTATCATAGTTTCTATTTCATTTTCTGAATGATTTTTAAAATTGTATTTTAATTCAGAACTTGATTTATGATTTTAATTGGTTTGACATTTTGTTTTATTTGAATGTTTTTAATGTGGGTCGCTCCGGTGGCCCAAATGTGACCTCCTATATTTAGGTGTGTCGCATAGTCGGGTCTAGGAAGAATAGAGCTATACATAAGATTGTGATTCATGTTCATTGTTATTTAATCTACCTCAATAAGCCATAGCTTACACTATTTTTTCGCTATATTTCAAGGTAACGTGCTTTCAGTTATCTCTTTAGCTTGGATGTGATCATAAGCGCCCACATGTATGCTTTGAACTTTACTATTATAACTCCTAGATGGTGGCACATAGATGTTTTATTTTCATAATGCATGTGATCATATCTTTGGCATCGATTGTATATAAGTAAACTTAAGTATGTAATATTTTGTTTAATGGTCCCTAAAAATGCCTTATGGTTGCTGATTGATGTGAGTTATGGTTTGTTTGTTCGAATAGTAGTGCTTATATGTATGTGTTCATGTAGGAATTTAGATCAATGATGCTACATGTGAATGAAGACTTAGAAATATCTATTACAAACTTAGGATCCTATCATGCTTAAGTTATTAGAAATATCTATATGATTATGTTAAAAAGGTATGCCATGAATTAGGAATGTTGCTTGAATGCATAAGTACATAAGAAACATTATTAACTCTAATTCGAATGATTGTGATAAAGTAACTTGGTAGGATTGTTTGAGTTTAAGACCTATTTTGGTAAGCCCTATTTCGAGCTTGCTATTTTGAAAGAGTTGAATTAGTTAAACTTGTCATGTTTCTAGTATAATATGGCTTGTTAACCAAAATGAAACCCAATCTTGCTTATGGTAATCAATAAATCGATTGATTTGAGTGATAATAGAATGTTTAATATGTTTAAAAACATTGAAAGATATCTAGTTGTTTTCCCTTGTTTTAAGTTGCCTCTTGTTTAAGAACTATGTTCTTCCTTTGGTTGAATGCTATGTTTAAATTGACACTAGTGAAAAACGACGAAAATCAAGATAAGGTCTAAATAACTCGATTCTATGTTTGCTTATACCATAATCACTTGGTTTTCTCGTCATAATTCAAGAAAAATGGTTGCAATACTAAGGTTAGGTCACCATTTTAAATCAAATTGCAATTATTTTGTACGACTGAATTTCGTAAAAGATGCTTATAAGTTCTCTTGTTTTTTGGGTGTTTCTATTTTTAATATGTGGTTTAGTTTGTGCTTGTTTGTTATGTAACACTTCCTAGTTTGGTTTACTCCTAAACCGGGTTAAAGGTGTTACATTTATTGATATCAGAGCCTAAGTTTTGTCGATTCTCAGACTAAACCGGAACTTGTTGCATCATTATAAGTTATTGTGCCATTTAGAAGTTAAATTTTATAAGTACTTGTGATCAATTTCTGATAAAAGCTCTCTTTTATATGTGACTAGTCTTTAGAAACGCTTGAGATATGTCTTGATTTAGATGCGAGAGCTCAACCGGCTCCTCCAATAGATGAGGAAATGTAAAAATGAACTAAGAGCAATAAAATTCTTAGAATGTTGTTAACATTAACAAGAGGCTCCTCTAAATCATCTTGTGCAGAAAGAATGTTTCCTTAGTATAATGAAAGCATTCAATAAATTTATTAATTCTCTAACACAAGATTCCTCGACCCGTTCCGATCTTTCTTTGGTTGTGCAACCAAGGAATTTGATAAGACAAGTTAGCATAATATCGAAACCTATACCTTCATGAGTACAATTAAATTGTACTCAAATCTTGTAGCCTTGTTTGATTCTAAATTGATTCGTCATGTATACAACTTCGGGGATTATCGTCAACATGAGAAGTGATGTTTCAAATTGAAGTTTATCTTGAATCCAACCTAGTTCCAACACTCTCGATGGGATAGTCAGTAGAATTTAATGAACTCAAGAAGTAGTTGCAAGATTTACAAGATAAAGGTTTCATCAGGCTTAGTTCGTCTCTTTAGGGATGTAACACCCCGTTTTTTTAAGAAAATAATAATACAAAAAAGGAAAATTATGCTTTCATGGGGGTTTGAACCCCCGACCTAGGGTCAAAAAGTGCAAGCCTTAACCATTTGAGCTAAGGTAGTATATGACTATAATCAACCTCAACTTCGTTTTAATTTATTCACTCTTGCTATATCGAAAATAATAAAAGTCTGAATCATTTTACCCATGTGTTAATTTTAGCCCCTCAAAAGAAATACCCAGGTTTTTAATCCCTTTCCCTCGCGACCCATCGCCCCCTTCGGCATTGCACCGATCTCGACCACAGCCGGCTCGTGGCATGCACTTCCACCACCGGCACGCTCGCTGTCGAGCAGCGAACCTGATGCCACCAACCACTCGCAGAGATCCCCAGTTGATCGTCGGGAAAGTTGGATCAAAGTTCGGGAGGTAACTCACCGACCGCCTCTGTTTTTAGCATTTTTCGGTGGCCCGAGTTACTTGTTCGTACCGCCGACATCTCCAGTGGACTCCCGAAGTTGAGGCGACCAAAACCCAGTGAACCGATCGCTCATCCGACTCCGTAAGGCCTTTGTCAGAGCTACATTGTTTTCCGACCACCTAGTGTCTTTTGGGGTAAGTTTCGGGCATAATCCGGCTTAAATCGTTGAATACTCAGCTTGGTTGAGTTTATAAATTCATGATCTTTGTTTTTCCGGCAGAATCGTGACCATTGGAGTCACCGGTGAAGAATCCGGTGTACTGTCGATGAGCTTGAAATTTTGGGTAAGTGAACCAAGTTCAAATCGTCCGAACCGGCCTGAGCCGGTCTGAATTGACTAGACCGGTTTAAACGGTCAGCCCAGTCGACCCGTCTGCCCGACCCAAACTCGACCCGAGTTGACTCAAACCTGACCCGAGTTGACCTGAACCTGACCCGAGTTTGACCCGTTGACCGAGTCAACCCAGTGAGTCAACCCGGTCAACCAGTGACATCAACATGATGTCAGCGTTGACTTTGACTGCTGACGTCAGCGTTGACTTTGACCAAAAAGTCAACTTTTTCCGAAAAGTCCTATTTTATGTTTTTCGACGTCTTGAGTCCAATTTTGAAGCCCGTTTCTTGAAATCCTAACACGAAAGTCTCCAAATTGGACATTGAACTCGAGTATGCTTATGTATTTTAATAATCAATTATGAGCAATATGAATAAGGACTGAAATTGGAATTTGTGCGATTGAAGGTATTCGAAGTTCCTTGTATTCGGGATGTTGAGGACGTCGCATTCGGGTTCGAGAGTGATCGAACTGAGTATCATGGTCGACTGATATAGCAAGTATCAAAGGTAATACACTACTACCTCTAGTATGCTTTATGAACATGTTGGTATTCAGTTAATGCATGCATGAATATGATGAAGAGTGCTGTTAACCCTGCTTAAGTCAAACCAGATATGAAATTGAGTATGATAACCTAGATAAGATCGAAATGCTCGAACGAGGAAGTTAACAAATGTAAGGATCTGGAGTTCAATAAATTAAGTAATAAGGCATCTAATCTCCAAACCTGTTTATTAATGTCAAATGAGTAAATGCTAAAAATATTTTGATATGAAATTATAAAAATGCCCTTAATGTATGAGAATGACTAAAATACCCTTGGAATTGGAAGCGATCTAGAAATCTACACTGGATATGGTAAAACAACCCGATTCATCTAAAATCCTCGAACTACTTGGAAAGTTAAGGTAACAAGATTTAAACCTTCGAGATTGTAAGGTGTAAGGCTTCCTTGAATGAATGAATCTCCGAATATAGATTTACGGGAAACTATCCATACCTCTGAATTAATCAAGTGGCTCAAAATACTGAATTGATTGTAATGACTAAAAGTATTGGAAATATTGTTATGGTTAAATTAATCGGAATGATCATAGTGACCAAGGAGGCTGAAGTATCTTCGGACACCCAAGTTTGCAAATTAACTGGAAGGATGGATAAACCCTTGAGTCTGAAATGAATGAAGTGGTTGGAGAGTACCGAAATTTCTTGAATGGCTGAAACACCCACGAGTACTTAAATGATTGAAATACTATAAATGGTTCAATTGACAGGAATGATGGATATCCCGAGCTTCATAATGACTGAAATACCCCCTTGACTGAAATAAGTAAATTGCCTTTGATGAAATTCTAGAAATGCCAATAAAGCTGAAAATGACTGAAATGCCCTTAAGGGTTGAAGCATGACTCATGTACGTCAATCACTCCTGGTATTAATATAGGGATGGAAGTTTTTCCGCACAGAGTATTAGTTCGACTACTCTATGGCAAGTCCTGTGGTGAAATATGAAGGCAACCTTTCAGATATACGATACAAACAATATTTGGAAATGATACCCTTGAAGTGCATACATCAGAAGGTTTGGTTAGTACTGTAAGGTTTGGACATGTTAGTTCGATTGGTTTTAGAGGTTCGATAAACTTCTGGAAATCTTAAATATTGTAAATCGTCATTTTATCACTATTGGGCTAAATTATAAAATCACCCATGATAGTTAAAAGACCAAAATGCCCTCGTTGGCCAAAGTAATCAAAATAGCCCTGAATGTATCTGATATCGTGAAAGATATTGACGTAGAAATCTCTGAATGCCTGGTTTGAAACCTGATGAGCAAATAGAATTTCTGAGCCATTGTTTACGCCTTGTTGGTATAAATTACCAAAATGCCCGTGCATGATAAAATGACCATAATGCCCTTGTAGGCTTAAATGACTAAATCACTCATGATATGCCAAAAATCTCAAAGATCTTGATGTATCATCTCCTGAATATCTGGTTTGAACCGTTAGTACAAACCCTCTTTTAATGGGGGTCTCGTTTCAAAAATCCGTTCAATTGTCAAAAGTTTAATGTGTTCTTTTCTGTAAATGCCAAGTATCTCCAAGGAAATAAACTATTCCACCTAGTGTGTTCCACGTGTGCTACACGACTATTTTTGCATACTGATTTACATGTTATAATACCGGTCACGTTCACATGATTGACATACTTGAACTCACTTGAACATGACATGTTTTATAAATTAAGCATGGCCGTACTATATTTCTGGTATATGCTTATGCACCCGATATGACAAACATGATATATGAATAATGTGTTACTAAAAGTACAGTTATTGATTAATGAACTATTGATGATATGATTCACTAGGGTACTTGGGACATGATATGAAGTTACCGTCGGCTCAGCCCTGATCCAGCTGGTAAGTCCGCCTGTTTTCGGTCTTATGCTTCGGCTAGGTCCGCCCATTTTCGGTCTTATGCTTCGGCTAGGTCTGCCCGTTTTTGGTTCCTATGCTTCAGCAAGGGTCGCCCATATTCTAAGGTATTCCTTATGATGATACCCACGCCCAATGGGCTCAGGTTAATGCATGTACATGATACCGCACCGGGGAAACTAAATACTAGAGTATGGTTGGAGGGTAAATAAAGAATTAAAATGAACTTTACTGCTACTTGAAACAAATGTATTTGAAATAAAATGGTTTACTGCATTGTTACATTTCATGCATTAACGTTGCACCGTTAGAACACACTAGACACTAAACTCTCTAATTTCCACCTCTGTATGTTACCAACCTATATAATTCCCGTCAAATTCTCGATGTTTGAATAAAGAAAAAATATCGTTATTCTCGAGTTTGATGCAACCTCGAAATAGCAGAATAGAAATGGAGACTGTTACTACATGGAATATCATGAAAATGTTACGCCTACCATATATCAGCATGAGCTTATAGTATCTTTTGGTAGTTCTGTATTACTGAGCTTTTCCAAGCTCACGCTGTTTTTACCATCGTAGGTTAAAAGAATATATCATGGTATAATGGTTGATAGCAGTGTTCAGAGTTGTCTCGGCGTTGCCTTTGGAGTATGGTACTGTATAGTTAGTGGGCATGTATGTCATGTATTGTTTTATGACAGTGTATGTAAAACACTTTCTGAAATTTTTGTTATATGTTTAAATGACTTCCCGAAATGGTATTTTAAATAGAAGTTGATTTTGCAGTTGAACAAGTGTTTTAGAAAAAAAATGTTTTTATGTGTATTTTTACAGTGGGTCGCTCTTGTGACCCTAATGTGACCTCTTAAGATTCGTGATAACGCATAGGTGGGTCTAGGGGGCTACAAGGGAGCCCCAATGTTGTTGTTAATAAAAAAGATAGATAGATGAGGCTTTGTCTCGACTATCATCACTAAAAAAATCTATCTATCTTCAAGAACAAGTATTCGCTATCGAGAATTGAAGATTTGTATGGTTAGTCAAAGATGCTATAGTACCCCTCATGATCGATCTCCGATCAGAATACTATCAGATAAATATTAAAGAATCAGATGTTCCTAAGACAACATTCAAAACACAATATGGTCAATATGAGTCTCTTATAATGTCTTTCGACTCAATAATTTATTCAATTGCAACCATGGACCTCATACATTTCATTGAACCACACTTGGACAAGTTTATAGTTGATTTCAGCAATGATATTTTCATCTATTCTAAGGATATGGATGAGTATTCAACTCACTTACAAATTGCTATATAACTTTGTGAGGCAAGCAACTTCATGCTAATCCAATAAATAGGAATTTTGGTTATTTGAAACGTCTTTTCTATGATTATATGACATTCACAGGAGAAACTAAGAATGATTTTGAGAAGATTAAACTATTGTTGGTTGGGAACCTCCGACAAATGTTAGTGAAGTTAGAAGTGTACTGGAGATTAAATGGGTATCATCTAAGAATGTGTTGCGCGTAATAAGTTCTTCGCAATTGATGCAAGTGTACACGTCGCAAGTTATAGTATAGAAAGATATCGTCTCCACAGGGATTGGTGCTACTTCAGGAATTTAACTTCTCGCACTGTAAAATAAAAACACAAATTGGTGATTGTAGGAGTTCTAACTAACATGTAAAATGAAATAGCAATAAAATAAAAAAAGATGTAATCAAGTAAGAGAGAATAGGTCGGGTTATTGTGAGTCGTGGTATGATAATTGAATGGATCGTCTTGGTAATTGAGTGCAAGAGCAACTTAATTGCCTCGACAACTGGTAACAATCGGATTGCCTGGGCAACTGGGCGATAGCCTTCAAGGTTCATCGAAGTGATCTTCAATGGTTTCTCCTTATCCCTAATTCGAAACACTAGTTAATTGTGCATGCCTTGATAATACATCTCTGCGTGAACCAAGGGTGGAAAACAACCGATCTTGCGCTCCTTTTAGCCGTTGAAATTCGCAACTTATCCTAAGTCAAATTAGTCTTCACCATTGATTGATTGAGCAAAGACCATGTTCATTCGTTTCTTGAATCTAACTCTCCCGATATTACATAAATGGATGAATTCACGAGATCCTCTCCCAATTCACTCACAAACAAAATTAAGAACCAAGAATGAACAAACCTTGAATTAAAATTGCAAACTCAAATACCTAAACAAATCCAATCATTCTCACAACCACAAAAACACAATAACCCAAGACAAATAGATTTAGTTCATGGTTGAGTTTAAAGGAAACACAAAATAAAATATCCCTAGCATGAATCTAATCGATCGAAGGAAAAATGGGTTGATATCGAGCATCAACCTCCTCTCATTTTTTCTCTCCAACCGAACATGCCTTCAAGTGGGTGGCTTGGCCTTCTTTATATAGAAGATGGCTAGGTCAAAGTCTTTCTTGAGGAGGAAGTTAAGTTGAAATTAAATAGCATTAAAGAAATAAATATCTTTTATTTATTTATCCTCCAAAAACACCTCCTATTTTCATGCAATTTAATCTCTTTTTGATCTTTTCATGGAACTCAAACTCTTCTAGGATTTATCTTTGCTTCACGCTATGTTGGGTTTATCCAGTCATTAGTTTCAGCTACCACTTCATCTTATCCTCAATTGTCGGTGATTGCCTCGGCAACTAGTTCGACATGTTCTTCTTGAACTGCCTCTGCAATTTGCAATTTACCACGAAAATCCTAACCTGTGCAAACAAAGAACCAAATCAGTATCTTTTTCCACAAACACCACCAAACTATGTAATCAAGCTTAACTGTGAAAGAAACATGAATTAATGTATGAATGAATAATTATACAACTAATATGAGCCTAAGCCTAAAAATAATATGAGTGAAAAGGGTAATAAAAATAGTACTTTTGCACACTCATCACACCCTCAAACTCGAACTATTGCTTGTCCTCAAGCAATGCAAAACTAAAAATTACCTGCCAAGACTTTAATCATCAAAAATTTTGCTTCGTACTTGACTTCAATCCTCAAAACCGTGACATAAAGTATGATTGTCCTTCAATTCTTTGGATGGCATAGAAGTTACCGGGAATCAAACTATAATGCTCATGGCCATGTATGTGAAATTGTGTACAAGTTGATTTTCAGGAGTCCATGTGAACAATAGGATTATCAAATTAATTACCGGGGTATTTAATTTTACTAGAGCCAATTTCAGGCACCTCTAGAAAAGCAAGAAATTTCTTATTTTAATATTAATCAACTAGAGCCAATTTCGAGCACCTCTAGTGATTTTTAATGTGTGACAACTAGAGCCGGTTTCGGACACCTCTAGCAAGAAATTATTTTTCATCCAATTTTTAGTTTAGGCTAGAGCCATATAGGCACCTCTAGCACAAATTTTAATTTTACCCAATTTTTAAAGAAACCTAAGTTCACTAAGTCTCCTTTAATCTACAAGTCACAACAATGTTCAATTATATTTAGCATCATAGTAGGATTCTAAATGTTTTCCATGCGCATCCTAAAATTGAAAGTTCTATCAATTAAGTGCAGTGGCAAAGTCATCATTAGAAATTCGTCAAGCCCATGCAAATTAAATCCAATCAAAGGCATGGGAAGTAATATATATGCATCATATATGCTATTTCTAAAGATGAATGCAACTAAACATGAAACTAACTAGAAACAGACACCCAAACTCGAGAGAAGCATTGTCCACAATGCATGCAAAATGAAATAGAGGTAAAAGAAACTAAATTGAATGAAAATGAGTTAGTCGAAGAGGTCGTCACCTCAAATGTTGAGTTTCTTTTGGGCCGTTTGCTTGATTCTTTGTTCGGTTCACGGTGGTTGGATGCGTTTGGCTGGTACCGCGTGAATAGCATTAGTGTGTCAAGGACAAAACATTTCCTCGATTTGATCTATGTTTGCCAAGGCAGGTTCACTTACCTGGGCATTGGTCGGTGCAGGGGATTTTCTTGGCATGGTAGTCGCGATTCTTGATGTGGAAAAACAAAGAAAACTACTAGAGCCTAAAAAGAAAACAACCAACAATAATTAAAACTATCCTAAAATATTTGGAATTAAAAATAAGAAATAAAACCAAAATTAAGTTCAAAATTAAAAACAAAACAAAAAAATAAAAACAAAAAAATACGAAAGGAGAGCAGGATCATGCATCTCCTAAAGTGATCACTTCTTTATTGCGCTCCACATGGGTGTCGGTATAGTGTTTTAATCTTTGTCCATTAACCTTAAATTCATGTCCGTCAGTGATGGACTTGATTATCACAACACCATGGGAGAATGACTTTACTACCTCGAATGGTCTAGACCATCTTGATCTCAATTTTCCTAGGAAGATTTTCAGGCGAGAATTGAAGAGGAGTACTAATTTCCCGGGCAAGAATTGTTGAGGCAATAGCTTCTTGTCATCCCAATGCTTCATTTTCTTCTTGTAGATTCTTGCACTTTCGTACGCTAAAGCACACAATTCTTCTATCTCGTTAAGGTCCAACAAATGCTTTTTTCCAGCACTCTCCCAATCCATGTTAACGGTTTTGATAGCCCAAAATGCCTTGTGCTCGATCTCTACCAGTAACTGGCAAGTCTTGCCGTATACAAGTCGGAAGGGAGACATACCTAAAGGTGTTTTGAATGCAGTGCGGTATGCCCAAAGTGCATCATCGAGTCTCAAAGACCAATCCTTTCGAGAGGGATTTACCACTTTTTCGAGGATACCCTTTAATTCCCGGTTAGAAATTTCAGCTTGACCATTTTTCTGTAGGTGATATGTCGTGGCAACTTTGTGTATCACACCAAAGCGTTGCAACATCTTGGCAATGTATTTGTTGTCTAAGTGATTTCCTTCATCACTGATGATTGCCCTCGGCGTTTCGAACTGTGTGAATATATTTTTCTGTAGAAATCTCTGCACGGTTTTTGAGTTGTTCCAGGGAGTTGTAATTGCTTCAACCCATTTAGACAAATAGTCGATGGCAAGTAATGTAGAGGTTTTCACATGAAGAAGGGAAATGCCTAATGAAATCAATCACCTAGACATCGAACAACTCCATTTCAAGGATGTTTTGCAGTGACATCTCGTATCGCCTAGAGATATTCCCCGTTCGTTGACAATGATCACACTATTTTTAAAATTCTTGGGCATCTTTGTAGAGTGTGGGCCAATACAAACCGAATTGTAAAACTTTGGCCGTGGCGCGAGTGCCTCCAAAATGGCCTCCTTATGGTGAATCATGGCATTGCCTGAGCACGTTTTGTTGTTCTTCCTCAGGAATGCATCGTAGTATAACCTGGTCTGCACGTTGTTTAAACAAAAGAGGCTCGTCCCAATAATAATGCTTAGCATCATGCTGGAACCGCTTCTTTACTTGGTGAGTAAGGCCATAAGGTAAAATACCACTAATAAGGAAATTAACTAAATATGCATACCATGGTATTGCCGAGGCATCAATTCTTGCCGAGGCATAAGCAATTGGAGTTGATGAGGCAACTAACATTTTCTCATCCGGGAATGCATCACACATCTCCATATTTGCGTCCTCCTTTCTGTTGTGTTCTAAGCGTGACAAGTGATTGACAACTTGAATTTTTGTCCCTTTCTTGTCCTTAATTTCAATGTCAAACTCTTGTAATAGTAATATCCAACAAATCAAACGAGGTTTGGCATCTTTCTTAGCAAAAAGGTACTTAATTTCTGAGTGATCGGTATGAACAATTACCTTAGTCCCAATCAAGTAGGAGAAAATTTTGTCAAAAGCAAAAACCATGACTAGTAACTCTTTTTTCGTAGTGTTGTAGTTTAATTGGGCACCATTAAGATTTTTACTAATTAGCGTAGTATATCACATGGAAAATTTTACCTGTTCGTTGGCCTATAACTGCTCCTACTGCAAAATCACTTGCATCACACATGATCTCGAAAGGTAAAGTCCAATTGGGTGAAACGACAATGGGTGTTGAGGCAAGTTTTTCCTTAAAGGTTTTGAATGCTTGAGCGCAAGAATCATCAAAATTGAAGGCCTTATCCTGTTCAAGAATGTTACACAAGGGTTTAGTAATTTTAGAAAAATTATGTATAAACCTTCTGTAAAAACCTGCATGTCCAAGGAAGCTTCGAATTCCCTTGATTGAATTTGGTGAAGGTAATTTTTAATCACTTCCACCTTGGCTCTATCAACTTTGATGCCCTTGGATGAAATCTTATGGCCGAGCACAATTCCCTTGTCCACCATAAAGTGGCACTTCTCCCAATTAAGCACTAGTTCGGATGCTTCACATCTCGTTAGCACCTTTTCCAAGTTGCCGAGGCAATTGTCGAAGTCATCCCCAAACACAGAGAAATCATCCATGGAGATCTCAAGGAAGTCTTCAACCATGTCGGAAAAATTGTCATCCTGCATCTTTGGAAGGTTGCTGGGGCATTGCATAATCCGAACGACATCCTTCGAAAGGCAGAAGTGTCGTATGGGCATGTGAAGGTGGTCTTTTCATGGTCATCTGGTGCTATGGCAATTTGGTTGTAACCTGAGTAACCATCAAGAAAACAATAAAAGGGTTTACCTACAAGACGGTTAAACATTTGAGCAATAAAGGGTAAAGGAAAGTGATCTTTCCTAGTAGCTTTATTCAACATACGGTAATCCATGCAAACCCTCCAACTGGTCACAATCCTAATTGGGATTAGTTCATTATTTTTGTTACTTACCACAGTTATGCCTCTCTTTTTTGGTACACATTGTACCGGACTTACCCATGTACTGTCAGAGATAGGATAGATGATATCTACATCTAGCCACTTGATGATTTCTTTCCTCACAACTTCCTTCATAACATGGTTAAGTATTCTTTGTGCCTCAATCGTTGGTTTATGATCATCCGTCAAAAGGATTTTGTGCATACACACCGCCAAACTAATTCCCTTCAAGTCGACAATTGTCCACCACATTTCCTTTTTGTGCAACGTTAGCATGTTAATCAACCTCTTTTCCTATTCAGACTGCAACTTAGAAGAGATAATTACTGGCAATGTGTTTTCGGTTCCCAAATAAACATATTTCAATTACCCAAACAATGGTTTTAACTCAAGAATAGGAGGTTGTTCAATTGAGGGTTTCTCGAATTTACCTTCCTTACCTGAATAATCCAATGGTTCGAAGTATGTACCTGGTCGACTTGTTATCCAATTTGCTTCTTCTTGCTTTTCTTCGTTCGGCTCTTCGAACACCTCACTGGTGGCATGGATGACATGGCATTCCTCTGGATCGCCGGCTTGCTTGAGGATTTGGAAAACATTTAGTTTAACTTGTTGATCATTTCCCATCATTGTGAGTTCTCCTCTTTTGACATCGATCAACGTCCTTCCCGTTGCTAGGAATGGTCTCCCAAGGATAATGGGTGCAAGCCCATCTACTTCACAATCCAAAACAATAAAGTCAACGAGAAAAATAAATTTATCAACTCTTACCAATATATCCTCAATTTTCCCTCTAGAAGCACATAAAATCTGTCCGCAACCTGCAACATCACAATTGTAGGCATCGCCTTCTCTATGCCTAATCGTTGGAAGACGGATTTTGGCATAAGACTTATGCTTGCTCCAAGATCGCATAATGCCTTCTCGATATAGTGATTTCTAATTGCACAAGGTATTGTGAAATTGCCGGGATCTTTTAGCTTAGGTGGCATTCGGTTATGGAACATGGCCATGCATCCTTCCGTCACAACAACAGTTTCAAATTCCCCTAGCCTATTTCTCTTAGAGACAATTTCTTTAAGGAACTTAACATAGTTTGGCATTTGTTCTATCGCCTCGACCAATGGCAAGGTTATGTGGACTTGCTTTAATATGTCAAGGAACTTCTTGAACTAGTATTCTTGCTTTTTCTGTTTCAAGCTCTAGGAATGGTGGTGGAAGTCAGATGTCCTCAATCCTTTCATTGGTTTGGATCTTGATGGATGGCATTGACGAGGCATCAGGACTTGTCAAGGTATGTGCAATTGCCGAGGCATCAGGACTTGCCGAGGCATGTGTGATTGCCGAGGCATCAGGACTTGCCGAGGCATGTGTGATTGCCGAGGCGTCAGGACTTGCCGAAGCATGTTCAGTTGCTGAGGCATTCTCCGTTTCATCAGTTTTGGCAGATGTTTTGCCGCTAGACTCATTTTTTGAACAAAAGGATGCTCTTCTGGATGAGTGTTCTCCTTTGAGTGAGCTTGGGCTTCTTTAAGTTGTCGGTCACTCCAAATGGTGATTGCTTTGCACTACTCATGGTTTTCTCCTCTTGCGACTTCATTATCGCTAGGTATACCACCCATAGGTCTCGTGTTCAAGATCTGTGCAAATTTCCCGAATTGCGTCTCCAAAGATTTGAGAGCTGCCTCCTAGTTTTGCATTCTCATCTCAGTCCTATCAATGAAAACGCCAATTCTTTCCATGAATTTATTAGTATTAGCCATTAAGAGAATTTTCCAAAGAACTGGATGGTGTTGATTGTTGCTGCGGTATCTGTTGTCGTGGTATGTTCTGCTGTAATCCTGATGCTTGTGCATTCTGATGGTTCTGGTTGAGGGCATTGTTGAGATTGCTCCATGAAAAATTAGGATGCTTCTTCTAGGCCAGATTGTATGTGTTGGACATTGCATTGTTGTTCTGGTTGTAGTTTCCAACATAAAAGCTAGACTCTGGGTTCTGCGGACACTCAGAAGAATCATGATTATCATTGCATAAATCATAAATTCAATCTACTACCTTGATCTCATGTGTTTTGCTTGGTCGTTGCATGTTTTTTTTACCAAATTGGTTAAAGTAGCCAATTGTGTAAGAATTACATATGACGAATCAAGCTCATTTATCGTGGCATGGCGTCCGACTCCTTCTCTTTTGGTAGTTGGGAATTGATAATCATTTTTAGCAAGCTTGTTCAAAACCTCTATTGCTTCTTTCGATGGCTTGTCCAGGAGTATGTCGTTTGCCTTGGTATCTAGCATCATCCTTGTCGGTGTGTTTACTGCATTGTATAACATCGTCACTTGTGTCCGTACTGGGAATCCGTGTAGGGGACATTTGTGTAACAGTTCTCTATATCGCTCCTAAGCCTCATACATAGATTCATCATCTACCTGCCGAAAATAAGTAATTTTGTTACGTAACTTAACTGTCATACTTGTAGGATTAAATATAGCAAGGAAATCATGACATAAATAAGTCCAAGATCCTATTGATCCGGATGGAATATTATTCAACCAAGATTCCGCCCTATCCCTCAGTGAATAGGGGAATAATTTTAGCCTCAAAACATCCTCATGGACTCCTTGTAGTTTGAATGACTTGCAAATCTCCAGGAAAAATTTGAGATGTGGTATGGCATCTTTAGTTGCTTCAATTTCTAGTGTGACAACTCCTGGGTTTAGGTAATTGAGATATTCCTCTAAGTAGTCTCGAACAATTCAGTTTCTTGCTTGAGCTGGTAGATTCGCTCCACCTCCTACTGTGACAACTTGATTGTCGTTGACATTGTTATTTCCGACTAGATCTGCAATTGCTGCTCTCAGTCTTTGTTTGAGCCACTGGCAGGTACGTTCAATTTCTAGATCAAGAGGATATTCTTGAACTGTCAGGTTTGCCCTAGTCATGCACCAATGCAAAACCAAATTTTGTTAACCCTTTGGAAACTGAACAATGAAAAGTAAAAAGAAATAAAAGTGTAAGAAAATAAAAAACAAAGTCGATATTGCCAATCTTGGGCAACGACACCAAAAACTTGTTGTGCGTAATAAGTGCTTCGCAATTGGTGCAAGTGTACACGTCACAAGTTATAGTATAGAAAGATATTGTCTCCAAAGGGATTGGTGCTACTTCAGGAATTTAACTTCTCGCACTGTAAAATAGAAACACAAATTGGTAATTGTAGGAGTTCTAACTAACAAGTAAAAAAATAGCAATAAAATAAAAGAAGATGTAATCAAGTAAGAGAGAATAGACCGGGTTATCGTAAGTCGTGGTATGATAATTTAATGGATCGTCTTGGTAATTGAGTGTAAGAGTAACTCAATTGCCTCGAAAACTGCTAAGAATCGGATTGCCTGGGCAACTGGGCGATAACCTTCAATGTTCGACGAAGCGTTCTTCAATGGTTTCTTCTTATCCCTTATTCGAAACAGTGGTTAATTATGCATACCTTGATAATACATCCCTGCGTGAACCAAGGGTGAACAACAACCGATCTTGCACTCCTTTTAGCCGTTGAAATTCACAACTTATCCCTAAGTCAAATTAGTCTTCACCATCGATTGATTGAATAAAGACAATGCTCATTCGTTTCTTGAATCTAACTCTCTCGATATTACATAAATGGATGAATTTACGAGATCCTCTCCCAATTCACTCGCAAACAAAATTAAGAACCATGAATGAACAAACCTTAAATTAAAATTGCAAACTCAAATACCTAAACAAACTCCATCGTTCTCACAACCACAAAAACACAATAACCCAAGCTAAGTAGATTTAGTTCATGGATGGGTTTAAAGGAAACACAAAATAAAATATCTCTAGCATGAATCTAATTGAACGAAGGAAAATAGGATGATATCGAGCAGCAGCCTCCTCTCATTTTTTTCTCCAACCGAACATGCCTTTAAGTGGGCGGCTTGGCCTTCTTTATATAGGAGATGGCTAGGTCAAAGTCTGTTGAGATTTTAGGGCTCGATTCGATCAACCAAATTAGCTCACCAAGTGGTGGAGAGATGGATTTTTGGGTGGAAGGGTTGTGGAAGCTAGAAAGTAAAAAGACACAATGATTTATAGTGGTTCAACCTTCTAACCAAGGTCTACATCCACTACCTTAGCTTCCCACTAAGGATTTCTCAACCAATTCCACTAATTGATTCGTCCCCTTTTCTAGGATTAGGAGGAAACCCTTACAACCGATCAAGCTTCTACCCAAAGCCTTCATCAAAACCCTATTTACAAAGAGACAATGAAAGCAAACTTAAAACCCTCTAATAGGTGTTTGTTTGCACAATTAAGCACTCACCCAAAACCTAAAACACTTGAGCAAATTTAACAATTTTGGCTCACTAGTGTTTGTCTATACAAAGAAATGACAATTTAAGTACAAAGACAATTCTTGATCATTTGTTGGTTGACAATTGAAGCATTAGCCTTCTCTTGATGCTTGGAGGTCCCTTTTATACTCCCAATTGAGTTTGTAGCCGTTACTAGCCGTTGGGATCAAATTGGAGCCGTTGAGGACTTTATTTCCCTTCATAAATGCTGTTCTGCAGCTACCAGTATCGATACACGTGGAACAGTATCGATACGGCCTTCATAGGAACTAGCCGTTGAGCTCTTGCCAGCTGAGGCGTATCGATACGCTTGAGGGCGTATCGGTACGGGTGCACATTTAAATGGTCGTTGGGAAATAGCCGTTGGGGTAGTTGAAATGGGATCGGTACGCTTACCTGGCGTATCAAAACGATCCCGACCGAATCGATACGGCAAAGGCCTGTATCGGTACGGGGTTCGACAGTGGCCAAATTGGGCCAAAAAGGTATCGGTACGAGTACAACCGTATCGATACTGGTGACGTGAAAACACAAGTTTGGCTGTTTAAAACATGAAAAATCTTTGCCAAAAACCTCTTAAAATACCTCAAACATAAATTCAAGTTGTTTGGACTTAAAACCAAGTTTTAAATTCTTTTCAACTTAGTCCAAAACATTTTTCAATTATTATATCAAAACATTAGTTCTACAATCTCCCCTTTTTGATATAATAAAACTAACTTGAAAAATTGTTTGGGATTCTCCCCCTTAAACTTTAAAAATGTGAATAAGAGAATTAGGAATGTAAATCAAATAAAGTTCCCCCTTATTCATTTAAAAATTCAAATTTTCAAACCATTTCTCCCCCTTTTTGTTATATCAAAAAGAATTTAAGACATTAAGTTCAAAATAACAATAGAGGTAAAAAGTTTTGACACAAATAAAAATTTGGTTTAAAAATGGCTCCCCCTTACTCAAAGCATCATCAAAAATGTTAGTCCAACATATATGACCATCTAGTTGAATTTAAACTAAAATAAACAAATGAAATAAAAAAACAACTAGAATTTTTACCAACACTTGAATTCAAGGGAGGATGTGAAGCCTTCCTTCTCCAAGTGTTCTTCTTTGTGTGTATGGAGCTCCCCCTCAAAGTTTGACTTGTTGAACATCTCCATCACACCTACAATAGACAATCAAGTAATTTTTGGTATCCAAGTTGCTTTGGATCCATAAACGTTAGTTGCACAAATTTTAGTCCCCTTAGGAATACATTTTTCAATGTCATCCTTTTTAATTGAAGTATTAAGTCCTTTTGGGACCCAAATACTTCTAAAACATTTTCCTTTAATAAATCTAGGGGCACTAGATTGTCTAACATAAAAATTTGATTTTCCAAGATTGTTTTTCTTTTCAAGCTCTTTGGAAATCAAATCTTTTTCTTCTTGAACTCTTTGAAGCAATTTTTGTAAATCAAAACATTTTAATTCAAATTCTTCAAGTTTTTCTTCAAGTTCAAGTTTGGTTTTAGAAAGTAAATCATTTTGAATTTTTAACTTTGAAATCAATTTATTGTTTTTCAAAATGTGGCTTTTAAAATCTAAAACCAAATCATCATAGGCATCTTGTAATTCATCAAAAGTGTAAGAACATGAAGTAGATGAATTAGAAGTTACCCTTGAATCTTCTTCGATGGCCATAAGGCAAAGGTTGGCTTGTTCATCGTCGGTGGAGTCTTCATCACTCCAAGTAGCCACATATGCCTTCTTCTTATGGCTTGAAGTGCTTGCCCTCTCCTTTCTTTTAGGTTCTCGTTCAAGCTCTCTCAAGGCTTTCTTCATGAAAGGGGCACACTTCTTGAAGAGATGAACTATCTCTTCATCTTCATCCTCCTCTTCACTTGAGTAGACATGATGGCAAGTGGAGGATTTGAGAGCCATGGCACTAGCATTGATGCCAAGCCCTTTGATTTTCTTCTCTCCCATAGCTCTAATTTCTTCCCTCTTCTTCTCATCCTCTTTGTTTTTCTTCATGATTTGATGAGTAAGGAGAGACCCCATGAGTTCATCAAGCTTCAAGGTCTTCAAATTTTTGGCTTCGATGATGGCGGTCCTCTTTGAGTCCCAAGACTCGGGAAGTGAGTAGATGAGCTTTCGAACAAGCTTCTCCTCCGGGATGGCTTCTCCATAACCTTTAAGACCATTGGTGATGGTGGAGAACCTATCAAACATCTTCTCGATGTTCTCTTCCGGATCCATTTTGAAGTTCTCATACTCCAAGGTTAGGAGCCCAATCTTGGTCTCCTTGACTTCATTTGTCCCCTCGTATGTGACTTCAAGCTTGTCCCATACCTCCTTGGCACTCTCACAAGAAGACATCTTCTCATAGATGGATGGACCAAATGCACAAAATAGAATGTGCAAGGCTTTGCAATTTAGCTCCATCTTCTTGCGATCGTCGGCACTCCACTCCGCTTTACTTCTTTGAGGCACGAACGAACCATCTTCAACTATGTCCCATAGCTTGTAATCTCTTGACTTCAAGAAGAATTTCATCTTTGTCTTCCAATGGGCATAGTGGTCTCCGTCGAAGAAAGGCGGTTTGTCGATTGATTGTGCCATTGAGCCGGTTGAAGAAATAATGACCGAGCTTGCCAGATCTTCTCAATAGGATGTGAATCCCCTTCGATTGAGCCAAGCTCTGATACCAATTGTTGAGATTTTAGGGGCTCGATTCGATCAACCAAATTAGCTCACCAAGTGGTGGAGAGATGGATTTTTGGGTGGAAGGGTTGTGGAAGCTAGAAAGTAAAAAGACACAATGATTTATAGTGGTTCAACCTTCTAACCAAGGTCTACATCCACTACCTTAGCTTCCCACTAAGGATTTCTCAACCAATTCCACTAATTGATTCGTCCCCTTTTCTAGGATTAGGAGGAAACCCTTACAACCGATCAAGCTTCTACCCAAAGCCTTGATCAAAACCCTCTTTACAAAAAGACAATGAAAGCAAACTTAAAACCCTCTAATAGGTGTTTGTTTGCACAATTAAGCACTCACCCAAAACCTAAAACACTTGAGCAAATTTAATAATTTTGGCTCACTAGTGTTTGTCTATACAAAGAAATGACAATTTAAGTACAAAGACAATTCTTGATCATTTGTTGATTGACAATTGAAGCATTAGCCTTCTCTTGATGCTTGGAGGTCCCTTTTATACTCCCAATTGAGTTTGTAGCCGTTACTAGCCGTTGGGATCAAATTGGAGCCGTTGAGGACTTTATTTCCCTTCATAAATGCTGTTCTGCAGCTACCAGTATCGATACACGTGGAACGGTATCGATACGGCCTTTATAGGAACTAGCCGTTGAGCTCTTGCCAGCTGAGGCGTATCGATACGCTTGAGGGCGTATCGGTACGGGTGCACATTTAAATGGTCGTTGGGAAATAGCCGTTGGGGTAGTTGAAATGGGATCGGTACGCTTACCTGGCATATCGAAACGATCCCGACCGTATCGATACGGCAAAGGCCTGTATCGGTACGGGGTTCGACAGTGGCCAAACTGGGCCAAAAAGGTATCGGTACGGGTACAACCGTATCGATACCGGTGACGTGAAAACACAAGTTTGGTTGTTTAAAACATGAAAAATCTTTGCCAAAAACCTCTTAAAATACCTCAAACATAAATTCAAGTTGTTTGGACTTAAAACCAAGTTTTAAATTCTTTTCAACTTAGTCCAAAACATTTTTCAATTATTATATCAAAACATTAGTTCTACAAAGTCTTTCTTGAGGAGAAAATTAAGTTGAAATTAAATAGCATTAAAGAAATAAATCACATTTATTTATTTATCCTCCAAAAATCCTCCTATTTTCATGGAATTTAATATCCTTTTGATCTTTTTATGGAACTCCAACTCTTATAGGATTTATCTTTTGCTTCACGCTATGTTGGGTTTATACAGTCATCAATTTCAGCTACCAATTCATCTTATCCTCAATTGTCGGCGACTGGTTCGGCAATTCCTTCCTGAATTGCCTCGGCAATTTGCAATTTACCAAGGAAATCCTAACCTGCGCAAATAAAGCACCAAAGCAGTATCTTTTTCCATAACTATGTAATCAAGCTTAACTGTGAAAAGAAACATGAATTAATGCATGAATGACTAAATATGCAACGAATATGAACCTAAGTCTAACAATAATATGAGTAAAAAGGGTAATAAAAATAGTACTTTTGTACACTCATCGGGACGATTAAAGAGCTTTTCATTCTGGCCACCCTTTAACAAAACTCCTTTGAAAGGATATATCTTTTCTTAGGTCGAAAAGCTAACGATAAAGTTCCAATCAGCTAAAGTAAGTTCATGCTTATACTCTATTCTAGATACAGAAGAATCGACATCCTTTAGTTGAGTTTCAAGCTCAACTTGAATCGATTTCGAGAACCAATACCCTTAAACAATCCGATCCTGAACTTTAAAGTATTTTGCTCAAGGTAAAAGATGAATCTAATTCAGACTTGGAAGGAAAATGTTTCAAAATCTTTTAGTAGTTTCTTTTTGTCCTATTTAAGATATGTCAAGATCTATAAGAATTTGAAGAAGTCAAATTGATGATCAAGAATAAGTCTAATATTGTAGAATATGTTCAAGTGTATAAATTGTCAGAACATGAAAGCTAGTTTTTTTAGTGAAAAGGTTATGGAAGAATGACAAGTTGAAGAAACTATTTGAATACTCGAAGCATTTATAAAGGATCAACACCCGCATTTTTTCATATCAGGTGAAATTTGAGGACAAATTTCTTTAAAGGGGAGAATTGTAGTATCCCAAAATATAGCCTATATGTATGTTACAACTTTGATTGTGATTCAATTGGATTAAAAATATCTTTAGCATTAATAATTGAATGAGATTAGGACCTATTAAGAAATTTAAAGAGTTTGATAGATAAATTCAAAGGACTATCTCGAAGAGTTTTGCTTGTTGGAGGTTTACATGTTGACAAAAGAAAAATCCAAGGATGTGTCCACATGTTAATCGAAGAGGAAGACATGGGTTTAGAGGGAAGAAAGGCCTCGTTCATAGTGGAAGATATTTAACATATCATCTTTCTTCCTCAATCAACCAAACATCAAAATGATGAGAGAGAAAGCTTGACTTTTATCCTTGGATATGGAGGATTTTAGCTTACCCATGTTATAGCCTCTTGTTCGAATAACTTAAGAGAAGGGTAAGTATTCTTTTCATCTCTCCCAATTTAGAGTTTGAATTGAGAATTAGAAAATATGTATGTTCATAGTAAGTTTATTTGGCTCATTTGAATAGTTTGTATGCTGAAAATTTGCCATGCAATGTGATTTTGTAAAATAGTTATGATGATAAATCAACTTAAGAATGAAATCATTGGTTGTAAAGGTAGTTTGCTTTGTTTGATTAGATTAGACAAATGCTCAATGGTCATACCTTGTTTTAAATGTCTTGCGTAAGCTTAAATGTTTGTTCACATGTATATGTTATGCTTGAAACTTGAAATTTACTACATTGCTTGCGAGTAACCATTTAGGAACTAATTTGATCTTAAGAAGACTATTTCAAAATTGTTTTGAATATGTAATCAGAGGAGAGACTAATTTGCAAGCTTAGAGGGTTGTTAAGGGGTTCATAAAGACTGTTTTAATGTTTCTATTGGACTGTATATTAAGCTGGGAAAACCAAGGGCTGATTTGCAATACAATGGTACTGTTTTGTACCTTAAAGTTTAGAGATTGTTTTGTAACCAAATAAACTGCCATGTTTTGTGTACATATGAATATAAATGGACTGTTCTTGATCGAAAATGTATGTATGTTTGAAAGCGGCCCAGTTTTGATGAATATAGGTTGAAAGTAAAATGTTTTGAGGAAATAAAAGTGCATATGTATGGATTGCCCTATTCTGCATATACATGAATGTAAGTGGACTGTTTGTATGTATAAAAACATGTTATGGGTTGTTTATGAAAGTATAAATGTTTATAAAAGTAATTTTAGGGGCTGTTTTGTGTGTCTAAATGTGAAGTGGATTGTTTTGTTGTACTCATAGTGTAGGTTCATGTGTATGTATTTGTGATTAAATAGTTAAACTAAATGAGTGATAAATCAAGTTCTAATTCATGAATGCATGTTTTGTTATATCTAGACACACAAGGTTATGAAGGTGAAAAGTCCAATGTAGATCACCTAGGAGATAAGAAAAAAACGGATTGTTATACGAGAGCAAATTAGCTCGAAACAAACTGTGAATGTATTTTAAGTCTTGAGATAGGCTAGTAACCTTCGCGAGCATTTCTTGCTATTTAATTCATTACTTTGTCTTGAAATATGCTATGCACAAATGAGCTTGGAAGTAAGGTAAGTACCTGAATTTTCTGTATGATAAGCTATAAAATCCTTGATCTATTGATATGCTCATAAGATGATATATATTGTCTATGTATAATTTCTTATTAAGGAACCTTGCTATGATGTCTATTGACTAAGAAATAAGTATGAGTTAAGAACTATATATGAACTATGTATGTATTTGAAATGGTAAAAATACAAGCCTTGTTGTGATGATATGATCTTGAAACTACAATGTTCTTCGAATAAAATAAATGATACAATGAGAAATTCACATGAGGTGAATACATACTCAATATAACAAGGGTAATAAGCTTAATGATATGATATTCTGATAAGGAGCTATGCTCACTCTGTCTCTGATAAAATATGATAAATGTGAAAGTCTTGGTTTTGAGTCGGTCTTAGGTATAGTTGGCATGCCATAGAGTCCGTAGAGCTCATGTTTTGGGTGGACTACAGTCCTTATTTGGCGACAGTAGGAGGGAAGTTTTGTGGTCACATGGCGACAGTAGGATGGATTGACCTGTACTGTGAGTACCATTTTATTTGGTGACAGTTGGTTGGGGATTCACGTACCTAGGTTGTTACTTGATTCCCAAGGCTATGTACAAATGAAATAAAGAATTTGCAAAGTGAATTAAAGAATTATTTTGATATCTTTTATGACAAGTATGTCTATGATTTGTAAGTTGATAGTTTGTGTGACAAGTAAGTCTATAATTTGCTAAGTTGATATCTTGTGCGGCTAGTATATTTTGGATATTCTTTTGAGAGAGGATTTATGCTTCATTAATGTCTATAAACATGTGAGTTGATTGAAAGCTTATATCCATGTTGTTGCTTGAATATCCTTATAGGTATAAACGTGTATGTTTATGCCAAATGGTTTACTCTAAATTCTCAAATCATGATGATAACTTGCAAGATATGTTCTATGAATCTATTCGATTCTTGAATCTTTCCTTTAGGAAATAAATATAGGGGGAAATGTTCGAATATTTGTCTAGAAATATAAATATTGTCTTCAGAGAATAACATAACATACAAGAATTGTTGATTTACATTCACATATGTACATGTTAGATTCGAATTCCTTGATACAATTTAGATAGTTTCTTCTTCAAGCTTATAACCATTCATGAACATGTGATGCTAAGTTAAAGGATTAAAAAAATTGTAAGTTGAATTAAGGAATTATATTAATGCTCTATGTACCAAATAACTCATGTAATGACATTCTATGAATGATATCATATGTAGCAAGTATTTTCACGATAGGTTATGTGTTGTTAAGGAGAAAACACGAAAGTTTACAAGTTAATCTAGTGAGTCATGTTTAATATCTTACGAGATAAGTAATTCATGCATATGAAATGTTAAGTTAGATATCGTATGAGATGAGTAATTTATGCCTATCAAAGGTTAGGTGTAAGAAATTTAAAAAGTTTACAAGTTAAATTTTTGTAACATTTTGATAACTTACACAATAAGTAATGATTGATAATAAATTATTGAGTTTATATAATGTCATTAAGACATATTGTCATATTTGAATCTTTCTTGTTATAATGTGTAACCCCTTATCCGGGTCTAGCGGCCCGACCGAACTAAACGGGTTACACGGGGAAAACCAAAGGAAAACCCGCTAGGGTTTCACTCCGATTGGCAACCCTATTTAAAAAAAACTTTTCTAAATGCCATTAAACATCCTATGAGAGAAACTCGTAGCGGAAGAAACCAAAACGGAGAAAAGAATATCAATAAGGCACTTCAAACACCAAGGGACCAAAATGTAAAACTAATAAGATTTAGGGTCCTAGCAAGAAATTAAGGTTACCAGTCCTCAATTAGTCATATTTCATGCCAAAATGTAGCTTAAAACAACCATCCGAACTCATTACAACGATTACATAACAAACATGGAAAGAAAACAGAACTTCAGAAGATTCCAATAACTAACGAAATAGCTGACTGTATCGATACAGGTTTTCTTATATCGGTACGGGCGTATCGAAACAGATTCGAAGGGCTCATAACACTAGCCCGTATCGAAACTCCCTCGGGGGCATTTCGGTACCAAGGTTTCCAGTAGCAAAATGTATCAGAACGGACCTTAAATGTATCGATACGCTTAGGCCATTTCAGGTACCTCGTATCGATACAGTCTCGACCTTATCGATATGCTCGACCTGCAATGACACATTTTGCTGGTTTATTGCAACCTTAACCTATAAAGACCCTCCAATCAAGACATAAACATGTATACAACTCAAACATACCACAAAACTTCTACAACCATGGCAACAACATCTACATAGCTTGATCAAACGTAGCAAGATTCCAGATAAAAGCAACTTAAACATAAACAAATCCACAATGCGATCGAACTTCAAACCAAACCATACTTCAACATGAATAGGTACTTTACAAGTCTAAAAAGGCATCATAAACATGTCTCAACATAGGGAGGCATAACATCCACGTCTACATGGAAACAAATATCTCAAGCTCAACAACAACATCAACACAATAAAGCATAGGAGCAATATGTGTCACATGAGTATATTTACATTTTAGCACTTTTACTCGGATATGCGGATAATGTTTGGTGGAATTCTCATCACCATAATCAAGACAACTAGACAACTTCCGGTGGAATGCCCATCACTGTACTCACAACGTCTAGCAAAAATAAGCTTCTCGTGGAATGCCCATCACCATACTCCTCCTTAGTGGAATCTAACATCACTAAGGCCACACGCAGATTTTACCATTATAGTGCACTCTCATCCTATTGGTCGACCAATTGTATACAGTAATAAGAATCTCAGCAAGTGACAATATACTCATCAAGGCCAACGCTTACACATTGTTTTACAAGGCCACAAGCATAACATTTCTCAACCCATTTTCATACATATATCCATGCATAGCATGCACCCAACAACATAATACTCTTCAGAACACATTTCAAAACATGGGATTTACATGATTTATCATTCTATCATCTGAACACATATGAAAACAATAAACTTCATCATTTGCAACAAGATATAATTGGGCTCAACAAAATCAAAGTAAAAAGCCGAAAACAAGGCAAACACAACCAAACTTACTCTTGAGCTTAGATTGGCTTTTCAAGCTCAATCTAAACCCCCAAAATCTTGTCCTTAACCATGTTAAGGCTTTATCAAATAGTTCCACTCACCAGCTATACCCAAAAGCTAGCCGATCACACAATCAAGCTTCCCGATCACCCGGTATCGCATCCGAAGTACCCAAATCAGATTCCACTGCTTCTAATGAATCCAAAACAGAGCATTAGAGTGTTTTCAAACCCTCAAACTTGCAGCAACTCAAAAACTCAACATATAGCAACAAACACGCATCAATTCATAACCGAAAATAACCGAAACATTAATAGATCAACTCTAAGCAACTTCCAACTTAAACCCAGCAAAATTATCATCAGACCACATCTATAAACATAGAAAAACATCAACCCAATAACAAGGAACAACCAGCCACTGATTTTCCACAAACCTAAGCCAAAATCTCAAGATTTCAACTTCAAACATCACCCACACACCTAGTTTCGAGTTTTGTATAATCAAACTATTATTCCAACATTATTTAACATAAAAAACATAACGAAAATCATTTTCAAACCCAGAAAAATAAAACCCATACGAAAATTCCACAAATTTACTTTAAAAAGCTCATTTTAGCTCATTTTCAATAATCACATTGAAAGACTTTTAAATAATCATTATAAAAGAACCAAGAACGTGGGAATTTCATTAAAGAACCTTACATTAGAGGAGAAAAACACAACTCGCCTCTAATGGTGGATTTTCCCCCTTTTTCCAAATGAAAATTTTGAGGTAACTAGAGAAAAACAATAAGTTTTAGAGATAAATCATATAAATAAGGTTTAATGATGCAAAAACAATGTAAAGAGGGTTTACCTTTGAAATCATGATTGAAGTAGGTTTTTTAGATGAAAAGAGCTTGAAGGAAAATGAGAGGAGAAAAATAACGTGAAAGGGATGAGGGCATTTCAAATGTTCTTTTATTTTAATTAAAACTCTTTTAAAATTATTTTTAGAAATTTAAATATTTAGGGGAAAATCTGAAATTAGACTTGGCTAAATAGCTCCTTAAAGATTCAATATTTTGATTCTTTTAGAAAACAGTCACCAAAACAATTTTGAAACTTTACATTTTAGTCACTAGACTAAAATGTCTGATTTCTAAAAACGTTTTTCCAAAATTGATTTCACAAACACCTTATATATAATTAATAAGGATTTTAGAAAAAAAATTCCGCATTTTTAGGAACACTCGAAGACGGTTTTCCCCTAAACTCACCCACAACAGCGAAACTAGTTCAACGAACCCCGAAACCTTTATCAAAACTTCTAAGCCCGAAACCAATGCGTTACATAATGGTTTGTGTATGATCAAGGTTTTCACTTACATAGACTCAATAGAGCTACAACCAAAGCCATACCCGGATCCTAAAGTTAAAATGGTTATGTTCGATCAAGTTTGTCACTAACCTAAATCTGATAGACTCGAAGGAAGAATAGAGCTATACATAAGCTTTTGATTCATGTTCATTGTTAGTTAATCTACCTCACTAAGACATAGCTTACCCTATTCTTTCGCTATGTTTCAGGGTAACGTGCTTTTAGTTATCACTTGAGCTTGGACGTGTATCACAAGGGCCCATATGCATGCTTTGAACTTTACTATTAGAACTCCTAGAAGGTGGCACATGGATGTTTTATTTGCATAATGCATGTGATCATTTCTTTGGCATCGATTGTATATAAGTAAACTTAAGTATGTAATATTTTATTTACTACTAATTTTAATGCACAATTCAATTCTTCGTAACCCCCCCAGGTTTTGCTTCTAGAACTGAGCATGCTCCTATGCTCCTAAAAAATTCCATTAGGTATCAAATGTCACAAATACAAATCACATTTAAGTCGAACTGGATAAAAAAATAAAAATATGTGTTGATGAACCTTATCATTTTTATTTGATTTGATTTTTTAATTAAGTATAGTGAATTAAATTTTAATCGAATATATTTATTCAATTAAATTAAAACAAAGAATTCCAGTTAAAACATTATTGAAAATAATACTAAATTCCAAGATCAAACAAATAAATTTGAAAACTCTTCCAAATAAAAAAAAAGAAAAAATATATAATTTAGTATGATAAAATTAATTTGATAATTTATTTATTTAAGGCTTGGTGTATATCATTTTCTAAAATAAAATAATTTTCATAGAACTTCTAGAATTTATGTACATTTTATTTTTAAATATTTTTTATAATTTTATAAAATTTGAAACTTTATATTCCTTTAATTTTTCTTGAGGAGATTAATTTGTACATTTTCGAAATTGAAATAGGCCCAAGAAGTATTTATATCAAATTGTTTATTCGACTTGTAAAATTCAACTCAATTTAAACTTAAAAAATAGAATAACTCGATTAAAATATATAATATCTTATTCATTTAAATTAAAATTTAATTTTTTAGTATTATCGAGTTTTTGTCCACCTTGAACAATAGAAATTTAATTGATTTATTTAATATAAGAGTAAATATGCTAGTTGGTACTTGAATTTGACTTTAATATTTAAATTTGCGTCTAAATTTTCTTATTCCACGTTTTGGTACTTAAACTTTGATGTTAAGATACCTATCCTAAAAATAAGAAATATGCAGAAGAAAAGGAAAAAATGACATAAGAAAGAGAGGAAAAAAGAAGATGATTTGTATTAGCAAGGATTTCAATGCCCAAAATTACGCTCTCTCTATTATTTATCAACATATTCTCAATACTTAGCCAAGGACAAAATCAATTACGACTGATGCCTGATGGTGCTCTCCTTTGGCATGATTCTTGACGTGGCTCTAGATCCGTAGGTTATGAGCTTACTCCAATGCTTGGCTAATTCATCTGTCCATGTGTCACCTCTTTCTCTAGGTCCATAACAACACCATCTTCTTCAAAAAAAAACCTTGTCATCAAGGTTTACAAACTTGAAAGTAGGGGCAGAGGGGTCACCTGATATGAAGGTAGCCCCTAACATAACTTCAGCTGAGACATATGAAAAATAGGATGAATATGTGATGATTCGAGCTAGAAATTAACAAAAAATTGCAGAAAGAAAAGGAGATTTCAGTGAATAGAAGAGTAGATTGCAGGAAAAGCAGTGTTTTTACATCAGAAATAGCATAAAAAATAATACTCTTAGTGAGTTGTATATATTTCAGTTGCACACACACATGAATAAAACATTGACAAGTGTCCACTGCTCCGATATTCCCTTTAACGGTCTGCAGACAGATATTACGGCTCACGTGTTAATTCTTATATGTTGGATGTAAACGACGTCGTTCCCTTCATTAAACGCTAGGCCAAAAACCCTAATGTTTGCTTCATTACTTCCCAAGTCTTATACGCCACCGTTTGCTTCTTCCCCCTTTTCCCCGATTACTTGCCCTAATTTCGGGAAATTCCGCTCTTTTGCTTCGATTGTAACAATACCGCCCGCACGAGGATCCTTGTCCCCAAGGATCGAAGTCGGAAAATTGCGAGTGAAGAACGGAAAAATCTTCCCAAGTTGCATTTTCCGGGCCCATGTTTGCCCACTGGACCAAGAGTTGAGTGACAACAACATTGTTTCACTTTATCAGGCGTTTATCGAGGGCTTGGAGAGGGTACACCTTCAATTTCCCGTCGTCGTGCACCTTTGGGAGATCAAGAGACGGCTGAACTGCTGGGCCAATGTTTTTCTTGAGTAAGCTCTCGTGAAAAACTGGGTGAATGCGAGATGAAGCAGGAGTTTGGATCGTCTGATTATTTAACTCCATCAAGATTTTTTGTTCGTTACAATGACAAAACGTCTTCCCAACATATGTTGTCACTATTTTCCCAGAGCTTGCGTGATGGCATACATCTCTCAATGGTAAGCGGAGGCTCCTTGCATTATGTTGCTTAACTTCAGAATGAAATATGCAAGTGGCTTGCCCTATTGAGAAAAAAATGGTCCAATGCCTACCCCGGAAAGCATCTGTTTCAATTACAAAGGTCTTGTTGAAGTTAGGCAAACTCAATACCGGTGTGTCACATAATACCTGTTTCAGTTTCTCAAACACTAATTGAGTGTCTTTGGTTCGAAGAAATCATTCATTCTTCTTTAATAATTTTGATAACTGTGTTTCCAAGGAAGCAAAATTTCTTATAAACTTTCGATAATAGCTGGCAATTCCCAAAAATCCTCGCACTCCTTTTATTGGTGTTATAATTGTCCAATTCTGTATTACCTCCACCTTGTTCTCATCCACCCTCAATCCTTCCTTGTTACCACATGCACAAGGTACTCCACTGAATCTTTACCAAACACACACTTGGTTTTCTAAACAACTAACACATTATCTTTCAAAACTTGTAATACCTCCCTAAGGTGTTATTAAGTGTTCTATCTTGTCTCGACTTTAGATTAGTATGTCATCGAAGAATACAAGCACACATTTCCTTAAGAATGGCCTGAAAAGTTCATTCATGGTTGCTTGAAAAGGTGAAGGGCGTCAGTTAGGCCAAACGACATTACGAGAAACTCTTAGTGCCTTTCATGAGTGCGGAAATCAATTTTATACACATCATCCCATCTAACTCATATCTAGTGATATCCAGTAAAGAGACCCAATTTAGAGAATACCTTAGCTACTTACAGATCGTCAAATAATTTGTCCACTATAGGAATCGAAAATTTGTCCTTGACGTTACTACATTCAATGCCCTATAATCCACGCAAAATCTCCAAGCCTCATCATTTTTTTACCATGAGCATGATAGATGAAAATGGACTGGTACTCCTAATGATTTGATTGCTCAACATTTGTTGCACTTGTTTGTCTATTTCCTCCTTTTGAAAACGGGGTTAGCCCCTAGCTCTAAGTATATTGCATGATTTGTGGCTCGATTGGATGGAAAACTTGTTGGTGATGCAAATACCTCTTCATAATCTTTCAATAAATTGGTCACATCTCCCTTGGTTACTTGCTCGATGAACCCAAAAATTGGTAATACTTGGAGCTAACAAAATCTGACCACAGATTTAGTCTCGCACATTCATTTCAATGCGTGATAATGAACCATTTGAGGTTCCAAACTTCCTTCTCCTTGAGACTGGTGTCTCTTGTCCCCCAATGAAAACTCAAACGTTAAATTAGAGATGTCCATAGTTGCCAGACCCAATATAGCCATCCAAACTACGTCTAACACCATTTCAAAACCTTTGATCGGCAATACATAGAAATTTGTCACCAACTAGGTACCATGTACCTCAACCTTCATTCCTCTAGTATATCCCCTATTCTTGAGTCATTTATCATTACCCACCATTACTGAAAGAGCGATGTCGTCGTTACTAGAAGATCCAAATGTTTAGTCACTCTAGCTTGGATAAAATTGTGGGTACTACCAGGGATAATAATCTTTTTCAGAATTACATTCTCATGTATGGTTTGAGAAGATTCCCTCTAAGTGGTAATAATCTTTTCCCAAGAGTGAGACTTTTTCCCACAATGGTGGGAACGCCATTCCCCTCATTTTCTTATGAATTCCACAATTTCTTTCCCCTTGGTCAATATTGCCCTTAAGATAATGAATTTTGTTCATATGGATCCTTTGTTGCATTTTTTGTAACACCCCCTACCCAGTCTATAAGAAAATCAGATCGAAAAATGTCACCGAAAATCCAATCGAAACAATCAACTTTCAAATCAGGGTCAAACAAAAACAAAACATACATAAAACTAAAGAAAATTATCCATCATCAGATATCAAAATTTAAATAAGTTCTGATTTCAATCCATTGGGATTGGATTGCAAAGTTTTCAAATTTTAGGGATTAAAGTGTGAATTTACCAAAGTTTAGGGACTTAACGTAAAACGTTTAACAATTCATACTATTATAGGTTGGGTCATGTTATGGATTACACATGAAGAAAATTATCCTCACATATCAATCTTTATCATTTAGGGACTAAACAATGAAGTTTCAAAACTTTACGGACCTAATTATAAATTTATAAAAGTTTCAAGGACCAAAGGAATGTTCATTTTATTAATATGTGTTATTCTTAATCTCGTGTTCATCCCAAAATTTAAATTAAAAATGGCGACTGAATCAGAGTTCAATAGAAGAAGTTATAAAATAATGACCAATATGCAAAAATACAAACTTTTAGGGGTGGTTTCGAAACCTTTGTCACGGATTCAAAAATTTGACATTATGGACTGAAGGTTTCGATACCTCTGGTATGGTTTTGAAACCTCTGTCTTGTTTCACCAAAATATGACATTTTAGGCCATTCTAACCCCTAAAAGTCACCATTTATCATAGGCTTTGGGAGAGCAAAAGCATCTTTAGTTTCCTTCTTTACCTTGGCTTTACCTCGATTAGTAAGGACATTCTTTGTAACCACATTCGGATTAGCGTACCGTGTCATCTGAACGGATATTGCAGCCACCTGCCTTGGCACATCTTGGAGTCTTTTGTATATGATTTGTGATTTGTTTTTGCTCTTCCAAAGTCTGTTTTTACTCATGTGTCGTCGGTTGAATCAATTTGAGCAGTTGTTCATAGCATGTGGTAGTATTTTGTAATGTTCTTAGGGATTTGATGTTGATCACCATAGCTCTCAATGAAAGCACCAAATGTTAGGATAAATATCCTAACAACGAGAAATATGCAGAAGAATAAAAGAAATTAACAGAAGAAAGTGTTGAGTGGATCGAATAATCGATTTAAGCCAAGAGGGGGTGGATTGGATTTTTAAGAATTTTGGTGGTGGAGTGGAAAATTAAAATTTGCTAGACAAGAGAAATTAGAGTGGTTCAAGTTCCAATTGAACTCTACATCCACTACCTTAGCTACCACTAAGGATTTTCCAACAATCCATTAATTGTTCTTCCCTTTTCAAGGCTTAGGAGTTAACTTTTACAATAATGGTCAAATTTTCTACCCAAAATTTGGCCAAATCCTCACAAGGATACAAAGAAGAAATTCAGGCAAGAAAGATATCTCTCAATACAAGATTTCCCCTTTAAATACAAGCACTCAACCCAAATTGGAAAATAAGATTGGAATTACACACAACACAATTTGGGGTTTATAATAAAATATGGGATTTTTACTCAATTGCTTGGATTTGATGTTTGGATAATTCTTTTGGGATCAATAGTTGTTGCTTGTGCTTTTAGAGGTCCCTTTTATACATTCTCATTGAATTCTATCCGTTGTGGTTGCTGCCTTCATTATTATATCCGTTGGGAAGTTATCTTCCCTCCATAAATGTAGTCTGCAACCACCCGTTCCGAAATGCCCGACCCTGTTTCAAAACAGACAAAAATAGAAAGAGTCGTTGGGGTGTAATAAATACCCTTTACAATACGAACATGATCGTTTCGATACGCTAAGAGCATGTTCCAAAACACGTTTCGAAACATTTTGCCACTGTCAAAGCTTGTATCGGAACGACTTAGAAGCGTTTTGATACGCCTCAACAATATTTTTAAATTCGGTTATAAAACTTCAACGAGCATATTTTAAAACCAAGTTTGAAATCTGTTTCGAAACACTAAGACCTGTTTCGATACACCCGTATCGAAAAGGGAATGCTAGTTCCAAAACAGAGGTTAACAGTTTCAAAATGTTCCGAAACGCCCTGGGGCCATTCCGAAACGGTGACTCGAAAATCACTGTTTTGACTTGGTAAACACTTAGAAAATATTTGATAAGTTGAGGTTTTGACTTGTACATTTTTCTTTAAACACATAAAGAGGTTTTGAGGACTTAAAAATTCATTTTCTCTTTTTCAATTTAGTCCTTAAATCCTTTGTTATATCAAAAATCAATTTATTAGTTTTACAATCTCCCTCTTTTTGATATAACAAAACCAAGTTAGAATTTTTAAGTGTTTTGAATCTTGAAGACGTTCTAACTCCCCTCAATGTAAGATGGGTTTTAAAGTTTTGAAAAGATTTAAAATTCAAGCTTTTAAAACTCAAAACCGACTTAAATTTTTTTTGGCTCTTATATTACTTCTCCCCTTTTTTGTTAGAAAAAAAAGAATAATAAACAAGACTTATCATGAGAAGAAACAAGGTTAAAAGCAATAAACCAAACAACATAATATAGATAGAATTAAGTTCAAATAACCAAACATAAATACTTAAAGCAATAGGGTTTAAGCTCAATCCCAAACACAAAATAAGCAAAGCATAGGTTCTTAAAGCATAAAAAGAAAGAAAGGTGCAAACTTATTCCTAATATGATAGTCTAATATGATATGCAATGGGAATCCTAAGCCTCGTCATCATCGTCACCATCATCATCAGAAGAATCATAATCGTTTTTAGCTTGAGCACGACGAAAGTTCCTCCATTCACCATAGAATGTAGAGAAAGACAAGTCCATCGATGATTGTTGATTCTCAAGAGCGGTGAGACGATTCTCGTTTCCAAGAACACGATCTTCCAAGGATTGCAAACGAGTGTTGATAGCACCAAATCCCAAGGCCATGGTAGTATCCATCGAGTTGAACCACTCGGTAACGAAAGTCATAAGAGCTTCATTGTTAGGAGCCAGAGCTTGAGGTAGTGGCTCAACTTGAGGAGGTGGAGCTTGCCTATCAACACGAACCCATTGGCCAAGGGTAAAGCGGAACCCGGACTTACAAAGAGAAGATTCACCAATCTTTTTCTTACGGGGTTCCGGAGAGTCATAGGAGCAATCAATGTTGAGGGTACCAAAGACATAGCTTAAAACAGTCCCATAAGTGAAAGATGTAAGAGCATTGGTTTCGCCAATCTTCACATTATGGACCATCTCGACGAACAAGATCTTGACAAGATTTGGCCATTGTCCTTAGCGAAAACACTCTAACCAAAAATAGTCAACTTGACGGACATGAGAAAATTTACCTCTGGAAGGGCGGATGAACCAAGAAATCATCAAATGGAGGAACCGGTCATGAGCATCCAATGAGAAAACGAATCCGGTGTGAGCACCAAAGTGGTTCTCATCCTTAATGCCTTCATTCTTGAGCCCAAGAGCATTCTCTAAAACGGATATACTAATGATGAACTTCTTACCCAAAAGGTATGACTCAATGTCAATCACTTCGGTATGATCTTCATTATCAATAAGCACGACATTGGAGTAGAAAATGAGCACCATATGCTTGTAGACAATATCCGGAATGCTAAAAAAGGCCAAGAAGTTCCATTCTTGCAAACGAGCTAGATAGCAGAATTCAAAACGCTCAGTCAAGAAATTGGATATCAATAACAAGCTCTCGACGAACGGCTATATCTTTGATGTATTTGAAACTGTCCTTAGTCTCTTGATTGCGAAGACTCTTGTGAAAAAGTTGGGTGAGGTTAGGACGAATATTCGCTTGGTTTGAAGCTTCAACCGTTAGAGTTATCTTGCGTTTCTTATTAATGTTTTCCATGGGAAATTCCTAAAAACATAAAGAAAGCAATTAAAAATCTAAGTGTATGCATGAATATCCTTAATTCAATCCAATAACAAATCCCATATAGGTTGTAAAGAAAAACACTTTTAAGAAAAACATATATACATATAAAAAAAATTTAAGAAGAAACAACTTTTGAAAAATAGTAAAAAATACGAGTAAAAACAAATATATTCGAATAAAAAAATTAAGATTTTGAATTTTTTACAAGATTTGAAGAACCCAAGTTGCAAAACATATAATCTATACAAAATTAATATTTTCTAACCTAAAATTAGAATAAAATCAAAGGGAAAAAAGGAAAAATACCTCAAATAGGGATTTTGGATGAATGAATGGAAGAACTTGCACAAAATTGTTGAAGCTTGCTTAGACTTGAGTTTGTGAGTAAAAGCCATCAAGATTTGATGAAAAACAATGAGGTTTAGAGGGTTTTTATAGGAAAAATTAGGTTTAGGGTTTTTAGGAGTTTTAATTAAAAGTAAACTTTATCATTTAAAGCCCTTAAAAAGCTGTCCGCAGAGCTGTTTCGGAACAGACACGATCGTTCCGAAATGTTCGTACCGAAACGTTGACTGACGTTTTGAATCCTGTTGACTGTTTCGATACGGCTTTGACCGTATAGAATCCCACGAGTTGACCCGTATCGAAACGCTTTTGGGCCGTTTCGGTACAATGCTTGGCAGAGGCAAAACGTTTTGAAACTCGTTTCGAAACACCCTGGTCATAAACTACTCTTTTAAGAGACCCGTATCGAAACAGATTGACCCATTTCGATACGCCTAGGCCTGGAGGTGCAGATGAGGCTCTAATATTGCAGAAAAATTGAATTTTATTAAGTCCTAGATGCATGAATCATATGAATGAGCATGAATAACATGTATAAACATAAACATACTCCCCCTAACTATAAGCATGAATGAAATTAGGATTAAAAACACACAAGCATGGCATTTTTCAAGAAATCAAGCAATTTAAGCACAAAAAGGTCCTAAAAGGTCAAGATAGGCTAGTTAGACCTAACTCTCTCCTAAGGGACCAAAAACGCTCCTTATCTAAAGGCTTGGTAAAAATGTCCGCTAGTTGGTTTAAGGTGTCAACGAACTCTATAACAACATCTTGCTTAAGGACATGATCTCTAATGAAATGATGCATTATTTCTATATGTTTGGTTCTAAAGTGTTGGATGGGATTTTTGGTTAGGTGTAACGCCCCGGTTTTGGGCTCAGAAGTTTTGGGCGTTGACCGATTCGGTCAAAGTGCTGATCGAATATATAAGAGTGAATTTAGGAAAGCCTAGTTCGGGTTGCATTAAAAATATGGAAAAATGTTCTAAAATCATCTTTTAATATATATAAGTGAACTGTGAAATCAATTTTGGAAAATGAGGTTCGGAAGGTTGACATTTTGGCTAGTGACCAAAATGTAATTTTTGAAAGTTGCGGGACAGTTTTATAAAGGATTGAAACGTTGAATCTTTAAGGAGCTATTATTCCAAAAAGGATTTCTCCAGATTTTTCTAAGATATTTTAAGGCTTTATTCTGATTTTTAAAGATTAAGAAAGGGAGGGAAATCATTTTAACCAATTTCTTAACTAACTTTCCATTTTCTCTCAATTTTCCTTTTCTCTCATTTTCTCTCAACCCAAACACAATTCTCCAGATTTCTTTCTCTGATTTTGACATCTAAATCTCTCATTTCAACTCTCATTTGATTCCTAATCATCTCATCAACAAAACCTCTCAATTTGCAAGTTGTTTCATCAAGCTTTTTGGCTCTAAAATGGAGAAATTCAAGTTTGGAGGTAAGAACGTCCTTCTCCTCTAAACTATCAGTTCTTTACTGAAATTCCTAAGTTCTCAATCCTTGATTTATGTTTTGTTAATGGCTTTTCAATTGAGATCTTGATTTTTAGCTAAAATGCAAGATTTGGTGATTTTGGTGAAATTTTCGTGTGATCTGTTTGGGCAGTGTTTTGGAGTGTCAAAATGATGTTAAATGAATGCTAAATTGATTAGAAGTTGAGGTTTAATCAATGCAAACCCGGATAGGTTGAATTTCCTAAGTTTGGCTTGAGTTTTTGGTTGTTTTTGGAGTGTTTTTGGTGATCTGTTATACCTGGAGGTATAAGGACGTGGTTGTGATCATTTTGTATGTTAAATGATGTATAAAAATGGTTAGAAGTGATGGATCTTGGCTGGGTTAAGTTTTGGAAGTGTTTGGAGGTGGTTTCGGTTGTGTTTGGTAGCCAAATTGTTAGATTTGTGATGAGCAGCGAGTTGTGTTGTTGTTGCTGGTGTTTTAATGCATAAGGATGCATTAATGTTCTGTTTTTGTGTGCTTGAAACAGGGGAGTTGGATCCGTGAGCTTTGGAGGTGTTTGCGGAAGGTTTCGGAAGCTTGGAAGGCTTGTTGGCTAGTCTTGTTTGGTTATCGGTGAGTGAAGTTGGGATTTCAGCTTTTAAAACAAGGTTTGAAGGTTTTTGGGAGCTTAGTGTAAGTCTAAACAACTTTGCTAAGCTCAAGAGTAAGTGAATGGATTTTTGCTCTTGAATTGTGTGTGATTTGGTTTTAAAAGCAAATGTGGTTGATGATTGAAATGCATGTGTTTTGCATGGTTTAATTCTGTTTTGTAAGCATGTTTTAGCATGGTTTAATGCTGGTTTTGAAAGTCATTTGAGAAGGATGCTCAAGGTAAGAGATCCTTGGTTTTGTATATGGTAATTATGGTTTTGATGCATAGCGTTGCATGTTGATCAATGGCTTTGTATGATGCTTTAAAACAGTGAATTGATGATGGTAAATGTTACCTTTTGCATATTGGTTATGCATGTGAATCATTGGATTAATGAGGTAATGGTTTTGCATATTGGTTATGCATGTGAATCATTGGGCTAATGTTGTGATGGCTTTGCATTATGTTTATGCATGTGGAACATTGGATTAATATGGTAAGATGGTTATATTGGCAAGTGATGTGAATGGTTCTTGGTTCGTTGATCGGATATAGTTAGCCGGCTATAGGATTGGGTGCACCGTGAATTAAGTCGCCTTGGAGGTGGAGTGGTCAAGAGTGGACCGGATAAGCTCCCTTCAAGTATCCTAACGAGATGAGGTCATAGTGGAGGTTGTTGCCCACTGGAGGACCTTGGTTGTTTGAGGTCATAATGGAGGTGTTGCCCATTTGAGGACCTTGGTTGAGTAAAGGTTATATGGTGGTTAAAAGTCCATATGTGAGAACCTTGTACTTGTTGAGATCACAATGGCAGTGTTAAGTCCATGTGTGGATCTTGTGTGGGATGTCCCGGATCTCGTTAGTGATGTTCTACAACTACCAATCGGTTATGCAAAGGTTGTATGGTGGTTAAAATTCCATACGGGAGAATCTTGTGCATGTCAAGGTTGTATGGTGGTTAAAAGTCCATACATGGGAACCTTGGGGAAAAGCTAAGGTTGTATGGTGTTTAAAAGTCCATACATGGGAACCTTAGGATGTTGAGGTCAAATGGAGGTTGTTGCCCATTTGGGAGACCTTGGATTGGGTAGGGTGTAGGGAGCGTAGGGACAACGCTCGGAATCCGCGTATCCGATCGGGTTATTAAGTTGAAAAGTGAATGTGGTTGATCTCTTGGAAGCCAATGTAATGTTCTTGATCATAGTGAAGCATGAGATGCTTGAAATGATGCATGGTTGCATGTGAAGCATGAGATGCTTGAAATGATGCATGGTTGCATGTGAAGCATGAGATGCTTGAATGGATGCATGGTTGCATGTGAAGCATGAGATGCTTGAAAGGATGCATTGTTGCATGAAAAGTGTATGATGCTAGTGAATGCATGTTTATTTGTTAAGTTGAACAAGTGTTGGTAATCATTTGGCAAATGATGCATGTGAGCATGAAATATCTATGTTGCATTGGAGTCTTGTAAGACTTGTTTTAAAGGCATGTGAAGATGATGTTATGGTTTTATGTTGCCTTGGTTAAATGCATGTGATAGAATATTTGAGCTATGGTTTTAAAAGGTTTCTTGCTTGATGTGGCTTTCAAGTTTAAGAAAGGTATGTTGTGAAATGGGAGTGTTTTCCATGGTTTTGTTTAAGCTTGGCATATGGTGTCTATGCATGGTTTGAGCTTGATGTTGAAAAGGGTTTTCAAACATGGCTTTGGTAATCAAATCGGGTTTGTTTTAAAAGTGTTTTAATGACCCGCTGCATTGATGGTGTTTTGGTTTTGAGCATTCCTCACTAAGCATTATGTGCTTACGCTCCTTTTTGTCCATCAATGCAGATTCTTGAAGTTTGGACAGCAAGGAGCAAGGGATTCAAGGTGGACTCCAATGGAGATGTATGTCTCGGTGAATAGCTATAGTTAATAAGGGCAATGGGGTAGAATCTCTCGGGTTTATGTGTATGTGATCGTATATGTTTGATCAAGAATGTTTAAATGTTGTTGCTAATGTTGTTGGATCATGAATTGGCTTAAATGTGATTGAATTGGAAGGTTTGTGCCTAAATGGTTGCTTGTGTAGGAAGCTTGCGTATAGATTTGGGGCTTTTCGTATATGTTGTGTTTCTGTTGAATTGTTGATGCAAGTATGTCTCATTTATGTTGAATTGCATGCTGGTAAAGTTTGGTGGCTTTTGGAGCATGTTTGAATGATCAATTGTGTGTTTGAGTGAGCAAAATGCAACATTCTGGGCTAGGCGTTTCGGAACAGGTAACACCGTTTCGGAACGGGTGCCCTGCATGAACCCAGGCGTCCGAAACGGGTGCCACCATTCCGAAACGGAAGGCATTCTGCCAGACCCCCGTTGCGGAACGCGTTGCGGAACGGCCCCGTGTTTCGGAACGGGCTTGGCCTGTTTCGGAACGGGTGACCGTTGGGGGCTGACATGGGCGGTTAAATGTTTCAAAATGTTTGCATTTTGGTCCTGAATCTTGTTTGTGCAATTGTATGAGTTCGTGATGTCCGTTTGAGCTGAAATTTGGCAGGGAAGCATGAAACATGATTAATTTTAAGTTGGTAACTTAAAATCTGGTTAAGTCCTTAAAGTTTTCAGAAATTACAATTTGGTCCCTAAAGTTGTAATTTGTTCAATTGGGTCCCTGTTTGATCTCTGATGTTTGTGATCTTTGAGTATAGCGTTTGTGTGATCACATCTAAGGTTAATGTGCATCTAGATAAGATTAAAAAGAAAAAAAATGGTCGTTAATCAAGGTTGACTTTCGGGTTGACTTTGGTTTTCCCCGTGTAATCTTCGTAGTTTGGGTCAACCGTCTAGGCCGGGCTACGGGGGTTACATTAGGCATATAGCACTTGTGTTGTCACACTTAAGGGGTATGGTTTCAACTTTCACTCCATAATCTAAGAGTTGTTTCTTCATCCAAAGGACTTGAGCACAACAACACCCTAAGGATATGTACTCAGCTTCGGTGGTAGAAAGAGCTACACTATTTTGTTTCTTAGAGAACCAAGATATGAGCATACTACATAAGAATTGGCAAGTTCCCAAAGTACTTTTCCTATCAATTTTACATCCCCATAATCCGCATCCGAATAAGCATGAAGGTTGAAGGTTGAGTCTCTAGGGTACCAAAGACCTAAACAAGGAGTATCTCTAAGGTACCTAAAGATTCTCTTCACGGCTATAAGGTGAGACTCATTAGAACTAGCTTGAAACCTAGCACACAAGCAAACACTAAATAATATATTTGTTCTACTTGCGGTAAGGTAAAGCAAAGATCCAATCATAGAGCGATAAAGCTTAGAGTCAACACACTTACCTCCTTCATCTTTGTCAAGCTTTGTAGATGAGCTCATTGGTGTGGCTTGAGGCTTTGCATTCTCCGAGCCAAACTTCTTGAGAATATATTTCACGTACTTTGCTTGATTGATGAAGGTGACATCCTTCCTTTGTTTGATTTGGAGTCCCAAGATGAGAGCTCCTTCATCATGCTCATCTCGAATTCACCTTGCATTAACTTAGCAAACTCTTTGCAATGGCATTCATTAGTAGATCCAAAAATAATATCATCAACATATATTTGCACTACTAAGATGTCATTTTTATACCTTTTTATGAAAAGTGTAGTGTCCATCTTACCTTTTTCAAAACCTTTTCAATCAAAAAGTTTGAAAGCCTTTCATACCAAGCTCTAGGAGCTTGTTTTAAACCATAAAGTGCTTTGGTTAGTTTGAAAACATGATTTGGAAATTTTGAATCTTCAAAACCCAGTGGTTGTTCCACATACACTTCCTCATTTATAAAACCATTTAAAAATGCGCTTTTTACATCCAATTGAAAAGGCTTGAAATCATGATAACATGCATATGCAAGCAACATCCTAATAGCTTCCATTCTAGCTATGGGTGCATATGTTTCATCAAAATCAATTCCTTCTTCTTGAGTGGAACCTTGAGCAACTAGTCTAGATTTTTTTCTCACAATGTTACCACTCTCATCTAGTTTATTCCTAAACACCCATTTAGTTCCTATAGTAGATTGATTACTAGGCCTTTCAACTAATGTCCATACATTACTCCTCTCAAATTGATTTAACTCTTCTTGCATAGCCATAATCCAAAAATCATCTTTTAATGCTTTTTTAATATTTTTAGGCTCAATGCATGAGATAAAAGAAACATGATTCAGGAGTTTGAGAGAAGATCCAGTAGTTACCCCCTTGGATGGATCACCCAAGATTTCACCACCTTTGACATAGTTGTACTCCCTTGGGTATCTCACTTCCTTTTCCTCAAGATTCAAGTCCTTCAAGGCTTCAAAAGGTAGATCTTGTGCATCCTCATCTTTAGTTGGAATCTCATTCTCCTTTGAAGTTTGTCCTCCATCAAAGGCATCAAGGATTCCTACATCATCATCGTCACAAGATTCCTTCCTCAGAAGGAGGTTATCATCGAAAACAACATGTATAGACTCTTCTACTACTAAAGTTCTCTTATAAAATACACGATAGGCTTTAGAGTTTAAAGAATATCCTAAGAAAATAGCTTCATCACTTTTAGCATCAAATTTACCTAAGTTGTCTTTTCCATTATTTAAAACAAAGCACTTGCAACCAAATGGATGAAAATAGCTAATGTTAGGCTTTTTAGATTTTAAAATCTCATATGGTGTTTTCTTTAAAAGTAGTCTAATCATTAATCGATTTACAATGTAGCAAGCGGTGTTTGTGGCTTCCACCCAAAACTATTTAGGTAAATTGTTTTCACAAAGCATGGTTCTAGTCATTTCTTGTAAAGTCCTATTTTTCCTCTCAACTACCCCATTTTATTGAGGAGTTCGAGGAGCCAAATTTTTTTGGCTAATACCATTTTCATTTAAAAACTCTTCAAAACCTAGATTTTGAAACTCGGTTCCATGATCACTTCTAATGTGAGAAATCTTAAGTTCAAGATCATTTTGAGTTAATTTTGAAATCGTGATGAATTTTTCTAAAGCCTCATCTTTAGTACTTAAGAATAGAACCCAAGTAAATCTAGAATAGTCATCAACAAGTACAAATGCATACGATTTACCACCCAATCTCATAATTCTAATAGGCCCAGAAAGATCCATATGAATCAATTCTAAACATCTACTAGTAGAGACATCATTAATGGATTTAAAGGATGATCTATGTTGTTTACCCTTAGAGCATGCATCAAAAATTTAATCATTGGAGAACTTAATCTTGGGCAAACCTCTAACTAGATTTAGGGAAACTAATTTTTCTAAAACATTAATGCTAGCATGTCCTAGTTTCCTATGCCATAGCCATGCATCATTTTCATCTTGTGCAACAAAGCATGCATGAGATGTATGAATGTCATCTAGATGCATCATGTATATGTTACCTATGCGATGACCAATGAGCATTATTTTATTTGATTTAATGTCAAAAATTTTACACCCATTTTTATCAAATAAGACATTAAATCCTTTATCACACAATTTACTAATGCTCAATAAATTGTGTTTTAGACCATTGACATACAATACATTTTCAATGAGTATAGTAGAGTGATTACCTATGGAGCCAATACCTTTAGTGCGGTCTTTGGAGTTGTCACCAAATGTCATCGTTGAAGAAAGGGGGTTTGGTGGTCGATTGAGACTCATACAAGCTTGACCCGAAGGTAGATGCCATGGCTTGTTTGGTAGTTGATCACACTCTTCCTAGAATCTCCTCTTGTGGTTGTTAATCCTTCAAATAGGTAGGCTCTGATACCAATTTTTGAGTGGATCGAATAATCGATTTAAGCCAAAAGGAGGTGAATTGGATTTTTACGAATTTTGGTGGTGGAGTGGAAAATTAAAAATTGCTAGACAAGAGAATTTAGAGTGGTTCAAGTTCCAATTGAACTCTACATCCACTACCTTAACTACCACTCAAGATTTTTCAACAATCCACTAATTGCTCTTCCCCTTTTCAAGGCTTAGAAGGTAACCTTTACAATACTAGTCAAATTTTCTACCCAAAATTTGACCAAATTCTCACAAGGATACAAAGAAGAAATTAAGGCAAGGAAGATATCTCTCAATATAAGATTGCCCCTTCAAATACAAGCATTCAACCCAAATTGGAAAATAAGATTGGAATTACACATAACACAATTTGGGGTTTACAATAAAATATGGGATTTTTGCACAATTGCTTGGATTTGATGTTTGGATAATTCTTTTGGGATCAATAGTTGTTGATGGTGCTTTAAGAGATCCCTTTTATACCTTCTCATTGAATTCTAATCGTCGGGGTTGTTGTTGAGTATGTAAAAGTTCTATATTTTACCCCCTATTTAACCCATATTTCTGATGCATTCAAGCATAATTCATTGCATTTAGGATAGATTTCAGTTATACATCACAATTATATTAAATGGCACAGTTGCTACTGATTTTGGTTACTTTTGCAGGTAGCTGTTGTAGCAGACTCAGGGAAGTGGAGAAGCAGAGCTGGAACACAGGACTGAAGTCGAGAAGGACGATGCTACCGAGGCCGCTGCCGTGGCAGCTTAGGACGACATCAATGGTGGAGGGAAAAAGTAAAATGGAGCTTGACAGAAAGAGGAAATTAAGCCTGTCTGTCGTGGAGCACTAATATATTTTTCCGAGCCCTAGATCAGATTGAAGGCCAAGCCCAAAGTTCAAGGAAGAAAGCCCAAGCAAGAAGAGAGGACGAATTAAAGACATCTACTCTGAAGATTTAGACTTTAATAGAGTTGCACTTTAATTTAAACTTGTATTCTTGCCATATTAGAAAACTTGAACCCAATGCCTATATAAAGGCATGTAACTCGACCTAGGGAAGGATATCTTATTCTCTAGCCGTCTTCCCCTAAACCCTAGTCGTTTTCCCCCTTTTCATCATGTTCTAAACTTCCTCTAGGGCTAAGGGTTGATTCTGTAAAGTAGTTGCAAGGATTGCATTGTTTTAGGATTTTTTCTGTTCAATAAAATTGACTTCAAGTTTGCTTATTCTGGTTTTTAACATCTTGCAAGAGTATTGGGAGAGCATTGTGAGATTACACATTTACTTAATATGGGGAGAGCTAAGTATACGAAAGGAATAAGTATAGGTTCTCCAGTTTATGGTTGAACTATCTCGGACCTAGGGATAGGATGAGGTTAAGTGGCTAAGGAAGAATTCAACAACATCGGTGATCATCCTTCGATTCACGCCGGGAGTTATCATTAAAGACGTGTTCATCGACAGACTTGGACCTAGGGATAGGACAAGGCACAGTAGGGATTCTTGCCAAGCTTGAAGTATAGAGTTGTGTGATCGATATCGCGACAATAACAGACTGCTGCCGCTGTAGGTGCTGCCACGACAGGAGCAACGACAGAACATGAAGTCCTAGACATCGCAACACCTACACTACTGAGAAAATCAATACCAACCCATTCTCTCTATCCTGATTTCTTTAATCTTTTACCTTCAATATTCTTTAATATTCCCTTGCAAACAATTAAAATTATCTTCTTTCTTGTGCAGCAATTCAAGGTTAAGGCTATTTCCAGTCCCTGTGGATTCGACATCCAATACTTCGTGTTTCACTTTACTACTTGCGTCGTGTACACTTGTACTCTATTGCGATAGACTCTTTTACACGCAGCAAGTTTTTGGCGTCGTTGCCAGGGACTGGCAACATATCTTTACCCTACTTTTACTGCACATTCTTTTAATTTTTCTGTTTTACTTGGATTGTTCACCCTGTGCTTTTCACAAGGTTTTCCGTTTTCTTATGCGCAGATTGAGACGAGGAAAGGAACCTGAGTATCAGCTATATCCTGAACGCTCGTGCAATCTTAGGAACCGACTCCGACTCTTGTTAGCGAGAAACGATTACATTGAAGAACAGTTAGAGGCCATGAACAACCAAGGGAATCCCCAAGATCCTAACGATCCTATCGGAGATGGAGGAAACGGACAGCCTGCCGCTCCTCCTGCTGCTGAGGCCGCACGCCAGTCATGCTGAGATTACATGATCAATGATCATGTGGAACTAGAGACCACCCTGCCTGACGTGGAAGCTGAAAATTTCGAGCTGAAACCTGTCATGTTCAGCATGATTAATTCTGCTGGCCAATTTAGTGGTGCTGCTACATAGGATGCTAGGGAACATCTGAAAACATTCCAAGAAATCTGTGGTTCGTTTAGACTACCAGGAGTAAATTCGGAGATACTGAGGCTTCGGTTATTTCCTCATTCATTGAGGGACAGAGCTAAAACTTGGTGGAACAAACTAACTCCGGGTTCAATACGAACTAGGGCAGATTTAACTCGTGAATTTTTATCTTGTTTTAACCCTTCCCATTTATCTGAGCAATTATGTAACGAAATTGCTACTTTTCAACATGAAGATGACGAGCCAATGCACGAGGTATGGGACATGTTTACTAATCTTCTAAGGAATTGCTCGATGCACGGATTCCCTGTTTGGAATCAAGTCATAAAATTCTACAATGCTGCCAACCTACAGACTCGCATGAGAATCGATTCAGAAGCCAATGGGTTGTTGTTGTATAAAGATCCGGATGAAGCCATGGTAGTGTTAAAGAATTTGGCGAAGAATGAAGAGCAATTCCCCACATCGAGGAGAGGTAAATGGGTACTAGCTGTGAAGGATTACGAAGCTGATAATTGGGAACTTGTAGTGGGAATCATAGTTCGGAACTTGCAGTGGGAATCATAGTTCGGAAGAGATATGTGGAACTTGCAGTAGAAAACTTGCTGAAGAAAGATTCTCAATCGGTCTATGCTGCAGAAGAGATATGTGGAACTTGCAGTGGGAATCATAGTTCGGAAGACTGCCCGCTACAGCTAGAGGAATGGATGTATGTTGGAAACTATAACAAGCAAAACTACAATTCCAACAATTACAATCCCAACTGGAGAAAAGATTCCCAAATTCTCCTGGAGCAACCCAAACAACGCCCTGAATCCTCAAGCACAGAACACTCAAAACTAGGGGGCACCTAGAATTCTGACTCGGCAGCAACTGCAACAGCAGTCGCAACAGCCGCCAGCAGCCACACCTAGTATATTGGAGCAAACCTTGGCCACATTTTTGTCATAGACAGGAACTTACATTGAAAACATGAATCACTTCGTCAAGAAGACTGAGTCGTTCATGGATAAAACAGAGATGCGGACGACTAACCATGAAGCTACTTTGAAATCATTAGAGATACAGATGGGTCAGTTTTCCCAGCATATTAAGCCAAGGCAGAACGGAGGATTCTCTAGCGATACTGAGGTCGCTAGACAACCCACACATGAGCAGTGCAAAGCTATCACAACTAGGAGTGGGAAGAAATTACCAGGGCCGGAAAAGAAAGTTGAACCAGTTAATGAACCAGCCCTAGAATCGACTACCGCAAACGTTGCCTCGGCAGACGATAAACAGCTTGCTACCGCTACACTTGTTACGATAGTAGAAGGGACAGAGGAGAAGGATGAAGAACCTAAGCCTCCTCAGATCCGAATACCATGGGAAGGACGCATTAAAGATTATCGTCCTCCACCTCCTTTTCCACAGCGGCTACAGAAACAGAAACAAGAGTTCCAGCTTAAGAAGATCTATGATATTTTTAAGCATATCCACATTAATATCCCGATGTTAGATGCCATCAAGGAGATGCCCGGTTATGCCAAATTTCTCAAGGATGCTATGTCGAAGAAATCCAGACTTGGGGAATTTGAGACGGTTAAACTGACAGAAGGATGCATGACTATTCTGCACAAGCATCCACCCTAGAAAAAGAAGGATCCTGGGACCTTCATAATACCGTGCATAATCAGAGATAAATTCGTGGGTAAGGCACTTTGTGATCTAGGTGCTAGTATTAATTTAATGCCAAAATTTGTATTCTAGAAATTAGGTATTGGACGAGCATGACTCACAACAGTTATGGTGCAGATGACAGACCGCTCTTACGTGCAACCAGAAGGGAAGATTGCAGATATTCTGGTAAGAGTGGATAAATTTATTTTTCTTGCTGACTTTCTTGTTCTAGATCTTAAGCCCCTGCCAGGGCAGGGCAGGGCAGCTCAAATATGTTTTTCTTGGATTATATGATACATTGCATGTAATCATCTCTTCCAAGTTGATGCAGGAACAGGAACAGCAGCTAATAGGGATGCTGCAGCAGCACAAAAAGGCTATTGGATGAACGATAGCTGATACCCAAGGCATCAGTCCGGCACTATGCATGCACAAAATTCTGTTAGAGGGTGATCATAAGCCGGCCATTGATGCCCAGAGACGTTTGAGTGATGCTATGCGAGAAGTGGTTCGAAAAGAAATTATCAAATGGCTAGACGCTGGGATAATTTATGCCATCTCGGATAATAAGTGGGTGAGCCCGGTGGAGTGCGTTCCTAAAAAGGGAGGAATAACCGTGGTAACCAACGAAGAAAACGAGTTAATCCCAACCAGGACTATGACCGGTTGGAGGGTTTGTATAGACTACCAGAAGCTTAACAAAGCTACCCGGAAGGACCACTTTCCCCTGCCTTTTATTGAACAAATGCTTGATAGATTAGCGTGAAAGCCTTATTATTGTTTTCTTGATGGTTACTCAGGTTATAACAAAATAGCCATCGCACTGGAGGATCAAGAGAAAACGACTTTCACTTGCCCATACGGTACTTACGCTTTTCGGAGGATGCCATTTGGACTTTGCAACGCACCAACAACCTTTCAAAGGTGTATGATGGCTATATTCTCCGACATGGTGGAGGATTTCCTGGAGATATTTATGGACGATTTCTCTGTCTTTGGAGATAATTTTGAAAGCTGCCTAGGCAACCTACAGAAAGTGCTCGAGAGATGCGAGAAAGTGAAATTAGTATTAAACTGGGAAAAATGTCACTTCATGGTGGATGAAGGGATAGTCCTAGGCCATAAGGTAAGCTGTCGCGGCATAGAAGTCGACATAGCCAAAATTGAGGTAATTGAAAAGTTGTCGCCACCCACCACAGTCAAGGGAATTCGGAGTTTCTTAGGGCATGTTGGGTTCTATCGAAGGTTTATAGCAAATTTTTCGAAGATCACCAAGCCATTATGCCACCTATTAGAGCAGAATTGTCCCTTCGACTTCAACGCTGAATGTACTGAGGCATTCAGAATTCTGAAAGAGAAGCTAGTAACAACCCCAATTGTACAGCCACCGGACTGGAAGTTGCCATTCGAGATTATGTGTGATGCCAGTGATTACGCTGTAGGGGCAGCACTTGGGCAAAGGAAGGACAAGCTATTCCATGTAATTTATTACGCTAGCAAAACACTCAATGATGCCCAAGTAAACTACACCACAACAGAGAAGGAACTGTTAGCAGTGGTGTTTCCAAATGACAAGTTCCGATCCTACATATGTTGGATTTTTAGGGACTCGATTCGATCAACCAATTTAGCTCACCAAGTGGTGGAGAGGTGGATTTTTGAGTGGAAGGGTCGTGGAAGCTAGAATATAAAAAGACACAATGATTTATAGTGGTTCAACCTTCTAACCAAGGTCTACATCCACTACCTTAGCTCCCCACTAAGGATTTCTCAATCAATCCACTATTGATATGTCCCCTTTTCTAGGATTAGGAGGAAACCCTTACAACCGATCAAGCTTCTACCCAAAGCCTTGATCAAAACCCTCTTTACAAAGAGACAATGAAAGCAAACTTAAAACCCTCTAATAGGTGTTTGTTTGCACAATTAAGCACTCACCCAAAACCTAAAACACTTGAGCAAATTTGACAATTTTGGCTCACAAGTGTTTGTCTATACAAGAATTGACAAGTTAAGCACTAAGACACTTTTTGATCATTTGATGTTTGACAATATGAGCATCAGCCTTCTCTTGATGCTTGGAGGTCCCTTTTATACATCCAAATGAGTTTGTAGCCGTTACTAGCCGTTGGGGATGAATTGGAGCCGTTGAGAACTTTATTTCCCTTCATAAATGTTGTTCTGCAGCTATCCGTATCGATACGCGTGGAATCGTATCGGTACGACCTTCATATGAACTAGCCGTTGGGCTCTTGCCAGCCTGGGCGTATCGATACGCTTGAGGGCGTATCGGTACGGGTTCTCATTTAAATGGCCGTTGGGAAATAGCCGTTGGGGTAGTTGAAATGGGATCGGCACGCTGACCTGGCGTATCGAAACGACCCCACTCCGTATCGAAACGGCAACGGCCTGTATCGATACGGGTTTTGACAGTGGCCAAACTGAGGCAAAAAGGTATCGGTACGGGGGTTTACCATTTCGATACTGGTACTCTGAAAACACAAGTTTGGCTATTAAAAACATGAAAACTCTTTTACCAAAAACCTCTTAAAATAACTCAAACATAAATTCAAGTTGTTTGGACTTAAAACAAGTTTTAAATTCTTTCCAAATTGGTCCAAAACATTTTTCAATTATTATATCAAAATATTAGTTCTACAATCTCCCCCTTTTTGATATAATAAAACTCACTTGAAAAATTGTTTGGGTTTCTCCCCCTTTAACTTTAAAAATGTGAATAAGAGATTAAAGATATGAAATTAAAAACAGCTCCCCCTTATTCATTTGAAAATTGAATTTTTCAAACCATTTCTCGCCCTTTTTGTTATATTAAAAAGAATTTGAAACATTAAGTTCAAAATAACAATAGAGGTAAAAATTGACAAAAATATGAATTTTGGTTTTAAAATTGGCTCCCCCTTGCTCAAAGCATCATTAAAAATGTTAATCCAACATTTATGATCATCTAGTTGAGTAAATTAAAAATAAAACAAATAAATGCTAAAACAACTAGATTTTTACCAACACTTGAACTCAAGGTAGGATGTGAAGCCTTCCTTCTTCAAGTGTTCTTCCTTGTGTGCATGGAGCTCCCCCTCAATGTTTGACTTGTTGAACATCTCCATCACACCTAGCAATAGACAATCAAGTAATTTTTGGTATCCAAATTGCTTTGGATCCATGAACGTTAGTAGCACAAATTTTAGTCCCCTTAGGAATCCATTTTTCAATGTCATCCTTTTTAATTGAAGTACTAAGTCCTTTTGGGACCCAAATACTTCTAAAACATTTTCCTTTAATAAATCTAGGGGCACTAGATTGTCTAACATAAATGTTTGATTTTCCAAAATTGTTTTTCTTTTCAAGCTCTTTAGAAATCAAATCTTTTTCTACTTGAACATTTTGAAGCAATTTTTGTAAATCAAAACATTTTAATTCAAACTCTTCAAGTTTTGCTTCAAGTTCAAGTTTGGTTTTAAAAAGCAAATCATTTTGAATTTTTAACTTTAAAATCAATATATTGTTTTTCAAAATGTGGCTTTTAAAATCTAAAACCAAATCATCGTAGGCATCTTGTAATTCATCAAAAGAATAAGAACATGAAGTAGATGAATTAGAAGTTACCCTTGAATCTTCTTCGATGGCCTTAAGGCAAAGGTTGGCTTGTTCATCGTCAGTGGAGTCCTCGTCACTCCAAGTAGCCATATGTGCCTTCTTCTTATGGCTTGAAGTGATTGCCCTCTCCTTTCTTTTAGGTTCTCGTTCAAGCTCTCAAGGCTTTCTTCATGAACGGGGCACACTTCTTGAAGAGATGAACTATCTCTTCATCTTGATCCTCCTCTTCACTTGAGTAGACATGATGACAAGTGGAGGATTTGAGAGCCATGGCACTAGCATTGATGCCAAGCCCTTTGATTTTCTTCTCTCCCATAGCTTTAATTTCTTCCCTCTTCTTCTCATCCTCTTTGTTCTTCTTCATGATTTGATGAGTAAGGAGAGACCCCATGAGTTCATCAAGCTTCAAAGTCTTCAAATTTTTGGCTTCGATGATGGCGGTCCTCTTTGAGTCCCATGACTCGGGAAGTGAGTAGATGAGCTTCCGAACAAGCTTTTCTTCCGGAATGGCTTCTCCATACCCTTTGAGACCATTGGTGATGGTGGAGAACCTATCGAACATCTTCTCAATGTTCTCTTCCGGATCCATTTTGAAGTTCTCATACTCCAAGGTTAGGAGCCCAATCTTGGTCTCCTTGACTTCATTGGTTCCCTCGTATGTGACTTCAAGCTTGTACCAAACCTCCTTGGCACTCTCACAAGAAGACATCTTCTCATAGATGGTTGGGCCAAATGCACAAAACAAGATGTGCAAGGCTTTGCAATTAAGCTCCATCTTCTTGCGATCATCGGCACTCCACTCCGCTTTACTTCTTTGAGGCAGGAACGGACCATCTTCAACTATGTCCCATAGCTTGTAATCTCTTGACTTCAAGAAGAATTTCATCTTTGTCTTCCAATGGGCATAGTGGTCTCCGTCGAAGAAAGACAGTTTGTCGATTGATTGTGCCATTGAGCCGGTTGATGAAATAGTGATCGAGCTTGCCGAATCTTCTCAATAGGATGTGAATCCCCTTCGATTGAGCCAAGCTCTGATACCAATTGTTGGGTTTTTAGGGACTCGATTCGATCAACCAATTTAGCTCACCAAGTGGTGGAGAGGTGGATTTTTGGGTGGAAGGGTTGTGGAAGCTAGAATATAAAAAGACACAATGATTTATAGTGGTTCAACCTTCTAACCAAGGTCTACATCCACTACCTTAGCTCCCCACTAAGGATTTCTCAATCAATCCACTATTGATTCGTCCCCTTTTCTAGGATTAGGAGGAAACCCTTACAATCGATCAAGCTTCTACCCAAAGCCTTGATCAAAACCCTCTTTACAAAGAGACAATGAAAGCAAACTTAAAACCCTCTAATAGGTGTTTGTTTGCAAAATTAAGCACTCACACAAAACCTAAAACACTTGAGCAAATTTGACAATTTTGGCTCACAAGTGTTTGTCTATACAAGAATTGACAAGTTAAGCACTAAGACACTTTTTGATCATTTGATGTTTGACAATATGAGCATTAGCCTTCTCTTGATGCTTGGAGGTCCCTTTTAAACTTTCAAATGAGTTTGTAGCCGTTACTAGCCGTTGGGGATGAATTGGAGCCGTTGAGGACTTTATTTCCCTTCATAAATACTGTTCTGCAGCTATCCGTATCGATACGCGTGGAACCATATTGGTACGGCCTTCATATGAACTAGCTGTTGGGCTCTTTCCAGCCTGGGCGTATCGATACGCTTGAGGGCGTATCGGTACGGGTTCTCATTTAAATGTTCGTTGGAAAATAGCCGTAGGGGTAGTTGAAATGGGATCGGTACGCTGACCTGGCGTATCGAAACGACCCCACTCCGTATCGAAACGGCAACGGCCTGTATCGATACGGGTTTTGACAGTGGCCAAACTGAGGCAAAAAGGTATCGGTACGGGGGTTTACCGTATCGATACTGGTACTTTGAAAACACAAGTTTGGCTATTAAAAACATGAAAAGTCTTTTGCCAAAAGCCTCTTAAAATACCTCAAACATAAATTCAAGTTGTTTGGACTTAAAACAAGTTTTAAATTCTTTCCAAATTGGTCCAAAACATTTTTCAATTATTATATCAAAACATTAGTTCTACAACATACTTGGAACGAAAGTGGTGGTTCACACGGACCACTCTGCACTGAAATATTTGTTTGCTAAGAAAGACGCAAAGCCCAGACTGATTCGTTCGATTCTGCTGCTACAAGAGTTCGACATAGAAATCAAAGATAAAAAGGGGACAGAGACCCAAGTTGCAGATCACTTGTCAAGATTAGAAAGGGGAAAGAATCTCCCAACAGACAAGACACACATACTGGAGACCTTCCCTGACGAGCAGATGTTCGCTGCCACAAGCACTGTTGCGATAGCCATGGCGGTAGGTAAGTTTCCTGAACTCCCCTGGTATGCCGATTTCGTTAATTATTTAGTTAGCGGAATATTTCCTCCTGACCTTAATTATCAAGCTAGGAAGTGGTTCCAAAATGATGTTAAGCATTATTATTGGGACGAACCTCTTCTTTTCAAAAATTGTGCAGATCAGATTGTCAGAAGGTGTGTACCACAGGATGAGCAGGAAGTTGTGCTTCATCATTGCCATGCTTCACAATATGGAGGACACTTAGGCGGTAACAAAACTGCTGCCAAGGTTTTGCAGTCTGGTTTTTATTGGCCCTCACTGTTCAAGGATGCCCAAGCATTCTACAAAAGTTGTTACAAGTGTCAACGAACTGGAAACATCTCAAGGAGACATGAGATGCCGCTGCAAAACATCCTTGAAGTCAAAATCTTCGATGTTTGGGGGATTGATTTCATGGGACCATTCCCAGCATCATGTGGGAATCTTTATATCCTCCTGGCAGTGGACTATGTGTCCAAATGGGTTGAAGCGATCGCCACACAGAAAAACGATGCCAAGACCGTTCAAAGATTTCTACATAAGAACATCTTCTCTAGATTTGGCATTCTGAAGGCGATCATCAGTGATGAATGGAGGCATTTTGATAATAGGGTAATAGCTGCTGCCTTAAGGAAATATGGCGTTAAACATCGAATCGCAACAGCTTATCACCCTCAGACCAATGGACAGGATAAAATATCCAACAGAGAGGTAAAGAACATTCTCGAGAAGATGGTTAAACCAACTCGGAAGGACTGGTCCTTACATCTCAATGATGCACTATGGGCCTACAGAACAATATTTAAAACTCCATTGGGAATGTCACCCTACCGGCTGATATATGGAAAAACATGCCATCTACCTGTTGAGATAGAGCACGGAGCCTACTGGGCCATCAAGGCAGTGAACATGGACTTGGAAGAGGCAGGATAGAAAAGGCTACTTGACTTGAATGAGATTGAAGAAATTCGAGCAATGGCCTATGACAACGCAAGGATTTACAAGGATAAAACAAAGAAGTGGCATGACAAGAAGCTGCTGCAATGACAGTTCTGCCCAGGGCAGCTTGTGTTGTTATTCAACTCTAGGTTGAAACTCTTCCCAGGGAAATTGAAATCTAAATGGTCAGGCCCATTCCAAGTCGTGCAAGTTTTCCCCATGGTGCCATCACAATCAATTCCTTAAAAGACGGGCACCAATTTAAAGTCAACAGACAGAGACTGAAGCATTATCAGGGGACTGAAGCCCCAAGAATGCAGGAAGTGGTTACTTTAGGAGATGCCCCTCCTGGCATCCCTAATTTAACTTAATTTTATTTTTATTATTATTTATTTATATACATATATATATATATATATATATATTTATTTATTTATTAGGAAATTAGAATTATTTTATTTTTAGGAACTAAGTTTTTATTTTAATTATATTTAGGAAATAAAGGAGACAAGGAGAAGAGAAGAAGTGAACTCAGTCCACCATCTCACCATCAGCCCAAAAAGCCCAAAGGAGGAAGCTGTCGTCACAGCTATCGCGACAGACGCAGAAAATACAGCCTGTCAACACGTTGTCGCGGCAGACACGCAAACGCGTAACAGACGCGCAACAGACACGGGAATGCGTGACAGACGCGTCAGAAACCGCGTAACAGCTGGCCCCGTTATTCGCGCCTGTCGTTACAGCTCCAACGGGCAGCAAACTCTTCATCTATATAAACCATGTTTTACTATTCATTTTTCACTTCACTTTTACTCTCTCTACTTGCTTCCTCTCTAGATTTTCATTTCCTTTCATTTTTCTACAGTCTCTTGCAACTATGAGTACCAGAAACACTAGAAGAAGTGCTTCCTCAAGCTCTGCTGCAGCAGCAGCCACTCCCAACCACGACAGAATCCCAAACCGATTTTCTAACGCAGAGTCCAATGACAGATACTACACCTCTTTCTAGAAAAGGGAGATGTGGGAAGAGAAAGGTTTCATCTATAGAAAACGAACGGAGAATCTCGGGCTCGAACCATTCATCGTCCGCAAGATTAGAGCACTTCATTGGCAGATGTTTGCTGAGCAACCTGAGGAGATGAACGTCACTTTGGTCAGAGAATTCTATGCTATCGTCGACAGCAGAAACACGACAGCAGTGACAGTTCATGGTAAGGAAGTCCCTCTTGAGCCGGAGTACATTAACACCCTCTACGGACTCTACGTCGGCAGAAAGGAAGATGGGCATAAGAGGATCGTGGAGAGCCTGGAGGCAGTAGATTGTGATGCTGTCATGGCAGAACTCACCGAGGAAGGAACCCAGTGGAATACAGACCCAAAACACCCACGAACAGTGAAACGAGCTCAACTCACCCCCGAAGCTAAATTGTGGAACGCATTCATGAAAAAGAGGATTATGGCCTCCTCACACAACAGCACAGTGGATCAACCAAGGTTAGCTCTCGTTCATTCCATTTTAAACGAGAGGCCCATTAATGTTGGTCGATATATTCGGGAAGAGATTTTGGATTGTGCATTGCGGCCATCGGGACCCCTTGTCTTCCCCTACCTCATCATAGAACTCTGTCGTGGCCACAATGTCTCTGAAATTTCTGAAGATCTGAAGATTCGAGGTAAAGGGTGGACGGAGAAAAACATCTTCAGTTTGATGGAGCTGAAGGTTGCAACACCTATTTCCTGCTTCAACCCCTCTGCCGTGGCAGGTGAGACAGTAGAACCTACCCAAACAGAGCCTGCCGCCAAAGAAAAGAGGCAGCCCACAGCAGCAGCTCCCACAGCAGACTCCTCCACCCAAATCCTTGCTGCCCTGCAGAAAATGGAGGAACGGCAGCTAGGTCTTATGAGCTTTATCCGCGACTTCACAACAACAACATTACATTTCATTAAAAGCACTTTAAATTTTTCCTAATGTACAATTTCTTGTCTTCCCCGATCATTATTTTGCTGCCACCACACCTGCCCACACCCCTACCCCTGCTGCCACACCAAGAACACCTTCTGTTGCGTCAACTTCAACCCCGGCCGCGACAGCTGCAGGTGGCAGCCACACTGCCACAGCCTCTGCCAGGGGAGAAAAGCGAAAGGAGCCCCCATCCGACCTCGACGAATTCATTGCTAGTTTCTCCTCCTCCTCCTCAATTTGGCAGGAATCTGATGGTGAGCCCTCTGTCAAGAAGAACATGTCCAAAGAATTCACCCAGATGAAGCGGCATAAACCCAACACCGGAGACGGACCATCCGGCCAAGGGAAGTCTGACAGCAGCAACATCAGCAACAGTGGTAGCAGCAGCAGCAGCTCTTCCGAGGAGGTTCAAGTGCTGGAGAAACTACCCCAGATCTCCCCTACTCGCTTTCAGCCCCGAGGGAAGCCAAGAAAAAGACCGCCTCTACCTCTCCAAGCCATCTGCCGGCACCGACGATGAAGGTCACTACCCGCCGGCAGATACAAATTAACAGCAGCGGCAGCAGCGACGACAACACTTAAAATTTAAGTTTTTATCTTATCTTCGATGTCTTCTATTTTGTTATAATTGTGATGTTTTTATTTTCTTTTCTTCATTCTATCATCGTGCATTGAGGGCAATGTAACCCTTGAGTTTGGGGGTGGCATCCTTCCATTAATGAAGTGTCTATTTTGTTTAAGATTTGTGTCTAAGTGTTAGTTTATTTTTGCTGAAAAAAATGAAAATTTTGGCTTAAGTCTTTGAACTGAACTTACCTGTCGTGACAGCCTCTGTCGTGGCAGGGCCTTTAGGATAGTTTTAGGAGCAGTTTAGAGCCTTACTATAGTTCTGATTCTTAAACACCCTTTGTGACTTTTATACTGTCTAGAAACTCTACTGGTAAACTAGAATAGGGAAAAGCTTAACACTTGAGTTGCCCCTAGAGGTGCCTAACACTGGCTCTAGGAAAAGAAGTTAAAAAAAAAGTAGACTCAATAAACCTAGAAGTGCCCGAAACCGGCTCTAGGAAGTTAGCTAGAGGTGCCCGAAACCGGCTCTAGTTAAACTTAAATTGAGAAAAGAGAATCGATTCTAAATAAAAAAAAATTGAAAGTTGGCATAAAAATTCAAGTTAGAAGCTTAGCTATTCTAGTAAACTAAGGGAGTCTAGGCATATAATTGTTCACAAAACATGCACACACTACACGAGAATTATAGAAAGGTTCCAAATGAATCCTGAATTATCCAACAAGGTGTTGCTCAAAATAGGGAATGAATGGTAGGTAAGGAAAAGTTCATTGTTTTAAGCCAAACAAAAAAATTTTCTTTTTAGGTCTTCATTGCTTGAGGGCAAGCAAAAACTTGAGTTTGGGGGTGTGTTGGGTATGTAAAAGTTCTATATTTTACCCCTTATTTAACCCATATTTCTGTTGCATTCACATTAATTCATTGCATTTAGGATAGATTTCAGTTATACATCACAATTATATTAAATGGCACAGTTGCTACTGAATTTGGTTACTTTTGCAGGTAGCTGTTGTAGCAGACTCAGAGCAGTGGAGAAGCAGAGCTGGAACACAGGACTGAAGTCGAGAAGGACGATGCTGTCGATGCCGCTGTTGTGGCAGCTAAGGACGACAACAATGGTGGAGGGAAAAAGTAAAATGGAGCTCGACAGATAGAGGAAATTAAGTTGGTCTGCCGTGGAGCACTCATATATTTTTCCGAGCCCTAGATCAGAATGAAGGCCAAGCCCAAAGTTCAAGGAAGAAAGTCCAATCAAGAAGAGAGGACGAATTAAAGACATCTACTCTAAAGATTTAGTCTTTAATAGAGTTGCACTTTAATTTAAACTTGTATTCTTACCATATTAGAAAACTTGAACCCAAGGCCTATATAAAGGCATGTAATTCGACCTAGAGAATGATATCTTATTCTCTAGCCGTCTTCCCCTAAACCCTAGTCGTTTTCCCCATTCTCATCATGTTCTAAACTTCCCCTAGGGCTAAGGGTGGATTATGTAAAGTAGTTGTAAGGATTGCATTGTTTTAGGATTTTTTCTGTTCAATAAAATTGACTTCAAGTTTGCTTATTATGGTTTTTAAAATCTTGCAAGAGTATCGAGAGAGCATTGTGAGATTACACATTTACTTAATATCGGGAGAGTGAAGTATACGAAAGGAATAAGTACGGGTTCTCTAGTTTATGGTTGAACTATCTCAGACCTAGGGATAGGACGAGGTTAAGTGGCTAAGGAAGAATTCAACAACATCGGTGATCATCCTTCGATTCACGCCGGGAGGTATCATCAAAGACGTGTTCATCGACAGACTTGGACCTAGGGATAGGACAAGGCACAGCAGGGATTCTTGCCAAGCTTGAAGTACAGAGTTGTGTGATCGCTGCCGCGACAACAACAGACTGCTGCCGCCGCAGGTGCTGCCGCGACAGGAGCAACGACAGAATAGGAAGTCCTAGACATTGCAACACCTACACTACTGAGCAAATCAATATTGGCCCATTCTCTCTATCCTGATTTCTTTAATCTTTTATCTTCAGTATTCTTTAATATTCCCTTGCAAACAATTAAAATTATCTTCTTTCTTATGCAACAATTCAAGGTTAAGGCTATTTCCAATCCTTGTGGATTCGACATCCGATACTTCGTGTATCACTTTACTACTTGTGTCGTGTACACTTGCACTCTATTGCGATAGACTCTTTTACACGCAGCAGTTGTTGACTTCATTATTATAGTTGTTGGGATGTTATCTTCCCTCCATAAATACAGTCTACAATCACCCGTTCTAAAACGCCCGACCATGTTTCGAAACAGACCAAAATAGAAAGAGCTGTTGGGGTGTAATAAATAGATTGTACCGAAACGAGCACGATCATTTCGATACGCTAAGAGCCTATTTCGAAACACGTTTCGAAACATTTTGCCACTATGAAAGCATGTATTGAAACGGCTTAGAAACATTTCGATACGCCTCAACAATATTTTTAAATTCAATTATAAAACTTCAACGGTCATATTTTAAAACCAAGTTTGAAATCTGTTTCGAAACATTAAGACTTGTTTCGATACATTCGTATCGAAACGGGAATGTTATTTCCGAAACAGAGGTTAACAGTTTCAAAACGTTCCGAAACGGTGACTCGAAAATCGCTTTTTTGACTTGGTAAACACTTAGAAAATATTTGATAAGTTGAGGTTTTGAATTATACATTTTTCTTTAAACACGTAGAGAGGTTTTATGGGCTTAAAAATTCATTCTCTTTTTCAATTCAGTCCTTAAATCCTTTGTTATATCAAAATAAATTTATTAGTTTTACAGAAAGATGGGGGAAAAGAAGATTATTTGTATTAGCAAGGTTTTCAATGCCCATAATTACATTCTCTTTATTATTTATCAACATATTCTCAATACTTAGCCAAGGACAAAATTGGTTAAGGTTGATGGTGCTTTCCTTTGGTGTAATCCTCGGCGTGGCTCTAGATCTATATGTTGTGAGCCTACTCTAATGATTTGCTTATTCGTCTGTCTATGTGTCTCCTATTCCTCTAAGTCCATAACACATGAGTAGAAGCTAAGTTCAAGTATTAATTTGAATCATAAAACTTAGTCCAAGTACTAAATAATATATCATCCCATAATTTTATAATATGATTTATAACATATTAGATATAAAAAAACTTAAAAATGTTAAAAATGTAACTTTTATTATTTCATTCGACCATTTATCGATTTAATAAATTTGTATCATATTTATTATGTTCAGTAAATCTTTTAGGAATTCTAATTGTAATTGATTTTAGTGTAATTAGGCGTGATTACACAATTATGACATATTTGGACAACTATCATAATTTGTGGGTCATGTTAAATTGAGTGTAGTTAAAAGCAGTCAATTACACTATTCCATTCATATGGAAGTGATCGTAGTTTTGTTCTTAATGTTTGACTAAATAATCATTTTGGTCTTCCGTTATTTTTTGAAGCACTTCAACTTTTAACGTTCGAATTTTGGTCAAAATGATAGTGACAATGGTTCATCGCGTTTATTACCAACAACCTGATTCATCTCGAATCTCAAAACTTCGAGACTTCCACTCAAAAACCAAGGCATACATCAAACCCACACGACCAACCTACACTAAGGGTAACATCTACATACTAAGGAGAGAGTAAATCTAACAAGTATACGAGGATTGTTACTCTCAATCCCCATTTACCACCCACGGTAAGAACATTATTTGACAAGAACTTACAAAACTGACAGCTATTCAATCCAACATCAACCTATAGATCTTACCATAACACTTATCCAATAAGAACCAAAACCATAATATGAATGAGAGATCAAATTTCCATCAATGAAACAATTGAAACCAAAACAAACACATGTACCTGACATATCATCGGTGGCAAAGTTGTCATCTCTGGCCTGAACGGTAGACGATCTCGCAACTGCTTGAGCGTCAACTCTGATGGTGGATCCCACGACACCTCCACCCTGATATCCAGACCATGCCCTAGCACCACCTCTAGCAAAACTCTGACCATGCCGAGAAGAAGTCGACCTCTAAGACTGAATATGTGTACAATTATTTATAACTGGGCAGTCCTTTGCCATATGACCTGGTGCTCGGCACCTATAAAAAACCCTACAAAGAAAGAAGCACACCCCAAGGTGATGTCGAACACAATGTTCACAAGCTGGTGGAAGTGACACTCCAGCTGAACCATCAGTACTCCATGTTGGAGCAGAAATTAATGAACACTGACGAACCAAGATCTCCGACCGTCCATCGGCAGCTAATCTGAAGCAACTCTCTTTGTATCCCCCCAAAGCAGAGAACCTCCTAGATGGAGACTGAGAAGAACCTATGATGTACTAGGTCCTCACAACATGGCCTCAAGAGTCCTCAATCTAATTCGGTGTCAGACCCTGAAGTCGCTCAAGTTCCTTCGTACTATTAGTTGACTAAGAGAATGTCCCAAGTGGACCCGCTTTCACGTGCAACTACAGGCCAACCATCAAATCATTTCTGAACCTCTTGCACCTCAACTCCTCGTTGGCAACCAACTCCGGGGCATAACGGCTCAACCGTTGGAAATCTTGCTCATACTCAAACACTATCATGTCCCCCTGAACCAGATGTAAGAACTGATCTCTCATCTAATCCATGTGAACCTCATTGATGTACTTCTTCCTAAACTCATCCAAGAAGATATCTCATGTCGGAAGTGCAGGTTGTAGCCCCAACTCAATAGTCTCCCACCACTCATGTGCATTGTCCTTAAGAAGGGAGACAATGCAATCGAGGTCATCCTCTGAACTTCCTCTCATCTATCTCAGAATTCTCTAAGTGTCTCTTAACCACTGGTCAACCTTGATCAGGTCATCTTCACCTAAACCTTCAAAATCTTTCGGCCCAAAACGGTGAAGCCTCTCAATAGGGGTATTGAGAGGAGTCTCAGATTGCCTCGAGATAGCTTCCACCATTTGTAAGAGAATATAGGTAAGATCATGAGGGTGGCTCACCCCTCCACTTCCAGTACCTCCCAGAAGGCTTATGTCCCCAACATCTGGGACATACTCCTTACTGAAGTCTTCCTCTTGAGAGACATGGCTCTCCTCACGACTTTCCGAGTCGAGTTTGGCATCACTCGTCATCGAGATTTTTCTGAAAACACAAGGAAACAAGGCAGCATCATTAGGATTCCCAGTCTTGGAAGAGTACAACTTAACTGTAGTGGCTTGTATTCACTAGACACCTGTAACACCCCAAAATTTGGGCCTAGATGTTTTAGAGTTCGAATCGGACCGGTCGGGAATGGTTCGAATCTTAAAGGGAGGTTTAGGGAACACCTAGTTTGGGATGCTTTAAAAATATAGAAAAATATCTAAAAATCCTCATTTAATATATGAATGATTATGGTGAAATCAATTTTACAAAATAAGGTTTGGAAATATTACATTTCGGTGTAGTGACCAAATCACAGTTTTTGCAAAAGTTAAATAGTGATTGTTTTGTAAAGGATTGAAACTTTGAATCTTTAAGGAGATAATTTTACCAAAATGTTTTTAATCAGATTTCTTCTTAATTTGGGTGATTTTATTAATGTTTTAATTAAAGGAAATAAAGGTTAATTAAAAGGAAAACTACCTTTGACTTTTCATAACTACCTTTCATCAATTTTCTCTCAATTTCTTTTCAGCCAAACACATTTCCTCCAGAAATTATCTTTTGATTTTCATTCCTTTTGATGAGAATTCAATCTCCTTTTGATTCCTAATCTTTTCCTCATCAAATCTTTTTGTTTTTACATTGGATTTTCAAGAAAACTTGCCCAATTCAAGAAGAAATCAGCCATTAGAGGTACGCTTCGTCCTTCTCCTCTAATGATTAGTTCTTTACTGAAATTCCCAAGTTATCAATCCTTTGTTAATGATTTTTTAGTTGCTTTAATGTTAGAAACAAGAAATTGTATTGAAACTCAAGGTTTTTGAAGAGATCTTGGTGATTTTCGTGGTTGATGGTTAGGCTCTGTTTTGAGGTTGTTTTCTAATTTATTTTGGATGTTAATTGATGTTATAAATGAGGTTTTATCAAGCAAATCCTGAATAGGCTTGGATTCCTAAGTTTTGTATGCTAGAATGATGGTTTTTGGGGTGGTTTTGGTGTTCTGTCATAGCTGGAAGTATAAGGACGAGTTTTTGGTGATGTTTAGAAATGATTAGAAGTGGTAGATCTTGGCTGGCCTTTGTTTTGGAGAAGTTTGGAGATGATTTCGATTGTGTTTGGTAGCCGAAATGAGGTGTTTGAGTAGAGCAGCGAATTTAGGTGTGTAGCTGATGATTTCAATGCATGATGATGCATTAATCCTCTGCTCTTATGTGTTATGAACAGGGGAGACATCTTTGGACGCCTTTGGTGTTGATCTGGGAGCCTAGATAGTGTTTCGGCGAGCAAGCGAAACGTAATCGGTGAGTGTGAATGGTTTAAAAGTCCTTGAGGGACAAGAAACAAGGTTTGGGGATTTAGGAAAGGTTTGAAATACCTTTCTACGTCCGGAAGTAAGTATTGGCTAGATTGCTCTCTTAAATGTGGCAGTTGCCCCTAAAATGCTTTTACATGCTCATGGTTTGAGATAGATAAATTCCTATTGTTTTTATGCATGATTTATAGCATGAGATGATGCTTGAGTTGATTTCATTAAATAACATGTTGCATTGATGACTTTTGAGCTCTTGTTTGAAAGCATGGCAAATGTTATGGTTTTGAAATGAGATGAGAATGATTTGAGAAATGTTGCATGAAAAACAGTAGGTGAGATGATGTTTTGACATAATATATTTGCATAGATGTTGAGATACTTACCGGATATAATTGATCGATCAATAAGATGAGAGTGCACTATAAACAAAAAATTCGTATGTGCTCTTTGGTTTAATCCAAAGGGAGAGAACCGATGATGGGCATTCCATCGGGTAGGACTTGGTGAAACACCCAAGCTTTGTGGCGATGAGAGATTCCGCCATGTGAGTACGGTGATGTGAGATTCCACTAGAAGCATCTAGTGGTTAGAGAATGTTGTCTGCATATCCGAGTAATAATGAGATGTGAAATGCCAATATAAATCATGAAAATGCTTTTGAATCACATGTACCTATTGATGAGATGGTTTATGCTATGAGAAATGCATATGAGATTTGTATATGAAATGCTTTGGTTTTACAAGCATGTGTGTTGCCTTGCCATGAGATTTGCATTGGTTTAAATGCATGAGATAGAATTGAGGTACATGTGTTTTCAATGAGAAGTTGCTTTGAAATGGTTTTCAAGCATGAGATAGAATGAGCATGTTGTAGAAAAAGCTTTTGAGAATGTGTTTCAAAGAATGCATTATTGTGTTGGTTTTCTTTAGAGCATGCCTCACTAAGCAATTGTGCTTACGCTCTCTTTTACCAATAATACAGATAATTGAAGTGTTTTTGGGCTGCGAGAAGGTTAAGAACATCCAAGGAAGTGCAAAGCTCATGTATGGTGATGTTTTTATACACTTTAGTTTTGATATTTGGCAATGGGACTTCAAGGTTGTATTTGAGAGATGTGTTTGAACTCCCTAAGTTTGTGGCATGTTTGTGTTGGCATTTATGGGTTGTAAATGGTCCTTTTGGTTGGTTTGAGGTTTGCGAGCTCATATTTGGATTTGTGACTAGGAAGCATGCCTTTAGATTGTGTGTTTTGGTGTTTGATGCCATGCTCTAGTCTAAGGGTCTTAAATAAGTTCCTTAGTGTCTAAATGAGTTGTTGGTATGATTTGAAGGTCTTTGAGGCATGTTTGATTGGGTTAAAAGGTGAAAAACCAGCAATTTCTGTTGTTAGTGGGCAAAGTGTATCGAAACACCCTCCACTGTTTCGAAACAGGGGCCCGCAATGGCTAAAGTGTTTCGAAACGACTGAAGGTGTTTCGAAACAGTTTGGCTACTGGTGAGACCTGTTTCGATACCGGTCTCGGAACACACCCGCGTACCGAAATGGTCAACATCATTTCGATATGGGTGTTTCAGTACGAAGGGTGGGTGTTCTGATACAGTTGACCGTTGGATGTTGATTTGAATTGTTGATGTTTTCATGCTTTTTCATTTTAGTCCTAAATGTTGTGGATGCAATTGCTTGAGCTTGGAAGGCCTTTTTAAGTTGAAATTTGACAGAGGAGCATGTAACATGATTAATGACATATTGGTAAACCTAAAATCTGCAAAGTTCTTATAACTTCTAAAAATTACATGTTGGTCTCTAAATGCGTAATTTGTGCAATTGAGTCCCTAAATGTTTTCCGATCGATGTGCCTTCCTCTTCCATGATTCGTGAGTATTCACGTAGGCTTAATGTACATCTAGACAATATTAAAATAAAAAGCGGTCATTAATTAAGGTTGACTTTCGGGTTGACTTTGGTTTTCCCCGTGTAATCTTCGTAGTTTGGGTCAAGCGTCTAGGTCGGGCTAAGGGGGTTACATTTGTTGGTATCAGAGCCATGTTATCGAATAATTGGGGCTTGGTATGTGGTTATGTGTGATTGTGACATTTCGGTGAAAGTATGGTGTATGAATGGTGATGTATGATTCAATTGAGATGATTTTGTGATGCTATGCTATGTTTGGAGTGTGGTTGGGGATCCCATTGCCATATCATTACTAATGAGAAGAAATGGTTTCAAAAATGAGCTTGAGTACTTGGATTACTTACCTTATTATGCCTAATTGTGTTTGTTGCATTTTTGTCAGTGCATTGTTTTTATTATGGGGCCACATAGAGAGCTGAGAATCAATACTAGATCTATGGATGATAATGAGAACGTAGAGAATGCTGAGGATTTACCTCCTCCTCCCTCTGGTGGACCACCTGGTGGTGGTGGAGCTGGGGCCAGTGTTGTTAGAGTTGGTGTTGGGGTTGTTGGACCCGAGGGAAGTCAGGGGCAAGCTACTCCTGATATGAATGTGCTGATACAGGCTATTGCTGGAGCTTTCCAGGCAGCAGTAGTTGGAGCTCATAGAGCTGCACCTCAGGATGGTGCTAATGTGAGATTGTCGTTGAAGCGTCTCTACAGTGTGGGTGGGAGTGAGTTTAGAGGTTTGACACCAGAAGGTTCTGAGTCTTGGTTGGAGACCACCAAGAGGATTCTTGGACAGTTGAACTGCAACAATGTGCAGAAGCTGGGTTGCATTGTGTCACTACTGCATGGTGGACGACCACTATCTCTAGAATGGAGGATGATGAGGTGAAGTGGACATTCTTCTTGAATGTGTTCAAGCGGAAATATCTAGGACTTCGCTACCTTGATGAGAAGAAGAGGGAGTTTATGTCTCTTGTGCAAGGAAACATGTCTGTGGCAGAGTATGAGATTCAGTTTGTTTGCCTTAGCCAGTATGCACCTGAGCTAATTCCTAGCGAGAGGGAAAGGTGTGAACGGTTCCGTTATGGGCTGGTAGAGGATGTAAAGACCTATATGCTTGCAGCTGATTACACTGATTTCGATGTCTTGGTCACTAGAGCCAAGGACATTGAATTGAATCTTGGTTTGGTGAGCCGAGCAGGTGGATCTAGCTCAGGAAAGCGAGCTGCAGAACGCGATTATGGTAGAGATCGAAACAAGAGGCATAAGGATAAAAAGCCGCACTATGATGCTAGGCGCGGGGGTGGTAACTCTGGTAGAGGTCAGCAAGGACCTAATGCTTTCTTGAGGACTCCTGAGTGCAACCGGTGTGGTAGGAGACATGCTGGTGAGTGTTGGGGTAACCTTGGTACATGCTGGAATTGTGGAAATTGAGGGCATATGAAGAAAGATTGTCCTCAGCTGCTGAGAGAGGGACAAGCTTCAGTGAGAGCAGCTAAGCCACAGAGAGGTCGTGGGCGCGGCCGTGGTAATTTTCAGCATAGAGATGAGGGTGGAAGGAATGTAGCCCATGTGGTGGCTGTCCAACCTGAGGGTGGTGGTCAGGCTCGAGTGTATGCCCATCGTGAGGGAAGGAATGACACGGGCGTGATCGCAGGTACCTTCACTTTGCAATCCTTGTCATTGCTTTCTTTGATTGATTCTGGATCTACACACTTGTACATATTGCGTGAACATGCTTAAATGCTTGGTTTGCTTGTTGAGTCTTTGGATGTTGGTATGCGTGTGACTAGTTCTTTTGGTGAGACAGTTGTAACAAGAAAGTTGTATAGGAGATGCCACTTAAAGGTGCAAGATCATGTGTTTCTTGTTGATCTTATGGAATTGCCATTCTATGGTTTTGATGTAATTCTTGGCATGGATTGGCTTGTTGAGCATAGAGCCCTTGTGGATTTCGAAAGCAAGTGAGTTTCGTTGAAACTCGCAGATGATTATGAGGTTGTGGTGGTGGGAGAAAATGTGAAGTTTCTAGCTAATGTGGTGTCTACGTTGGAAGCATGTCGGATGTTGCGGCAAGGATGTGAGGCTTATCTAGCCTTTGTTATGAATCCTAGTTCAAAGGAGGTACGCATTCAGGATATAAGGACCGTGTGTGAGTTCCCTAGAGTGTTTCCGGAGGAATTACCTGGTTTGCCGCCTAGCCGAGAGGTTGAGTTTGGAATTGAGTTGTATGAGAACACAACTCCGGTTTCCATTGCTCCCTATCGCATGGCACCCAAAGAGTTGAAGGAGTTGAAGACGCAACTTCAGGAGTTGCTTGACTGTGGCTTCATTCAGCCTAGTGTGTCACCTTGGGGTGCACCGGTCTTGTTTGTTAAAAAGAAAGATGACACGATGAGAATGTACATCGATTATCGTCAGCTGAATAAGTTGACCGTCAAGAACAAGTATCCTTTGCCGAGGATTGATGATCTTTTTGATCAGTTTCGGGGAGTGGTTGTGTTTTCAAAGATTGATCTGAGGTCAGGGTACTATCAATTAAAGGTGAAGGATGTGGATGTACCGAAAACAGCCTTTAGAACAAGGTATGGGCATTATGAGTTCCTTGTGATGTCGTTTGGGTTGACGAATGCTCCTTCCGCTTTCATGGACATGATGAATAGGGTGTTCCATGAATTCTTGGACAAGTTCATTGTGGTGTTCATCGACGATATCCTTGTGTACTCTCGTACCGAGGAGGAGTATGAAGGTCATTTGAGAATTGTGTTGCAAGCGCTGCTGGAAAATCAGCTTTATGCTAAGTTGAGCAAATGTGGGTTTTGGCTTAAGGAAGTTGTTTTCCTTGGTCATGTGGTTTCGGCCGAAGGGATTTGAGTTGATCCCCAGAAGGTTGAGGCGGTGATGAATTGGAAGTCTCCTAAGTCTGTTCATGAAGTCCGTAGTTTCCTTGGGTTGGCAGGATACTGTCGAAGGTTTGTGGATGGATTTTCTAAGATTGCTGCCCCTTTGACGGAGTTGTTGCAAAAGGATGTTAAGTACGAGTGGACGGAAGCGAGACAGCAAGCTTTTGAGAAGCTAAAAGCATCTTTGACGCAAGCTCCTATCTTGGTTCAACCTGAATCAGGGAAAGAGTTTGTGGTGTATAGTGATGCATCCTATGTTGATTTGGGGTGTGTGCTAATGCAAGAGGGTAAGGTGGTGGCTTATGCATCACGACAGTTGAAAGTGCATGAGCGCAATTATCCTACGCATGATATTGAGTTGGCTGCAATGGTTTTTGCTCTAAAGATTTGGAGACATTATCTTTATGGTGAGAAGTGTACTGTGTACACAGATCACAAGAGTTTGAAGTATTTGATGTCTCGAAAAGAGTTGAATCTTAGGCAACGGCGATGGGTGGAGTTGCTTAAAGTTTACGATCTAACAATCGAGTATCACCCGGGGAAGGCCAATGTTGTGGTCGATGCTTTGAGCTGGAAAGTGGCGGTGGAGTTAAGAGAGATGTTTGCTAGCCTGAGAATATCACGACATGGTGGTCTTGTTGCTGAGTTGCAAGTGAAACCATCTCTAGTTCAGTCGGTAAAGGATAAGCAGTTGTTGGATGATTCCTTGGTGCCACATGTTCAGGATATTGTTGAGGATAGGCCATCAGATTTTTGTTTGAATGATGATGGTGTTTTATGTTTTGGGAGTCATATAGTGGTGCCGAATGATGATGAGTTGAGGCGCGCTATTCTGACCGAAGCTCATAGTAGTCCGTTTGCTATGCACCCAAGTAGTACAAAGATGTATCGTGATCTGAAGAATGAGTACTATTGGGTGGGTTTAAAGAAAGATGTCGCTGAGTATGTGAGTAAGTGTATGGTTTGTCAGGGGGTTAAGGCTGAGCATCAGTTTCCTTCGAGTTGTTGCAACCGTTGAGAATCCCTGAATGGAAGTGTGAGAGGATCACCATGGACTTTGTGTCTGGTTTTCCTCTATCGACATCAAGGAAGAATTATGTTTGGGTGATTGTGGATAGCCTTACGAAGTGTGCGCATTTCTTGCATGTGCATACTACGTACACCTTGGATAAGCTTGCAGAGTTGTACATTGCTGAGATTGTGCTTTTGCATGGTGTACCAAAATCTATAGTGTCGGATCGAGATCAGAGGTTCACTGCAAGATTTTGGGAGTGTTTACATCAAGCATTGGGTACGCGGCTGAATTTTAGTACTTCTTATCATCCGCAGACGGATGAACAGCCGGAGCGTGTTATTCAAGTGCTTGAGGATATGCTGAGGTGCTTTGTTTTTGAGTTTCAAGGTTCTTGGGAGAAGCACTTGCCTTTGGTGGAGTTTTCTTATAATAATAGTTACTAGGCAAGTATTCAAATGGCACCTTATGAAGCTTTGTACGGGAGGAAGTGCAGAACTCCTCTTTGTTGGGCTGAAATGGGACAAAAGTTGGTCTCGATGTCGGATCTGTTGAAAGGAACCACCAAGAAGGTGAAGCTCATTTGTGAGCGGTTGAAGGCAGCATCGGATCGACAAAAGTCTTACGCGGATTTGAAGCGTAAGGAGATAGAATTTGCGGTGGGTGGTCGTGTGTTCTTGAAAGTTTCACCTTGGAAAAAGGTGATGAGATTTGGCCGGAAGGGCAAGTTGAGCCCAAGATACATTGGATATACGAGGTGATAGAACGTGTGGGTCCTGTTGCTTATAAGCTGAGGCTACCTCAAGAGTTGGAAAAGATACATAATGCGTTTCATGTATCCATGCTTCAGAGGTATAGATCGGATCCTTCGCATGTTATGCCCGTAGAGGAAGTTGAGTTGAATCCAAATTTGACATATGATGAGGAACCTGTTGAGATATTGGATTCGGACAATAAGGTTCTCCGTGGTAAGACCATTGAGCTGGTTAAGGTGTTGTGGAGACATCGTGGTGTTGAGGAAGCCACGTGGGAAAGGAATGAGGACATGAAGAAGCAATTTCCTTAACTTTTTCCTCCAGGTAAATTTCGAGGACGAAATTTCTTAAGAGGGGGAGAGTTGTAACACCCCAAATTTGGGCCTAGATGTTTTAGAGTTCGAATCCGACCGGTCGGGACTAGTTCGAATCTTAAAGGGAGGTTTAGGGAACACCTAGTTCAGGATGCTTTAAAAATATGGAAAAATATCTAAAAATCCTCATTTAATATATGAATGATTATGGTGAAATCAATTTTACAAAATAAGGTTTGGAAATATTACATTTCGGTATAGTGACCAAATCGCAGTTTTTGAAAAAGTTAAATAGTGATTGTTTTGTAAAGGATTGAAAATTTGAATCTTTAAGGAGCTAATTTTACCAAAATGTTTTTAATCATATTTCTTCTTAATTTGGATGATTTTATTAATGTTTTAATTAAAGGAAATAAAGGTTAATTAAAAGGAAAACTACCTTTGACTTTTCATAACTACCTTTCATCAATTTTCTCTCATTTAATATTCTCTCAATTTCTTTTCAGCCAAACACATTTCCTCCAGCAATTATCTTTTGATTTTCATTCCTTTTGATGAGAATTCATTCTCTTTTTGATTCCTAATCTTTTCCTCATCAAATCATTTTGTTTTTACATTGGATTTTCAAGAAAACTTGCCCAATTCAAGAAGAAATCAGCCATTAGAGGTAAGCTTCGTCCTTCTCCTCTAATGATTAATTCTTTACTGAAATTCCCAAGTTATCAATCCTTTGTTAATGATTTTTGAGTTGCTTTAATGTTAGAAACAAGAAATTGTATTGATGTTGAGTGTGTAAAGGTTCTATTATTTACACCCTTTTTTAACCCATATTTCTGCTGCATTCAAGCATTATTCATTGCATTTAGGTTAGTTTACAGCAAAACATCACAAATATATTAACTGGCACAGATTCTACTAAGAATGGTTGTTTTTGCAGGTAGATGCCGTAGAAGATGGTAAAGGCAGGCGCTGGGCGGAGAAGCAGAAGAGCTGAACTGGACAAGCAAACAAAGAGGACGATGCTGCCATGGTGCTGCCGTGACAGCAGAGGACGACAGCAATTTTGATGAGGAAAAGCAAATTGGACCTCGACAGATAGAGAAAATTCAGCTCGTCTGTCGTGTGAAAACCATATATTTTTCCAAGCCCCGGATCAAAAGATATGTCAAGCCCAAAGTTCAAGGAGAGAAAATCCCAAGAAACAAGGAAGACGGCTGGAAAGTAGATTCCTTGAAGATTAAGTCTTTATTAGAAACATACTTTTAATTAAAGTTGTAATCCTTGTTAACTTAGATAACTTGAGCCTAAAGCTTATATAAGGGCATGTATTTTAACCTAGGGGGAGATCATATCGGAAAACCCCATAACCGACAACCAAAAACCCCTAGCCGTTTACCCGCCGCCGACATGTTCTAAATTCCCCTTAGGGCCACGGGTTGATTTGTAAAGTAGTTGCAAGGGTTGTTTTGTTTTAGGAATTTTTCAGTTCAATAAAATAAACTTCAAGTTCTCTTGTTTTGGTTATTAATATCTTGCAAGAGCATCGGGAGAGCATTGTGGGGTTATCTATTTACTTAGCATCGGGAGAGTTAAGTATACGAAAGAAATAAGAGCAAGTTCTCTAGTTTATAGTTGAATTATCTCGTGCCTAGGGATAGGGCGAGTTTAAGTGGCTAAAGAAGAATTCATACACATCAGTGTTCATCCTTCGATTCACGCCGGGAGGTATCATCAAGACGTGATCATCGACAGACTTGGACCTAGGGATAGGCCAAGGCAGATCTGGGATTCTTGCCAAACTTGAAAGTACTGAGTTGAGAGGTTGCTGCCGCGACGATCAACGGACTGCTGCCGCGACGGGCGCGACGACAGAACTGGATTTCCTAAACTCTGCAATACCTGCACTACTGAGCAATTCAATACCAGCCCAATCTCTCTATCTTGATATCTTTACTCGTTTATTTACGTTTACTTCATTATTTTCGTGACAACTCTCAAATATTTTCTTTACTTTCGTGCAGTGAATTAAGGTGAAGCTATTAGCCCAACCCCTGTGGAGACGATATCCGATACTTCGTATCACTTTACTACTTGCGTCGTGTACACTTGCACTACCATTGCGATAGACTATTTTACACGCAACAAGTTTTTGGCGCCGTTGCCGGGGATTGGCAACATAACTCTACCTTTTCTTTTACTGCACTTTTCGTTTTTGTTTTTGTTTTTGTTTTTATTTTTATTTTTCTTTGGTGCATTCAACTCTTGCTTTTCACAAGGTTTCTTGTTTATGCGCAGATCGAATCGAGGTAAAGATCCTGAGTATCCATTAGATCCGGAAATCGAACGTTCATTCAATCTCAAGAAACAACTTCGTCACTTACTAGCCAGGAACGAGTACCTTGAGGAACAGCTAGAGAAGATGGCCCACAATGGAAACGACCCGCCTGTCGGCAACCCGCCTGCCGCTGTCGGACGACGGTCCTATCGTGACTACATGTTGAACAATCATGTAGAACTGGAGACCACGCTGCCGGACATAGACGTTGACAACTTCGAGCTGAAACCTGTCATGTTTAGTATGATCAAAAATGCCGGCCAATTCAGTGGTGTTGTTACAGAGGATGCTAGGGAGCATCTCAAAACGTTCCAGGAGATATGTGGTTCGTTTAGACTGCCAGGAGTTAATCCGGAGATACTGAGGCTTCGGTTATTTCCCCATTCATTGAGGGACAGAGCAAAAACTTGGTGGAATAAACTTACGCCGGGTTCAATTAGAACTTGGGCAGATTTATCTCGTGAATTTTTATCTCGTTTTAATCTTTCACATTTATCTGAGCGATTACGTAATGAAATTGATACTTTTCAACAGGAAGATGACGAGCCAATGCACGAGGCCTGGGACAAATTTACCACTCTTCTTCGGAACTGCCCAATGCATGGATTCCCCGTCTGGAATCAGGTAACAAAATTTTATAATGCTGCCAACTTACAAACTCGTATTTGAATTGATTCAGCAGCAAACGGACTATTATTGGATAAAGATCCGGACGAGGCAATGCAAGTATTGAAAAATCTGGCCAAGAATGAGGAGCAGTTTCCGACAGCACGAAGAGGGGGTAAACGGGTACTAGCTGTCAAGGATTATGAGGCCGACAGCACGATGAAATCACAGGTAGCATTCCTTACTAAAGCAGTGAAAAAGTTATTGAATGATGATGCACAACATGGATTTACTGTCGAGGAGGTATGTGAAATCTGTGAAGGAAATCATAGTTCGGATGAGTGTCCTATACAGTTAGAAGAAGAGAAATATGTTGGAAACTACAAGTCGAATTACAATTCCAACAACTATAATCCCAATTGGAGGAAGGATCCCAAGTTTTCTTGGAGTAATCCCAATAATGCCCTGAATCCTCAAGCACACAATCAGAATCAGGGAGGACCTAGATTGCTGACGCGACAGCAACTGCCGCCGCAACAGCTGCCGCAGCAACAACAGCAGCCACCAGTTGCCACTAGCAGTATACTGGAACAGACTCTGGCCACATTCATGTCTCAGACAGGTACTTATATTGAGAATATGAATCAGTTTGTTAAGAAAACAGAGACATTCATGGATAAGACAGAGATGCGGATGACGAATCATGAAGCTACTCTGAAATCTCTGGAGACACAAATGGGTCAGGTTTCCCAACATATTAAGCCAAGGCAGACTGGAGGATTCCCTAGTAATATTGAGAATGCTAGGCAGCCCACACATGAGCAGTGTAAGGCAATTACTACTAGGAGTGGGAAGAAATTACCAGGGCCGGAAAAGGAAACTGAAACAGTAAGGAAACCAGCCTTGGACAGACCTGCCGAGGAAGTTGCCCCGACAGGTAACAAACAGACTGCTGCCGATGAGCCTGTCACGATAGTAGAAGCGACAGAGGAGAAAATTGATAACCTAAACCTCCTCAGATTCGTATGCAGTGGGAAGGGCGTATTGCTGATTATCGTCCCCCACCTCCTTTTCCTCAACGGATACAGCAAGCTAAGCAAGAATCTCAGCTCAAAAAGATTTATAATATTTTTAAGCAGGTTCACATTAATATTCCGCTGTTAGATGTCGTTAGGGAGATGCCCGATTATGCCAAGTTTCTCAAGGATGTCATGTCAAGGAAATCTAAACTTGGGGAATTTGAAACGGTAAAGATGACTGAAGGTTGCATGAGTATTCTTCATCGACAGCCACCCCAGAAAAAGAAGGATCCGGGGAGCTTCATCATACCTTGTGTAATCGGAAATAAATATGTGGGTAAGGCACTTTGTGATCTTGGTGCTAGTGTTAATTTAATGCCAAAATCTGTTTTTCAGAAATTAGGTATTGGAAAGGCGCAGCCCACGACAGTAACTCTGCAGCTGGCAGACCGCTCTTATGTTCACCCGAAAGGAAAAATCGAAGATATTCTGGTAAGAGTGGATAAATTTATTTTTCCTGCTGACTTTCTTGTTTTAGATTGTGAAGCAGACGAAAACGCACCAATCATCCTTGGGCGACCCTTCTTAGCCACGGGAAGATCACTGATTGATGTGGAGAAAGGAGAACTCACTATGAGAGTGAATGATCAAGAGATTAAGTTAAATGTTCTCCAAGCTATGAAGCATGCTGATGCAGACGAGGAATGCAAGGCTATCACTGAAGTTACCCTTGATCAACCCTGCATCAGGTCGGGCTGTCACGATATAAAATTTGGTCACTACCGCGGCAGCCACCTACAGGCCTGTCACGGCAGCACTGACGACAGCACCGACAACAGCAACTCCTCTGATTCCGATACATCTGATACTGAAGATCAGGAGGAGGTAAACTGGATAAGCAATCATCCAGGTAAGTTATTCGAACCTTTGAATTATACTTCGGATAACCATGCAATCCAAAAGCCATCTACTGTTGAACCACCTGCCTTAGAACTGAAGCCCCTGCCAGGGCAGCTAAAATATGCTTTTCTTGGTTCAAATGATATGTTGCACGTAATCATCTCCTCTAAGCTGCCACAGGAACAGGAACGGTAGCTAATAGGCATGTTGCGGCAGCACAAAAAGGCGATTGGATGGACGATAGCTGACATTCAAGGCATTAGTCCGGCGTTATGCATGCACAAAATCCTTTTAGAAGAAGATCATAAGCCGACTATAAATGCTCAAAGGCGGCTAAACCATGCGATGAAAGAGGTGGTGCGTAAAGAGATAATCAAATGGTTAGATGCTGGTATTATTTACGCCATCTCTGACAGCAAATGGGTGAGCCCGGTGCAATGCGTTCCAAAGAAAGGAGGAATGACCGTGGTAACCAATGAAAACAATGAGTTAATCCCAACTAGGACTGTGACCGGTTGGAGGGTTTGTATGGACTATCGGAAGCTTAACAAAGCTACCCGAAAGGACCACTTTCCTTTACCCTTTATTGATCAAATGCTTGATAGATTAGCGCGTAAACCTTACTACTGTTTTCTTGATGGTTATTCAGGTTATAATCAAACTGCTATCGCACCGGAGGATCAAGAAAAGACGACTTTCACATGCCCCTACGGAACGTATGCTTTTAGGAGAATGCCGTTTGGATTATGTAATGCACCCGCCACCTTCCAAAGGTGCATGATGGCCATATTCTCCGATATGGTGGAGGACTTCCTTGAAATCTTTATGGATGATTTTTCAGTCTTTGGAGACAATTTTGAGAGCTGCCTCGGCAATCTACAAAAGGTACTTGAAAGATGTGAAAAAGCAAACCTAGTTTTAAATTGGGAAAATGCCACTTTATGGTAGATGAAGGGATAGTCCTTGGCCATAAGATTAGCTACCGTGGGATAGAAGTCGACAGGGCCAAAATAGAAGTGATCGAGAAGCTGCCGCCGCCGACCACAGTCAAGGGTATTAGAAGTTTCTTGGGACATGCTGGTTTTTATCGGAGATTCATTGCAAATTTCTCAAAAATCACCAAGCCCCTATGCCATCTTTTGGAGTAGAACCGACCCTTTGACTTTAATGATGAATGTACTGAAGCATTCAAGGTTCTGAAGGAAAAACTGGTAACAGCCCCAATAGTACAACCACCAGACTGGACACAACCATTTGAGATTATGTGTGATGCTAGTGACTATGTTGTCGGGGCAGCACTTGGGCAGCGGAGAGACAAGTTATTTCATGTCATATATTATGCTAGTAAGACACTGAATGATGCCCAAGTGAACTACACCACCACAGAGAAAGAGTTATTAGTTGTGGTGTTCTCCATTGACAAGTTTCGTTCTTACATACTTGGAACGAAGGTAATAGTGCACACAGACCATTCTGCCCTGAAGTATTTGTTCGCGAAAAAGGATGCAAAGCCTCGATTGATACGGTGGATCCTGCTACTACAAGAATTTGATCTTGAAATCAAGGACAAAAAGGGGACAGAAAATCAGGTGGCAGATCACTTGTCAAGGTTGGAGAAGGGACAGAGTCTACCAATAGATGAGACACATATACTGGAGACCTTCCCAGACGAGCAGCTCTTTGCTGCCGCAATCGCTGCCGCGACAGCCATGGCGGCAGGTAAGTCTTCTGAACTCCCCTGGTATGCTGATTTCGTTAATTTTATAGTTAGAGAAATAATTCCTTCTGATCTTAATTATCAAGCCAGGAAGAGGTTCCAAAATGATGTTAAGCATTATTATTGGGACGAACCTCTTCTTTTCAAAATATATGCAGATCAGGTTATAAGGAGGTGTGTACCACAAGAAGAGCAAGAAGACATACTTCATCACTGCCATTCTTCACAGTATGGAGGTCACTTAGGAGGCAACAAAACTGCTGCCAAGGTGCTGCAGTCAGGGTTTTATTGGCCGTCACTGTATAAAGATGCACAAATCTTATACAAGAACTGTGACAGGTGCCAGAGGACAGGTAACATCTCAAGGAGAAACGAGATGCTGCTGCAGAACATTCTAGAAGTCGAGATCTTCGACGTTTGGGGGATTGATTTTATGGGACCTTTTCCATCTTCATGTGGAAATCTATACATCCTCCTGGCAGTAGATTATGTCTCTAAGTGGGTTGAAGCCATCGCCACACAAAAGAATGATGCCAAGACAGTCCAAAAGTTTTTACACAAAAACATCTTTTCTAGGTTTGGCATCCCTAAGGCGATTATTAGTGATGAAGGGAGACATTTTGACAATAGGGTTATTGCTGCCGCCTTGAAGAAATATGGTGTCAAGCATCGGATCGCGACAGCATATCACCCACAGACCAATGGACAAGCTGAAATATCTAATAGGGAAGTTAAGAACATTCTTGAGAAGATGGTTAAGCCAACTAGGAAAGACTGGTCTTTACTCCTCAATGATGTATTATGGGCATATAGGACAGCTTTTAAGACTCCATTGGGCATGTCTCCGTGCCGATTGATTTATGGGAAAACCTGTCATCTACCTGTCGAGATAGAGCACAGAGCATACTGGGCAATCAAGGTAGTAAATATGGACTTGGACAGGGCAGGACAGAAAAGGCTGTTAGATCTGAACGAAATTGAAGAAATCCGGACAATGGCCTACGACAATGCAAGAATCTACAAGGAGAAAACTAAGAAGTGGCATGACAGGAAGTTGTTGCCACGACAGTTCTGCCCAGGGCAGCTTGTATTGTTGTTCAATTCTAGACTGAAACTCTTCCCAGGGAAGCTAAAATCTAGATGGTCTGGTCCATTCCAAGTCGTACAAGTTTTTCCCCATGGTGCCATCACAATCCGATCATTAAAAGACGGGCACCAATTCAAAGTCAACGGACAGCGCATCAAGCATTATCAGGGGACTGAAGCCCAGGAATGCAGGAAGTGGTTACTTTAGGAGATGCCCCACATGGCATCCCTAACTTAACCTAAATTTTATTTTTATTTGTTTTTATTTATTATTAGGAAATAAGGTTTATTTTATTCGAATAATGTTTTTATGTTTACTGTTTTTAGGAAATAAAGGAGTCAAGAAGAACTGGAGAAGTGAGCCCAACCCACCGTCCATCCATCAGCCCAACAAAGCCCAACATTGAAGCCTGTCGTTCCAGCTGCCGCGGCAGACACGGAAAAGACAGGCTGTCACCAGACTGTCACGACAGACGCGGAAATGTGTGACAGACGCGTAACAGACGCAGAAAAGCATGTCAGACGCGTCAAACACGCTAAAGCTCAATAGTCACCCCGTTATTCACGTCTGCCGTTACAACTTCAACGGGCAGCAACTCCTCTTCTATAAAACCCCGTTTCATTTTCATTTTCATTCACTTCTACTTTTCTTACTTGCTCCCCCCATCCAGTTTTCATTTGCTTAATTTTACTTTCAACAACCCTTGCACTAACATGTCTTCCAGAAGAACACGCCGCAGTGCTGCTTCAACTTCTTCACTGGCAGCACCTACCCCACCGTCCTTTGCATCCAAAGATCTATGGGAAGAACGAGGCTTCATTTACACTCCAAGAGTAGTCAATATGAGCCTCAAGCCTTTCATCGCAAGGACGATCAGAGCCCTCTTGTGGGAATCATTCGCGGAGCAACCAGCAGAGATGAATGAGATGCTGGTGAGGGAATTCTATGCTGCCATCAGCAGCAAGACGGCAACAGCAGTGACTGTCCGGGGGACAGAAGTGCAGTTCACAGCCGAGCGCATTAACTCTTTCTATGGTCTCCACTTCGGCCCCAACGATGACGCTCACCAGCAGTTCCTTGACACTCTAGATGATGCTGCCTATGACGCTGTCATGGCAGAAGTAACAGAAGAAGGGACTGAATGGAACACAAGCCGCAAAAATCCCCACAAAGTGAAGAGGGGGCAGCTGCTGCCGGAGGCCAAACTGTGGAATGCCTTCATCAAGAAGAGGATCATGCCGTCATCACATCACACCACCGTTGACCATCAGAGGTTAGCCTTAATACACTCCATTCTAAATAAACGACCCATTAATGTGGGGAGTTATATGCGGGAGAGTATTTTGGAAAGCGCCCATAGACCAACGGTCCTCCTATGCCTTCCCTACCTTATCACGTCCCTCTGCCGCATTCATGACGTGTCGGAAGCCGACACCGATCGCATAGTGAAAGGACGGGGCTAGACAGAAAAAAATATCATCAGCCTCATAGAGCTGACAGTGGCAACCCCTATCTCATCCGTCAACCCCGCTGTCGCCCCAGCTGAATCATCAGAGCAGCCAACTCCTGAACCTGCCACCGCAGCTGCTCCGACAGACCCATCCAGTCAAATCCTTGCTGCTATTCAAAGGATGGAGGACAGACAGCTAGGCCTCATGACATTCATCAAGGACTTTGCCGCATCCACGGTAAATTTTATTCACAATACTTTAAATTTCCCTGATGTTGTCTTTCCCACATTCCCTGCCCACTATTTCACTAAACCCACCCCTGCCACACACCTACCCCTGCTGCCACACCACATACACCATCTGCTGCCTCCATTCCATCACCTGCCCCGACGGCAGCCGGCAGCACCCATGCCGAAACATCTGTCTGGTGCCCTCGGATGACCTTGCTGCCTTTGTTGCTAGGTTCTCCTCCTCATCCGTCTGGGCAGACAGCGACGCTGAACCCTCTATTCAGAGGAACCTATCGAAAGAATTTACACCGGTCAAGAGGCAGAAAAGAATGGCAGTCAAGAAAACTCTGCCAAGGGCCAGCAACATCAGTGACAGCAGCGGCAGCAGCTCTGACATCCAGGTTGCACAGCAACCACCCCAGCCCGCCCCAAGGACCAGAATCCGCAGCCAAATCCGCCCCAGCAACAGCAGTGAAGACAATGCTTAAAATTTAAGTTTCTTATTTTCTTATTGCTGCCTGCTATTAATATATATTTTGTGATATACTGCCTTCATTTATTTTCATTTTGTCATTTGCATTGAGGGCAATGCAACCCTCGAGTTTGGGGGTGTTGAGTCCAAGTACATCTTAGTTAAATTTTGTGTCTTTACTTAGTTAATTTTTCTCAAAAAAAGAAGATGAAAATATTGGAAATTTTGGCTGAAAACTGTGAATTGAACTTATCTGTCGTGACAGCTCTGTCGTGGCAGCAACTTTAGGATAGTTTAAGGAGAAGTTTAGAGCCTTTCTATAGTTCTGAAAATTTAAACACCATTGTGACTGTTATACTGCTTAGACTTCTTTTAGCCAAACTAGAATAGAAAACTTAGCACTTAGAGTAGAAAAGAGACTAGAATCTCAGGAAACCTAGAGGTGCCCAACACTGGCTCTAGGCAGATAACCAGAGAAAAACTTCTAGAGGTGCCTATCACCGGCTCTAGACAGTTAACTAGAGGTGCCTGAAATACTGGCTCTAGTAGAAAAAAAAGAAGAAATTAGAAAAAAAAAGAAATAACTAGAGGTGCCTGATTCTGGCTCTAGTAAAGAAGAAGAAAGAAATCAGTCTCGTAAGAAATCAGTCTCCAAACAAGCTAAAGTATAATATTCTAGTGAAACTAAGAGAGTCTTGGCATATAACTGTTCACAAGCATGCACACACTGCACGAGGACTATAGTGAGATTCCGGACAGATCCTAATTTATCCGACAGGTTGCTGCCGTCACAGGGAACGAACGACGGGTAAGGGAAAGTTCACGGTTTGGAAGCCAAAACAAAAATATTTAATTTTTCTTTTAGGTCTTAGTTGCTTGAGGGCAAGCAAAAACTTGAGTTTGGGGGTGTGTTGAGTGTGTAAAAGTTCTATTATTTACACCCTTTTTTAACCCATATTTCTGCTGCATTCAAGCATTATTCATTGCATTTAGGTTAGTTTACAGCAAAACATCACAAATATATTAACTGGCACAGATTCTACTAAGAATGGTTGTTTTTGCAGGTAGATGCCGTAGAAGATGGTGAAGGCAGGCGCTGGGCGGAGAAGCAGAAGAGCTGAACTGGACAAGCAGACAAAGAGGACGATGCTGCCATGGTGCTGCTGTGACAGCAGAGGACGACAGCAATTTTGATGAGGAAAAGCAAAGTGGACCTCGACAGATAGAGAAAATTCAGCCCGTCTGTCGTGTGAAAACCATATATTTTTCCAAGCCCCGGATCAAAAGATATGTCAAGCCCAAAGTTCAAGGAGAGAAAATCCCAAGAAACAAGGAAGACGGCTAGAAAGTAGATTCCTTGAAGATTAAGTCTTTATTAGAATCATACTTTTAATTAAAGTTGTAATCCTTGTTAACTTAGATAACTTGAGCCCAAAGCTTATATAAGGGCATGTATTTTAACCTAGGGGGAGATCATATCGGAAAACCCCATAACCGACAACCAAAAACCCTTAGTCGTTTACCCACCGCCGACATGTTCTAAATTCCCCTTAGGGTCACGGGTTGATTTGTAAAGTAGTTGCAAGGGTTGTTTTGTTTTAGGAATTTTTCAGTTCAATAAAATAAACTTCAAGTTCTCTTATTTTGGTTATTAATATCTTGCAAGAGCATCGGGAGAGCATTGTGAGGTTATCTATTTACTTAGCATCGGGAGAGTTAAGTATACGAAAGAAATAAGAGCAAGTTCTCTAGTTTATAGTTGAACTATCTCGTGCCTAGGGATAGGGCGAGGTTAAGTGGCTAAAGAAGAATTCATACACATCGGTGTTCATCCTTCGATTCACGCCGGGAGGTATCATCAAGACGTGATCATCGACAGACTTGGACCTAGGGATAGGCCAAGGCAGATCTGGGATTCTTGCCAAACTTGAAAGTACTGAGTTGAGAGATTGTTGCCGCGACGATCAACGGACTGCTGCCGCGACAGGTGCTGCCGTGACAGGCGCGACGACAGAACTGGATTTCCTAAACTCTACAATACCTGCACTACTGAGCAATTCAATACCAGCCCATTCTCTCTATCTTGATATCTTTACTCGTTTATTTACGTTTACTTCATTATTTTCGTGACAACTCTCAAATATTTCCTTTACTTTCGTGTAGTGAATTAAGGTGAAGCTATTAGCCCAATCCTTGTGGAGACGATATCCGATACTTCGTATCACTTTACTACTTGCGTCGTGTACACTTGCACTACCATTGCGATAGACTATTTTACACGGAACAATTGAAACTCAAGGTTTTTGAAGAGATCTTGGTGATTTTCGTGGTTGATGGTTAGGCTCTGTTTTGAGGTTGTTTTCTAATGTATTTTGGATGTTAATTGATGTTATAAATGAGGTTTTATCAAACAAATCCCGAATATGCTTGGATTCCTAAGTTTTGTATGCTAGAATGGTGGTTTTTGGGGTGGTTTTGGTGTTCTGTCATAGCTGGAGGTATAAGGACGAGTTTGTGGTGATGTTTGATGTTGATTGATGTTTGAAATGATTAGAAGTGGTAGATCTTGGCTGGGCTTTGTTTTGGAGATGATTTTGGTTGTGTTTGGTAGCCGAAATGAGGTGTTTGAGTAGAGCAGCGAGTTTAGGTGTGTAGCTGATGATTTCAATGCATGACGATACATTAATCCTCTGCTCTTATGTGTTATAAACAGGGGAGACATCTTTGGACACCTTTGGTGTTGATCCGGGAGCCTAGATAGCGTTTTGGCGAGCAAGCGAAACGTAATCGGTGAGTACGAATGGTTTAAAAGTCCTTGAGGGACAAGAAAAAAGTTTGGGGATTTAGGAAAGGTTTGAAACACCTTCCTAAGTCCGGAAGTAAGTATTGGCTAGATTGCTCTCTTAAAAGTGGTGGTTGCCCCTAAAATGCTTTTACATGCCCATGGTTTGAGAAAGATAAATTCCTACTGTTTTTATGCATGATTTATAGCATGAGATGATGCTTGAGTTGATTTCATTAAATTACATGTTGCACTGATGAGTTTTGAGCTCTTGTTTTAAAGCATGGCAAATGTTATGGTTTTGAAATGAGATGAGAATGATTTGAGAAATGTTGCATGAAAAACAGTAGGTGAGATGATGTTTTGACATAATATATTGGCATAGATGTTGAGATACTTACCGGATATAATTGATCGATCAATAGGATGAGAGTGCACTATAAACTAAAAATTCGTATATGCTCTTTGGTTAAATCCAAAGGGAGAGAACCGATGATGGGCATTCCATCGGGTAGGACTTGGTGAAATGCCCAAGCTTTGTGGCTATGAGAGATTCTGTCATGTGAGTACGGTGATGTGAGATTCCACCAGAAGCGTCTAGTGGTTAGAGAATGTTGTCCGCATATCCGAGTAATAATGAGATGTGAAATGCCAATATAAATCATGAAAATGCTTTTGAATCACATGTACCTATTGATGAGATGATTTATGTCATGAGAAATGCATATGAGATTTGTATATGAAATGCTTTGGTTTTACAAGCATGTGTGTGGCCTTGCCATGAGATTTGCATTGGTTTAAATGCATGAGATAGAATTGAGGTACATGTGTTTTCAATGAGAAGTTGTTTTGAAATGGTTTTCATGCATGAGATAGAATGAGCATGTTGTAGAAAAAGCTTTTGAGAATGTGTTTCAAAGAATGCATTATTGTGTTGGTTTTCTTTAGAGCATGCCTCACTAAGCAATTGTTCTTACGCTCTCTTTTACCAATAATGCAGATAATTGAAGTGTTTTTGGGCTGCGAGAAGGTTAAGAACATCCAAGGAAGTGCAAAGCTCATGTATGGTGATGTTTTTATACACTTTAGTTTTGATAGTTGGCAAAGGGACTTCAAGGTTGTATTTGGGAGATGTGTTTGAACTCCCTAAGTTTGTGGCATGTTTGTGTTGGCATTTATGGGTTGTAAATGGTCCTTTTGGTTGGTTTGAGGTTTGAGAGCTCATATTTGGATTCGTGACTAGGAAGCATGCCTTTAGATTGTGTGTTTTGGTGTTTGATGCCATGCTCTAGTCTAAGGGTCTTAAATATGTTCCTTAGTGTCTAAATGGGTTGCTGGTATGATTTGAAGGTCTTTGAGGCATGTTTGATTGGGTTAAAAAGTGAAAAACCAGCAATTTCTGCTGTCACTGGACAAAGTGTATCGAAACACCCTCCATTGTTTCGAAATAGGGGCCCGTAATGGCAAAAGTGTTTCGGAACGGCTAAAGGTGTTTCGGAACAGTTTGGATACTGGTGAGACCTGTTTCGATACCGGTCTCGGAACACACCTGCGTACCAAAATGGTCAACACCGTTTCGATACAGGCGTTTCGGTACGAAGGGTGGGTGTTCTGATACAGTTGACTGTTGGATGTTGATTTGAATTGTTGATGTTTTCATGCTTTTCATTTTAGTCCTAAATGTTGTGGATGCAATTGCTTGTGCTTGGAAGGCCTTTTAAGTTGAAATTTGACAGAGGAGCATGTAACACGATTAATGACATATTGGTAAAGCTAAAATCTGCAAAGTCTTTATATCTTCTAAAAATTACATTTTGGTCCCTGAACGCGTAATTTGTGCAATTGAGTCCCTAAATGTTTTCCGATCGATGTGCCTTCCTCTTCCATGATCCGTGAGTATTCATGTATGCTTAATGTGCATCTAGACAAGATTAAAATAAAAAAGGGTTGTTAATCAAGGTTGACTTTGGTTTTCCCCGTGTAATCTTCGTAGTTTGGGTCAAGCGTCTAGGCTGGGCTAAGGGGGTTACAATACCACCCCGGGGTTTCCTAGAACCTACTAAATCTAAGCTCTGATACCACTATTGTAACACCTCGATCCCAATCCGGATCTGAAGTGCTACATTCGGGTCACCCGCAAACCAACCCATCGTATTTCTAATTTTAAACCATAAGTTTGGCCAATAATTAAAATCATTAAACATTCATAAATCCATGAAGGTTAATAAGTATTAAAATTTAGTTTACAAATCAAGAGCTCCAAGTTTAAAACACCGTATACTAAAATAACATTTCAAATGGAGTTACAGACTCAAAAGTGGTAAGGTCCTATGAATACATTAGCTCAAACTAAAATATCAAGTATTGTACTCTAAAACGAACGCAGTGTTGGGGAAATCCTCGTCGATGTGCTCCTCCAAAAGATGACATGTCAACCTACGCACGGAAAAAACACACATCTGCACATTGAGCTAACAAAGCTTAGTGGTACATTTCTACTCTACCACAATTTGTGATTATCATAAAATAATAATATACGATAAATAGTCAAGAGAGCATATATAAGGCTTTACTATCTATGAGTTATCATCTAGCCTACACTAACTATAATTCTTAGATCACCTATCTCAAGGTATCATTAAGCTTACAACAAATATTACATGATTCTACAAGCTTTACCATACTCGAGGTCACATAGCCTATCAAGATACTCGAGCTCACATAGCCCATCGAGTTAATACATGACATACCCTGATCACTCAACCATAGGGTGCATAAGCTATCAATCTATAGCAACCACACAACATACATAAATACATTCATACATCATTCACATAATGGCCAATGAATCCCTACTTTACCTGTGCTCACACATCTATCAGGTTACCCGTGCTCACACATTCTTCAGGTTGAAAGGACCGTATTTGGATCACCATAGCCACATATACTTCCTAGACATGCTTGGATCACATTAGCCTCAAGTAGTCTTTACCTGAGGTCACTCAACCAATCAGGTTACTCGAGCTCACTCAGCCTATCGAGTTATTACCTTATTCGGATCATCATAGCCACGGACAAGTTTCTAACCGCACCTAGATCACTCATGATGTGAGTATGTCAGATGTACTTGATCACTCAACCCGAAGTATATATCCCCTTTAAATAAGTATCGTAGTACTGACTCTAGGACATCCAGATTCCTTCACCACAATCATAAGATAATACATGCTCTCCGAGCATTCGTAGATCACACCAAGAGGTAAGTGGCACCAAGCCAAGCCATCAACAAATGCCCCAATGCATAACATTAACCATCACATTTATATCGAGTAATCATTTACCAAGCTATTTCACGTTACTCTCATACATGAGGATTAAAACCCGATTTCTCAATTTTACTATTCATTTTATCACATTAGAAGCTTATTGGGTCGTAGACCTCGAATTATAACCCTATCAAACTCAAAATGCATTTGCAGACAGATTGCCCACTAGGTATCGATACCCACCCAAGAGTATCGATACTGGTCTCTGGGTACCGATACCCAGACTAAGTGTATTGATACTTAGCTTCATAGAGAAAGGGGTTGACCGTTGACCTGTACCAATACACGGTCCCCGCGTACTGATACCCCATAGGTATCGATACGGCTCCAAGCATACCGATACCATTTTTAAGCTACTGGAATTTCAATGGAACAGTGGGTATCGATACCCTCCTTTAATTTTGCTTGCGTTCAACGTAAATAACACAAGGTATCGGTACGAGCTCCATGTGTACTGATATCGAAGCCTAGAAATGGCTTCCAAGGCTCTTTAACCTAATCATGCATCTTATGGGAGTTGATTTGAGTGATTTGCTACCATTTTTACACATTATTAACATTTAATCCGGTTTTCACCATTAAAGGGCTTTAAGATACTAAAACACCCAACTAGCAATCTTCAACCATAAAATCAAGCAAGGCAATTATTTTATGATATTCAATAATTAAAGGAGTCGGAGATGTACTGACTTTAAGCAAAAAATCTCTGATTTGAGCTCTCCAACAAAGTCTCTTCAACTTCTCTCTCAACTCAAGCTTGGAAGAACTCCAAGACACCTCTTAAAACCTCACAACCAAGGAAACGAATCGGAACTTAAACCAAAAGCTAGGAGAAGGTTTGTCTACAAATTAAGAACCTTAAAAACATGGAAAAGCCCCAAAAGCTCAAACCCCTTCAAAAACCCACAAATGGAGAACTCACATTTTTGAAAAAATAGGACCACATTCATGAAGCTCTTGGCATAGTGATTAACATACTTAAATTTCAAATCTTTGCTGGAAGGAATGATGAAGAAAGCATGGATTTTTAAGCTTTGGTGACCTTGGTTTCTACGAAGAAGATGATATGAAAAAGGTAAGAAGAAAAGATGATAAAAATGGGTGACATCACAAACCCACTTTTTGTCCCCCCCCCCCAACCAATACACGTGAAGACAAAGAGAAATTAAGGGAGATCGGCCTTTATTTTGAAAATGGGAGAAATCGCAACATAAAACCCTCCACTTTCACCCTTGTCACAATTTGGTCACTACAAAAACCTATGTAGCTCGAATCTCATCCACTAGGGCCCAAACTTGGCCCAATGGGTCCAAAAACCCAAACCAACACGAGGGTTCATGACCCGAGTCAACGCCTACCCGTTGACTCAAAAATTCAGTTCATTACAATATTTTTTAAGGATTACTCGAACACGATTTACATGACTCTAACCATAATAATAAAAACATAAATCCAATAGAACTTCTGAGGCAACAAAATCTAACAATCACACACAATCTTTACGTGTTTTCACCAACAAATTATCCACTTAATCCTTAGCATGTTCCTTTTTGGGATTATGTTGCATTATACAATAGCGTAAAGTTTGAACAACAACAAAGTCATTTTCTATTTTTATTGTCTTTTTCATTTTCTTTTTCTCATAACACTCTCTCAACCAAGAAAAATAAATTAAAAATGGGGATCAACATTTTCATCTTCCGAGATAAAAATTCATGTCATTCGAGAGTGGCCAAAATAGGAACAATTCGAAAATTGAGTTATTAAATTGAAAGTTTTTAAACTTTAGTGACCATAATAGGAGTGAGAAAAAATTTGAGTGATTAATAGTGTAGTTTACCCATTATTCTATTCAGTAAAAATGAAAACTAGCATGTCACGTGAGCAACTTCTAACAGAAGGTAACATGAGGAACCATATTGAAAGCGAACTAAAAGTTCGATGACTCTAACGTAAATTTTAAAAGTTTGGTGACCAAAATGAAAGCTTCCTAAAACTTTGGTGACCATTTATATAATTTACCCTTTTCTGAATATTTTTAATTGAATCCCTTTTAATTTTTTTAAAAATAATCTCATTAAGTCTCAAAATTTTACAAAAAAAAATAGCTAGACCTCCAAACTTGTAAATTAAATCTTTCAAAAAAACTTAAAAAATTATAGTTTATACTTTTGAAATTTTTGAAGATTTTAAATAGATCTTCTTAACTTGTTTGATCAAAATCCGCCTCTGCAGTTCAAAATGCAAATGAAGATTTTGTTAGCAAGTCATTGGGGGGAAATGATGGCAATAGTGTTTATCCATCCTCCTTTGTTGGGGCATCTACTGACGTGGATCCAACTCATGTGTTGGAAGGAAAAGTTAATGGTATTTCAAGTCCAACTAGAGACACAACCCTAGTTCCGGATTCGTACTGTGGCATCAGTTCAGAAGTGACGAACTAGGCCCAATTAAGCAAGGTTTTGGGAGGAAACCCAACCAGCTAATAAGGTTAATGACGCTGTAACCACACAACTGCACAAGTTAGAATGGTTTTATGAAAGACCGCGTTATTTTATTTGGTTGACCTGTTGGTTCTCTAAAACTTTACTCTGATTTATCTGAACCGACTGTTTGATATTGAGAACGCATCACATTTACACTAAATTGAGCAATGGAGTGCAATGCCAAATTCAATTTATTCAAAACTGAAATCGAACATAATGACAATTATTTTTTTTAACTTTTGGGCTTGATGGAGATTCGGGCAATGGAACAATGAGGGGGCGGTCGACCCCCTTGAAATTTGAAATTCATATATGATTTATAATTTTTTAAAAAAAAAAATTATTAAAAATCTATTGTCGCTCTTAAAATATTTTAAGTTCTTCTTTAGAATTTTATAAATTCGTTTCATAACATAAATTCTTGTGTCCATCCCTACCTATAGTTGAGCTAAAACCAGTGAATGCTGAAGCTCTAATGCAACCAAGGTTTTCTCTTTTTTTTGTTTTTTTGCCTTAAATTATATATATTTATTTCCATCACCCGACAGACAAAGCACGTTTTCAATCGGTCAAGCCTACCTTCTAAAGCAACTAAATTTCAACTCATCTCTCTATGATCTTCCTTTTCTTTCTTTCTTAATGTCTTCTCCCAAGAAAATAATTAATTAAGAATCCTCTTTTCACACATATATCCGAAAGAAAAGCCCTAGTCTGGGTATTTTGTGAACTCTTTATATATGAACTAAATATATAACAGTTCATACATAAAGTCATTTTCATAACACTGCAAGGATTCTCCATTTTTTCCAGCTTAATCAATACCTAATCATAAATATATTCTTTTGTTGGATGATTTGGTGAAACCTCCAAGTTTGACAAAAGAAAGCCAAATTTTGTAAGCACTGACTATGGCTACATTATTTTTGACATCATTTATACATCATTTTCGATTTATATCTATTCATCTAAATATAAATGTGATTATATCAACGATTAGATAGAATAACATGATGAGGTGTTAGGTTTTTTAAATAACGTCTAAAATTTTTAATCATGACATTGTGACCGAAACAAGTTAAATTAAAAAAGTTACTTTATAATGGGCCTTTGTAGTATTCTAACCAAATATTGATAGTTATAAAAAATTAATTTAATTTTTTAAAGAAAATATCTATTTCATAATTAAAAATAGCATTTATTAACTTTATTATATGCGCGTGGTTGGTGCCATGATATGGGTAATTAAGGTAATCAAATGTTTAATCGAACTTTTTGATTTCCCTTACCTTTCAACCAAATACTCAAAAAGAGATAAATGAAGTAAACCCAACAAGTAGTACTAGTAGAAAAGATGATGGTGTTTATTTTAAGAGATTTGAGTTCAAATTGTTTTATCAAATATGTATGAATAACTTGTAATCACCTTAAGACTAGTAAAAAATATAAATGAAGTGCATTTTTCAATAAAAATATGAATCATTAACTTAATTCTTTTTAGCTCATTAGGGTTTAACCATTATTTTTAAAATTAACAAAACACATGCATTAATTTAATTGGAAAGTGTTCATGTGGAAAACCTTTAATATATGGACCGAATGCCTCTCATGTATCCCTAAGAACAAAAAATTCCTACTTTTGAATGTCCCTTTCTATGTACCGAAACTTAAAAATTAAAATTTAAGTTTTAAGTTTTAATTTTAAATTTTAAATCTTAAAAAATACACTTTACCATCAATTCTTTAAATCTTAATATTAAATTTTAATCTTAAACCCTAAATTTAATTTTTAGTGTGGTCATAAATAAGATCATCAAAAGGGACTGGCAATTTCTATTCCTTTAATAGTATGCACGTACTAAACTTTAAAATTAAAAGCAAAAAGAACATGATTGATTGGAAATTATGATTAAGATCATGCTGGTAGCCAAGACATATAAAGACAGAAGAGAGTTTTTTTAACTGTCTAGAAAACAATACAAATCCCCCATACTATTAAAAGATTACCAGTTAGCAATGAAGATGATAAATTTTCTCCCTTAGGAAATAACCATTGAAGAGAAGAAAATTCATCCACTTCACCACTTTGAGGTAACCCTTTCCTTTTTCCTTCTTATTCCCACTTAACGAAGCACCTAAAAAAGTTTCCGAGGCTCAGCCCTCAATCACAAAGCTTATTTGGATTAAGCCTAGGAAACTTTTAAAGCAATACCTAATTTAGAAACACGCAAGTTAAAAGGGTACTAGGAGATCGAACGCCCTAGTGAGTGACTTCATCTTCGGAGCCGGTGACGGATTCCTTGTTGACGTCTTCGAATCCATCGAGAGACGGATGAGGAGAATGGCCTTTGCCGAATGACCTGATGTGATCTTTCAAGGATCTCTTGTGTTTGAAATCGGATCCACAAGTGCAATACCACAGCTTCCCACAGTTCTTCTCGTGGGTCCTCCAATCCCCTTTGACGGCGAATGGCTTGCCGCATTTCCGACACATGAAGGGCTTTGCACCGTGTTTTCTCTTGTAGTGAGTTTGAAGTGTCCGAAAGTCTTTCAATGGCTTGGCTCGTGGGTGGTTGATGTTGTTCTTACAGCCTTGAGCACAGCAATAGCACGGCAGCCTCAGCATTGCTGCTGGTTGTGTTCCTTTAAGTGAATCTGGCCCTTTCCTGTACTCTGATCCATGCCCCCACATATGCATCTGTACCAACAAAATTCAACTCATTTATACAATCTCTGAAATAACTTTAATTACGAGATTCACTAATTGACTGACTGACTAAAAATGTTCATATTGTCTTATTTTTTATAAGTTAGAATCATGACATTTACCTTGGGAATGTAAACTCTTCTCCACTTAATCAAAAAACAATAATTGTAATCATTTTTCCTATTCTTAAGCGGTAAAAGAAAATTAGAAAATAATTACAGAATTTGATGTTAATTTGCATCTAGTGATGTTTAAGATATGATTACTAAGAAAAAAGGCAACACCAAGGAACATTAAGATATGTCTTTTAATTAAAAGTTGAATAATTAAAGTGATTAGAGAGGGGAAATTGAATAATTAAAGTGATTAAAGAGGGGAAATTCTACTCAGTAATAAGATAAGCATCCAAAGTCGTGAAAATGAAGTTGTTCAAATAAGGCTAGATTTCAAATTCTTGAATGAAACAAATTGGATTGTTTAGTACCTATAACAAAGGGAAAAAAATCAAGTAAAAATTATTTATCTTTTTCGATGTCCCTATTTATACCCATTATTAAAAAAAGTTAAGTTTAGAGTTTATGATCAAGGTTCAAGAGTATGGCTTATGGTTAGAAATTTAGATTATTGAGTGTAGATTGTATTTTCTAGAGTGTAGGGTTTAAGATTTAAAATTTAAGATTTGATTTTTTTAGTATTGAAAAAAAAATAAAGAAAATCATCCCTATCCTTTGATATCTACTTTAGATCATCCCTATCCTTTGATATCTAGTTTAGAAGCTAAGCCCGTTTTTCTTATTTTAGTTTTCCATTCGTAATTATTAATTACCTCAATCGTAGTTCCAAACAGTTTTCAGTGAAAAAAATGTTGGCAGCCACCAAATTTAATTACCATTACCAGTTAGTTACAAATGCAGTTAATAAAATGGAAAGAAAATTATTGGCCATGTTGAAACTTTGAAGGACCATAAATTATTTGTAAATCTGCCCTTTCTTAATTATAGTCTTTGTGTTTTCTTCCCTTGTATTTTCTGTTTTTATCCCTATACTGTTTTATACGTATTTTCCCTTGGTCCGAACAATTTTGCTTATAAGGTGGAGACAATATTCAAAAAAGTATTCATTTTTCTTTATAAGATCTACATGAACAAGATAACCATTTGAATTTTGTGGAACTTTTCCTAAAGAATATGGACGAATTGATTGAAGACGAACATGTTTCTGCATGCAACAAGGACTAGAACCTATTGAAATTGTTCATACGCATGCATGGAATCAAAAATAAAAAAAGAAAAAAAAATTCTATAAGATGAAAATTGGACTGACCTGCATGTTATTGTACCTATTGAAAGTCTTGGTGCATATGGAACAAGCAAACTGCATGGGGCCAACGAGGATCTGTGCTGGGGTTGGGATCCAAAACCTACTCTCCGTGTTGAAAGAACAACCGTGGAAGCACCTTTTCCTCATGTCTTCTTCTTCCTCCTCCTCCTTAAAAACCTTATTTTCAACAACTGGATTATTACAACCACCTCCATGATCTCCGTCGCAACTGTTAGGCAACCCAATGTGCAAAGAAACCGCAACTTTCTCCATCTTTTCTTCTTTAACAACACTCTCTTTCACCGATTTGTTCTCCGTCAGCCGGCTTAAAAGCGGTAGGCATCGAATAGTCTCCTGCTCCGGCTGCTCCTCATCCTGTTGCTGCTGCAGTCTCAAGATAGCCATGGGGTTTATAAAATGAAGTCGCTGATCATTGGACGACGGAGGAGGAGGAGGAGTAGGAGGGGAAGATGGCTTGAGCCATTCAATGAAAGTAGGAGCTTGGAATTCCTCAGCGTGGTAGCTCCTAAATCCCATCTTCATCACAGGGAAAAGAATGAAGAAAATGGAGTAGTTTTATGTGTGTGAAAAAGCCTTAAGCCTTGCAAATATAGCAGCTGGTTTATGAAAGTTGGTTTGGTTTGTCTTTTAGGACCAAGTACAATATTTTTTTTCTTCTTTTCTCCACCTTTGTCATTTGTTTGAGAGTACGAGAGATTAGTGGTGGGGTTTAGGAAAACGACATGCATTAATATAATCACAAGAGAATCCTACAGCAGTATTATCTACAATGTAAACACACATATGGCTTGGTTGTGCCTATTTCTTTCCATTTAGCGTATGATGAAACTTGACCAACCCTCAAAGTATTTAGTCAATACCTAAAAGAAAAGGAAACTGAGATTAGAGGGTAAATTGTTAATTGTATTCTCATGGTTAAACCAGGTTTATGCAGCCGTGATTTCAACATAGGCTGCTTGAACAACACATCCATTTTGCCACATATATAATTTTGGGAAATCAGTGTGATATGCACCATGGGTGTTTTTCAACATTTTGACATAATGAATTTGCCAGTACACCTAATTAAAATTAATTACTGCAATTAAACATCTTGGATTCTACATTTATTAATTATTTCCTCTCTACCACTAAAATTGTTATATGTTGACAATTTTTTTATCATTTTTTTTAACTTTAATTTCATATTATTTTAAATTTATTATTGATAAAATCATGAAAAATATATTTTAAAAACCTTCAAGTAATTTTTAAATATATATTTTGTAAATTTTAATTAATTAAAATTATTTGAATAAAATCATAGTCAAGGTTAAAAAAATTAACCAGAAAATATTAACATATTGGATGAGTCTATAGTGAATGACACACACCGATATACACTGGTAAAGATATACATTGATATATACTGCTATTTTCTCTCTCTTATTGTTATTATTATTTATTTATTTTAAATAAAATCTTTTTAAATAAATTTTTGGGACCCACCACAAAGATTTGAATCCTAATTTAAAACAAATTTAGATTAAAATTCTTCTATTTATTAATTTATTATTATTGATTTTATTTTACTTTAAAACAACTTCGTCAATTCCCTTTTCTTCTTCATAAACCCTATTTCCTGTCGACATTTGACGATAATTTTTTTTTTCACCAACCTCCAACAAATTAGCCTTTGACTAAACCCAACATCGCACACAACATTGTATATACTCTTAACAACGTTCGAGCACTCTCTATCGTGGTCGTATCTGCCGTGCGATTGAAAGTTTTAATTTTTTTCTTGTTTTAACTGCACCTAACCCTCATCTTGTCTGTTTGGCTTTATAGAAACGCCAATCAGAAAACCCAAAACAAAACATAAAAAATCTTAAGTCTTAAAGTCAATCAAACAAATACTCTAAGTATAGTTAAAATAGGGGAAATGAGAGGACATAATACAATCAAAATTAGGAGCGCGTGCGATGCTGGCCTTCTTTCCAAGTTGACAGAGGTTGAAGAAAAAAATTATTTGTAAGATATGAGCAATACCAATAGTAAGACTAGGGAAGAAGATGAATAGATGGAGGGGAATTCTATCGTGAATAATTTTATATTAATATGAATTAAACAAAATAGTAAAAAAAATAGTTGATGGGTCTCACATTTATTTAAAAACAATATCTAAAATAAAGTAATAAAAATAAATATATAGTGGTGTAATTCGGTTACAAAGAAGTTAATGGGTCCCACATATTTTAAATAAAAAATTTTAATTAAATTAAAATAATAAAATTTTAAAATTTAATGGTGTGTTTCGGTGTGCGACATGCATTGTAAAATTTTCCTAACATATTACAATTTTAGTGGGACATGAGAAAAATCTTTTAAAACACACGGTTTTTATTGTATTGTTATTTGACTCGGTAAGTATCAATTTAATGTGAAACACAATCCTTTTAAGCTTGGAATTAAGATAACTAGTCATATTTAATCAACTGAGTGTTTAATAAAATATGCTTTGTTCATGAACCAGGAAAGTATTTTATTAAATAAAATTACATAACTCATTCTTAAATCCCAATTGTCATTCCTCTTTTTCACATTAAAGAATTGTGATTTCTTAAAATTTTCGGTTTTAAAGATTTATTATTTAATCTAGTGGTAAGTATGAGTTCACTTCTAAATATAGATTGAAGGTGATCACGAAATTGACAATATAATACGTGAGTACATGAATTTATATCGAAAATATATTTTTTCTGTTTTATAAAATTTCTTAATATGGTTTATTACGATAATAAGGTTAACATGGACAGGAAGTGTATGTAAGGGACTAGGTAGTCATGCACCCAAAATTTTGGGAAATATAATTTGACCTTAAAATTTTTTTAAAAATTAATTTGGTCCCCATATTTTTAAAAATTCATATTAAACTTTAAAATATTTAATATTTTAATTAAATCCTCTCTCATAATTTTTAAAAGTTCGTATTATATCTCTCAGAATTATTAAAAAATTTAACTAAATTCTCACAAATTTTAAAAATCTTAATTTAAACATTTAAATTTTTTAAAAATTTTAAATGTCCTTCCAAACTCTAACTACAAGTGTTGCGATTGTACGTTCATCACAATCCAGCACATGTCATCTTATCCAAACAACTGTAATTCGTTTGGCTTAATACCTCTCTTGGACTTTGTATTGTAATTACATTATTTGTTTGGTACTTTTGTAAAAATAATTCTTTAATCAATTTGTCATTCGTACTATTATTTTTTATATTTTGTTATTCCGTTACATTTTTAATTATTTTTGTGATCCAGTGACATGATGTCACATCTAATAAAAATAAATAATAATAATAATAATAATAATAATAATAATAATAATAATAATAATAATAATAATAATAATAATAATAATAATAATAATAATAATAATAATAATAATAATAATAATAATAATAATAATAATAATAATAATAATAATAATAATAATAAATGCAAAACGTTTTTTAAAAAAATTATTTGTATTTTTGAAAATCTTAATGATATTTTTTATAATTTCATTATTTTTATAGATTTTTTTTAAAAAAACAAGTCAAGTGTTAGGGGTTTTAGAATTTTTTTTATATATTTTAAAGTTTTTTTGTGTATGCTTTTATGATTTATTTTAAATTATCTATGTCTTTGTATAATTTGAAACTGTTTATTACACGTGACAATTTCTAATTAGGCCACACTATTTTTTCAAAAAAAAATAAGGACAATTAAAATGATGGATAAAACGATAGTATAAGGATCACATTGATAAAAATTATACATGTACCATACTGATAATTCAATTATAATACAAAAGTCAAACCAACTATTTTTTTTAAGATTCAAAATCTCAACTACAAAATCTTTGTACAAATCAAGATCATAGTACCAAAAATTCCCAAAAATAAAGATATAAAAAGAGTGAAATAAATTGAAACTCAACCACCACCCATCCTGCATTACCACCAAACGTTTTTGCATGTGATATTTTAGACGAGATCGACCCCATTTCACCTGAATTGGGCAATAAAAACTCATCTAGGCTTTTTGTAGGAGCCAAGCTCAAGCCTTCACTTATCAATTCTTTGATTATTATTATTATTTTGGATTTTATTTTTGCCGACAAGATTTTGAGAGCGGATTTTCAGGGGATAAAACATGTAATAACCCTTTCCTTTTGTATTTTTCCTGCATGCTTTTGCTCCACCTTGCCTTCTTTTTAACACTGTTTGATGCCCCAAACATTTGTACCTCTTCTTTTAGATATTTCATCCACCACCAACCCTGGACCCTATCTGTTTAGCTTAGTCGAACATACTTAATTTCCCAATGTTTACTGTTATTTTATTCCAACTATTTATGCCACACTAATAAATTTGTTTTTCAAATAAAAATACGGATTGTCTGACATATGCCATAAAGCATGTGATAAGGGTGTTATATTTAAAAATTATATAATTTTTTCAAGTAAATTATCTTAAATGAGATTATGTAATAAAATAAAATTCAAATAGTTACCCAATATAACAAGGCATAAGTTAGCCAAACCCATAAAAATATTTGCTTTGCGAAAAAAAATTTAATACTTATTACTTAATAATTTGGATGATCAAAACTTATCTTAAATCTAATTTAATATAAAAATCAAGCTAATATAAAAATCTTACAGAGTTGATAAAAAATAAACTCTAAATAAGATTTCAAATTTGAGACGTTCCTATCGATTCAATTAAGAGAAATTTGTGTAAATTTATTTTCATTACTTTTTAATGCGTAATTTATTCTCTTGATAAATTTATTTTCATTACTTTTTAATGTGTAGTTTGTTCTCTTCCTTTTTACAATGTAATAAATTTGCCCTACATACCCTGGTATCAATAAATAGCATCCTACCAACTACTAATTGGTTAGTTGAATGACACATTATGTTTATTAAATAAAATACAGTAAACAGAATAAATTAGGTTGAAACAATTAGTTCTATAAAAAATTTATTTAATATTCGATTCCAATAATTCAAATACCAATAGTTATAAATAAATAAATAACAACATTCAGAATTACATTGTTACTAAAAAATTTATTTAATATAAAATTCCAATAATTCAAATACCCTGTGTACGGTAGTGTATAAAATTTTGAGCAAGGTGTTGGTTAACAGATTGAAACCTTATTTGCCGAGGTGGGTTTCTGAGAACCAAACGAGCTTTGTCCCTGGGCGATCAATTACTGATAATGTTGTGCTTGCCCAGGAAATAATTCACTCGATGCGGCAAAAGAGGGGGAAGCATGGTTGGTTTGCAATTAAAGTTGACTTGGAGAAGGCGTATGATCGCCTTGAATGGTCGTTTATCGATGACACGCTTGGTGAGCTTGGCATACCCGAACATTTGCGTTCAATGATTATGAGCTGCATATCATCGGTTTCGACGCAAATTCAGTGGAATGGAGGGGATCGGATTCTTTTAAGCCTACTAGGGGTATCAGGCAGGGGGATCCGCTTTCGCCATATATCTTTGTTTTATGTATGGAAAGATTAGCTCATGCTATTCAACGGGAGGTGGATCAAGGTAATTGGGAGGCGTTTCAGTTTCGGAGAAATGGTCCCATTGTTTCTCATCTCTTCTTTGCAGACGACCTCGTCTTATTTGCAAAGGCATCAATGGAACAGTTTGAGGTGATCAGCAGTGTTTTGCGTGATTTTTGTGAGTGTTCTGGACATAAGGTTAGTATCTCCAAAACGAATATTTTTTTCTCGCAAAATGTGGAGAATTCTAGTATGAAGGATATTAGTAGCTCTTTTGGTTTTCAGTGTGTGTCGGATCTTGGGAGATATTTGGGTGTACCTCTTTTGCATGGTCGGGTTACGACTGATACGTATAGGTACTTAATCCAGAGAGTGGCTGATAGATTGGCGGGTTGGAAGATAAGGTTGTTGTCTTTTGCTGGTCGCGTTGTTTTAGCGAAAGCTATGCTAGCCTCCATTTCGATGTATGTGATGCAATCGACTAGATTGCCCAAGAGTGTTTGTGATGAGATTGAATCTTTAATTCAGAATTTTATTTGGGGACATGACAGTGATAGCAGAAGGTTGCATGCGGTGCGGTGAGACGTGGTTTGTTCTCCGATCGAAGATGGCGGATTGGGTATCAAGAGATTAGATAACCAAAATGAGGCGTTTTTACTGAAATTAGGTTTCATCATGATGTCTGAACCGTCCAAGCTTTGGGTTCGTGCTCTTCGATCCAAGTATGGGATCCATGATGAGATGCCGATGGCCTTACCGGATAAACCAGGATCGAGAATTTGGAAAGGAATTAAGCTAGTATGGGATGACCTTTGTCGGAACATAGTGTGGAACATTGGTGATGGGCGCAGAATCCGGTTTTGGGATGACGCCTGGGTTGGTAATCTTGGACCTTTGCGGCAGTATACTCCTGAAGGGTATGTGAGTGAGTTTGCGGATGTGCGCGTCAGGGACATGGTTGACTCTACTGGAAATTGGAAGTGGAGCGAGTTGGGTAATGGTTTACCTCTGCATGTCATGCAAAGCCTTGCTGCTGTGAAACCACCAGGTGCGGTGGATATAGCCGATCGTCCGGGTTGGTCGTTGGAGACAAACCGCATGTTTTTTGTCCGATCAGCATATGAGGCTCGACGGGATCATGCGAGTGAGCCGAGGGACCCGATGTGGTGTATGATTGCTAAGTATCGTGGGCTTCCACGGGTGCGCATGTTTCTTTGGTTAGTCTATCATGGGCGTCTTATGACGAATGCGGAACGGGTTCGTTGCCATATCGCTAATGATTCAAGTTGCGGTTTGTGTGGAGCTACTGTGGAAGATGTCGCACACGTGCTTAGGGATTGTGGGCAGATGAAGATGATTTGGTTGCAAGTGATTCGGCCGGAAAAGGCAGCAGTTTTTTTCACTTTACCACTTCAGCAGTGGTTGGCTACCAACTTATCACCTGTGTGCTGTTTCCCGCATGTAGAGGCTGAGTGGGACATGCTGTTTGGCTGCTTGGTATGGCTGGCGTGGCAGCGTCGTAACACCTTGGTGTTTGGCGCGGATGGTTGCGTGCAGAATATCCTGCAGCACGCACGGCATCTTAGCCGTGAGGCAGGTCAGGTGCGTAGCAGGGCAGCGCAGGAGAGGAATATTGGCTCGGGTGGGGTGAACTTTGGTGGTTGGCAGTGTCCCCCGAGGGATTGGATTAAAATCAATGTCGACGGCGCTCGAACGTTGGTTTCGGGTTTGGCGTTTTGTGGTGGCTTGGGGCGTGATGACGCGGGTCAATGGAAATTTGGGTTTACGAAGAAAATCGGCGTTTGTTCGGCCTTTGACGCGGAAGTGTGGGCGGTTTATGAGGGGTTAGCGACGACTTGGGCTCTTGGTTTTAATCGTGTCATCGTGGAGACGGACAACAAGAGCGTGTTTGAAGGATTAAGTATGAGTGATCCATTATGTTTACCATCCAATCTCCGGGTGCATATTGCGGATATGATCTCGAGGAATTGGGAGGTGCGTTTTACTTGGGTTCGTCGGGAGGCAAATGTCATTGCAGACAAAATGGCGAAGTTGGCTAAAACTCTTCCTTTAGATTACTACATATTTCTCGAACCTCCAATGGAGGTTAGAGATGATATCATGTCGGTTCCTATCGGTGGGAGTTGAGCTTCCCCGCAAGTCTTGTATTTGTTTGATCGCCTTACATGAGCACTCTTTTTCCTCCTTCCGGAGGTTTTTTAACGAGGCTCATAGAAGGTGCCCTTTAATAAAAAAGGTAATCATTGTTGGAAAAATGGTGTTAATAATCCAAGGAAATAATAATAATGAAATACAATAGAATTATTATTATAACAAACAGAACAAAACAATTAAAAATAATATTTGAAATATAATTCAAATGCTAAAGCAGTAAATCAGAATCGTTTACTTGTATTCGGGCATCGTTTCGGATGAAAAGGATTTGTTGAGGCCTATGAAACACAGTTTCCTTAAGATAGATTCGCCCGCTCCTATGATGCTTGAGAAACATTGGACGTCTATCTCCGAGGATACAAAAACAAAATGATCAATTGCACTAGAACATATGCAGAGATCACGAACTGGAAGCTTGCCTTCTTTTATCATCGTGGAAAACAATGAATGAAAATCAGATGCAGGATGGTTTATAGGGAAAATGGGGAGAGTTGAGAGGAAAATCTCTTTACTTGCAATGTTCATTGTTCGATGTTGTGATTTCTCTTCTTGCTGAAGCCTCCTTTTATAGCCGAGCAATGATAGAGTTCTAAACACAATTGAACTCAAATTCATAATTTAAAATTAAAAAAGATATTATCTGATAATATCTATCTAAACATAGATTATTCAGATTCACAAAATCTATTTTGAATTTCAAATTATTTGACTGATTCTTGGATGATGATTTTGAATCTTGGGCTAAAATTTTGGTAGGTCTATGCAAGGCCTCACTGGTCCGGAGATTCACGTTCGCCCACGTCGTGCCTACGCACAAGGCACAATCTTTGGTAAGCTTATTCAACAACCTCTAGGTTGTTTTCCTTACACATTTGGTCTCTAACCAATGTGGGATTGAAGCTTACTATTTCCTCTCTAATCATTGCAAGCTTCCTACTTTGAGCATCAATTTCTCATTCACCACTCAACCAATTTGAGCATATGAGATATCGTTGTAAAGATCTCATGTAGTAGAATATGAAGACGTAAATTCATTATTCGATTCTCCATATTTACCCATTGAAATTATGCATCAAAGTTTCCATGTTATCATAATTTTCCAACAATCCCCCACATGAATGAAATTGATGTTTTTAAAATCATTTTGACTCGATGTGGTGATAGATTCTACGATCGATAGTTGCATAGGATAGGTAGGTGTCCACCCTTGAACCTTCCCTTGTGAAAGTATATTTACTTTAATAGCTGACCAGTAGACATGATGACCTTGAATTGTTCTGCTGTTTGTGTAAACGATGATATACCTCACACAACTATTTCTCTAACAAGAATTTTAGTTCTCATGGGTATGTCCGCATAACCATGGACATCGCCTGGTTCTACAAGAGTTTGATAGAACTATGCCCAATAGTCTCCTTGAAGTGGCCCCACTTCACTCTTACATATGTGACTTATGTTGTTCGACTCACCGGAACACACAATGGTCATTAAAAGCATTGCTTAGCCTATTCCATTTTGATCACTGTTTACATGATAGGAACAGACTTAAGAGAAGAACCCCCATAGTGAGCGCACAAGGTCTATATAAGTAGGTTGTCCCTTTGAACCTAGATCTTGGGATCTCCAGTCAACTAGGTAGGGTTTTCCTTCACATAGTGCCTTAAATTTCCATGGGCTTTAGTCGCAGTCTTTTCGATGTAATCTTAACATGATCTCGATTTAACCCTTTTGGTTAGCAGATCCGTAGTGTTATCCTTTTATTTCACAAAATCAATAGAGATAACTTCATTTGAGATCATTTGTCTAATGGTATTATGTCGACGACGCATATGTCTCGACTTACCATTGTACACAAAGCTATATGCTCTACCAATTTTCGCTTGGTCATCACAATGTATGCACATTGTGGGCATTGGCTTTGGCCGTTCAGTAATATCCTCTAAGAAATTTCTGAAGTCATTCGACTTCTTCTCTAGACTTGTGTAGAACTACAAACTCAGATTCCAATATAGATCTGGTTATAACCATTTTTCTTCAGGATTTCCATGACACGGTTCCTCCTCCCAAAGTGAATACATATCCACTTTTGCTTTGAATATCAAATATCCAACTGGCATTGGTGTATCCTTCTAAAATTGCAGAATCTCTGGAATAATGCAATCCGTAGTCTCGAGTATATTTGAGATACATCAGTATCTTCACAATAGCTTTCCATTGGTTTTCACCTAGATTACTTGTGAATCTGCTTAGACTGCTCATAGTAAAAGCAATATCCGGTCTAGTGCAGTTCATGAGGTACATTAGACTGCCTATGGCCCTTGCATATTCCACTTGGTCAACACTTTGGCCTTTTTTGGACAAATATTGACATTTTTCTATTAGAGTTTTGGCTATACCAAAATCATCATTGCCAAATTTTCAAGGATCTTGTCCACCTAGTGTGACTGAGTCAATATGAGATCTTCATATAACCATTTGATTTTGATGCCCAAAATCAATTATGTCATTCTCATATTTTCCATGTCAAATCTTGAATTTAACATGTTTTTGGTACGTCACCATTTCAATTTTACTTATAACAATACACACATTTTTCACACTCTTATTGACAATGTATTTTTTTGGATAAATGGTATTTTATTATCCAAAAAACCTTCAAATAAAAAACGTCTATACAAACACCACCCAAGCACAAAAAACCTATCAACACTCAGTTAAAAAACCCTCATTCAGTAAGTAAAAAAGAATTAACAGAAGTAAATTTTAATTTTCCAAGCAAACGAAGTCTAATATCATCCTTAATCCTTGAGAAAATATCTTCAATTCTTCGTGTCTGCTTCTCATGTTGCCTCCCATTCTCTTTTTGCCAGACATAAAAGTTTAAACCACACCATGCCAACCATATGACAGTGGGTAGTAGCATTTTACCTCTTCCATGTTGTTGCCCCCAACTCATCAACTCTTGCCATAAGCTAAAGGAGAGCTCAATTTTACAAGCATGCAAAATAGGTCCCACATCCTGCTTGTAAAAACACACTCCCCAAATAAATGGTCCCTAGATTCAAAGCCATCCCCACAAAGTAGACACCCTAAATCAAAAGAACATCCCCAAGATAACATTCGGCTCTTCGTTGGTACCCTATCTTAGACAACCAACCAGGAAATGAAAGAATGACTAGGAATAGACAAGCCTTCCCAAACACTTGAAACCGGGGCACACGTTCTTGCTTATTCCTCAGCTGCTCCCATACTTTCCTGGCAGTAAATCTTCCTTGCCCAATATCCACGTTAACCATTACCTCTCTCAACTTTAATATTTTCTTCCAAGCCCAGTTATAGTGATGCTTAACTGTGAGTTGACTTAAAGGAGTTCCTTTAAGCAAGTATGCCTCAACCCATGCCACCCACAAAGATCCTAATTGAGCAATGAGTAGCCATAAGCATCAAAGCATACATGCCTTGTTACATGTTACCACATCCTTCAGACCAAGCCCCTCACTTAGGAAGGCATGACTTATCCTGGCTAACACGAGCCTCCCTTGCTGAATCCTCAGTCCCTTTCCATAAAAAGGAGGCGCATACACTATTTATCTTCTTCACAACTTTTGCAGGCAACAAAAATATCTTGCACCAAAAGTTCTGCACACTAAAGAGTACTTCTTGGATCAACTGCAAACGACCAGCAAAGAAAAGCTTCCTTGAGTCCCAACTCTGGACCCGTTACACTATTTCCCCCCACCAAACTTTCACAGATAGACCATGTTAAGTTACGTGCAACCAAAGGCACCCCAAGTACCTTACTAGCAAAAAGCCCACTTTAAATCCTGTAATATTTGCCAAATTTTGCAAATCTGCATCTCCCAATCTAGCAATGTACAGTTCACTCTTGGAGACATTCATGCGTAAGCCAGACAGTTTGTGAAATAAATTCAAAGCATTTTGAACACCCAAAACAGAATTCAATTTCCCTTTAGTGAAGATCAAAAGATCATCCGCAAAGCAAATATGAGTCAATCCTATTTTCCTACATCTAGGATGAAATTCAAAGACTTTACTCTTCCCTGCTAAATTCAAAAAACATGATAAAACATTCATTATTATGATGAAGAGATAGGGGGTAATGGATCCCCCTGCCTGACTCCTTTTGCCCCAGAGAAATATCCCACTAAACCACCATTCAATCCAATAGAAAATTTAGGCTTTATTATGCAGGCTCTAAACCAATTACAAAACTTCCCAGGGAAACCCAGTATAGAAAGTACCTAAAAAATAAAGTCCCAGATTATAGAATCAAATTCCTTGCGCAAGTCAATCTTTAAAGCACATCTAGGTGAAATATTCCCTCTTCCATACCCATTTACAACCTCCTGGGCAAGTAGAACATAAGTCTCTCCCGGCAAGAAATGCACTTTGATTCTATAAAATAATGGAAGGCATCAACATCTTCATCCTATTTGCCAACAATTTGGTGATACATTTATAAACAACACTGCAATAGGAAATGAGCCTGAAATCTATTTCTTGAACAGGGGCAACAACTTTAAGGATCAATGTGATTATAGTCGAATTGAAAGCATCATGCAAGGAGGATGTTGCAAAGAAATACTGAACAAATTTTAGAAAATCTCCACCCACAATTTGCCGAGCGGCTTGGAAGAACCTCGCTGAGTAACCATTAGGGCCATGGGCCTTGTTTTCATTCATGGAGAACAACACTTCCTTTATTTCCTTATGAGTAACAGAAGCTATCAAAGCATTCTGCATATCAACAGAAAGCTCTACCCCCAAGACTTCCTTCAACAGATCATCAAGAAAAGCATCAACATTACCATCAACCACTCCCAAAGATTCAGAGAAAAACCGAATAAACTCATTTGAAATAGCATCAAAGGTGTCAAGTTTGGACCCCTGATTATTCTGTAACACCTGAATAGTGTTTGCCTTCTGCTACACCCTTGTCTTCCTAAAGAAAAAAACAGTGTTCTCATCACCCTCATTTATGTATTGCACTCTATATTTCTATTTGAAGAATTTCTCCTTAGCCTTAGACAATACCTCCAACTCACTAGCAACAATTCTCTCATTCTCCAAAAGATCAGCAGAAGGATTACTCATCAACAATTTCTGAACATTTACAACCTCCAAACTCTTCACAAGAACTTTATGGGATAACCCACCAAAATGCTCCTTATTAAAAGCTTTAAGAGGGATCTTCAATCTCTTAAGCTTATTAAAAAGGACTTGGAGAGGATTACCATGAGCAGGGACTAACCAAGAGTTGAAAAACTTAAAGGGCCTAGGAGGCTTATATAGAGCAGCACGAAGGACCATAAGGCTGGGAAAATGGTCAGAGCAAACAGGGGGAGAAATTCTAGCTATAGGGAAAGAATCGATCAAAGATTGATTCACCAGAAATAGATCCAACTTCCTAGACAAAATTGTCTCTTCCCTACAATTGCACCATGTAAAGAAAGAGCCAATGAATGGACGATCAATAACATCCAAACCTTCCAAACAATCAATGAAGTCTTGCATAGCCCCTGCAATTCCCTGACTACCATTAAAATTTGAGCTTTCCTAAGGGCATTTGAAGATGTTAAAATCTCTAGTAATATCCCAGGGTTGTTACCCGCCACCTCCTTGAAGTTCTGTAAATCACTCCATAATTCTTTCCTTTCCTCACAGCCATTACAACCATAAACAAAAGAGACCCAGAAATAATCTCCACCTTTCTTTAAAGAACAATTAAGGACTTGATTAGATTGGTGAAACACATCCACCACCCAATCACCTCTATATAAAAGCCAAAGTCGGCCATTCAAAGCAAACTTATAATTATGGACAAATTGCTATTCAACAAACTTACTTTGAACAATACTAGCCACATTAGGCTCTCTAACCCTTGTTTCCAACAAACAAACCACTTCAGTGTCAAACTTCCTCAAAACCTTATTCTATTTCAGTGGGTAACTAAGCCCCCAAACATTTCATACAAGAATCATTATGCAGAAGAAGAAGAACCCCCTTTTTACCTCCCTCCCCCCTTGTTCCCTTGTCCCTTAGCTTTAGGTTTCAATTGATTCATCAAGTTTGCCACACCCCCAACAGCTATCCTCTCCTTCCGAGGGGAAACCTGCACCTCAATCTCCTCAACAACACCAACAAGAACGTCAAACTTATTTGGACTCTCAACTAGAGTGCAAGAAATATATACATCTGCATTCTCTGGAACCTCTGCAACAGTGCTTTCTGGTGCAATAGTTCCCTGCTCAACCGAACCAACATCAATCCCAGAAACAACATCATAACACACAACATTTCCCCTACCATTTCCCCCACCATTTCTCTCACCATCACTACCATGAGCAACAACAGTTCCCCCATCAACATTACTATGGCCAACACTACCAGGATCAACATAATGCTCCTCACCAATCCCCTCATCACTAGTTTCCTGCAATGGCTCAGGATTCCTACGAGAACACTTCTCATCCGAATGCCCAAAAATAACACAATGACTACATCGTGGTGGAGCCCAAACCAACTCTACCTTAATATCAATAACGTTACCCTCACCAAGTTCAACAAAAATAGAAGATGACAATAAAGATTTCGCAAGGATATTAACATAAATTTTAGCAAATTCAAGATGTTGCTTAAGAGTAGTAGCCTTATCTATGCAGAAGGGCTTACCTAACACACTGATAAGATAACCCAATCCTTACTAAGAATAAAATTCTAGGGAGACATGCCACAGGTTCACCAAAACTGTGGCACAATCCAGATTCAGCACATCCGGAAGCATTCCGACCATCCATTTTCGTAGAATTAGAGCCTTTTGTTGAATATGCTAGGGCCCAAACTCAAGAACCTAATCACGTACCTTCTATGAGGGAAAATTCACAATATAGACACTCGATGCCAAGAAACGAATCACCACAGAGCTCTCCCGACCCCATAATTCATCTTCAGTCTTCTAGAAAACACTGAGCGGAGGAGATTTCCTTAGAAAATTTCCAACTAAAGCATTAAACCATTGTTGCGCTCCACTAGCCAAAACTTCACAAGGGGGCTGCACCAAGAGACAACCATCCTTCTCCAATAGAGTAAAGAAATTCAATGATTGGTCAAATAGATTCCACTTCTTAACTTGTTCATGAGCTTGCGTCAGGTTACCCACTACATCCTCCGGTCGAGGGTATTGAGAATCCTTATACAGTGTAGGTCAATAAAATCCTAATTGCAACACCTTGGCAGCAGTCTTCATTCCTATGAAGTGTCCTCTATATGGCGCGACATGGCATGACTGCAAAATAGCAAGTTGCTCATCCTCTGGCACACAACGGCAGATCACTTGATCAACACATTGCTTAAATAGAAATGGCTCATCCCAATAATACTGTCGGACATAGCGCAAAAACCGTTTCTTGGCATTGTACTTCAAATCTGGTGGCATGATATTACTTATTAGATAATTAACTATGTTGACATACCATGACGTGGCATTAACTGCGAGTAAATACTCGTCTGGGAACTCATCTATGATAGCATTAGTCTTACCATCCTCTAGGTGATGCTCTAATCGAGATAAGTGAACAACTACTAAGTTTTCACTACCCTTCTTATCTCGAATCTCGAGGTCAAATTCTTGAAGTAGGAGCATCCATCAGATCAATCTCGACTTGACATCCTTTTTTCTAAGAGGTACTTCAATGCCGAGTGATCTGTAAAAGAAACAACTTTATTACCAATCAAATAAGATCTAAATTTATCAAACGCAAATACAACTGCAAGAAATTCTTTCTCAGTTGTAGAGTAATTAAGTTGTTTTCATTCATGGTTCTGCTGGCTTAATAGATGGCATGGAAAACTCTGCCATGTCGTTGTCTCAACGATGCGCCGACGACATAGTCGATGGCATCACACATGAGCTCGAAGGGCTCATTCCAATCTGGTGCCACGACTACTAGGGCATTGATTAATTTATACTTAAAAACTTGAAACGCTCTCAAACAAGAATCGTCAAAAGCAAAAGTTGCATCCTTTTCCAATAACAAGCATAGAGGCTTAGATATCTTAGAAATTTTTTTAATGAATCTTCGATAAAAACCTGCGTGTCCTAAGAAACTTCTTATACCTTTAACACTTGTGGGAGGTGGTAGTTGCTTGATTACCTCTACTTTTGCTGGATCAACCTCTAGTCCTCTTTTGGTTACGTTGTGTCCAAGCATAATGCCTTCCTTCACCATGAAGTGGCATTTTTCTCAATTTAACACTAGGTTCGTCTCGATGCATCTTTTTAGTACCTGTTCCAAACTCAGAATGCACTCCTCAAATGTGTTATCAAACACTCAGAAATCATCCATAAAAACTTCCATGTTATGCTCAATTAAATCGGAAAAAATTGACATCATACAACGTTGAAACGCTATCGGTGCGTTACACAAACCAAATGGCATTCTTCTAAAAGAAAATGTCCTATAAGGACATGTGAATGTGGTCTTTTCCTGATCGGAAAGGGCTATTGCAATCTGATTATAACCCAAATAGCCATCTAAAATTAGTAGAAAGCTTTACCTGCCAATCTGTCTAACATCTAGTCGATAAAAGGCAATGAGAAGTGGTCCTTGTGGCTTTGTTCAACCGCCTATAATCCATGTACACTCTCCATCTTGTGATCGTTCTAGAGGGGATCAACTCATCCTTGTTGTTTTGCACAACAGTCATGCCACTCTTCTTTGGCACGCATTGAACTTGTAACACCCCAATTTTGGGCTTGGAAGTTTAGGGTCTGAACCGGACCGGTCTGATTTTCGGTTCGAATATAAAAGGTGGTTTTAGGGAAAGCCTAGTTCGGGATGCATTAAAAATATGGAAAAATATCTAAAAATCCTCTTTTAATATATATAAGAGAGTGGTGAAATCAATTTTACAAAATAAGGTTTGGAAGTGTGACATTTCGAAATAGTGACTAAAATGTAATTTTTGAAAAGTTTAGTGGTGACTGTTTTGTAAGGATTGAAACTTTGAATCTTTAAGGAGCTAATTTACCCAAGGAAGGATTTCTCCAGATTTTTCTTAATTTTAATGACTCATTTAATGTTTAATTAATTAAAAGAAAAGAGGGAAATCATATTTTAGTTTTCATAACTAACTTTTGCTAAAACTTTCTCATCTCATTTCCTCTCAAAATTCCCTCAGCCAAACACATTTCCACAGCAACATTTCTTTTGATTTTCACACCAAATGATGAGATTTCAATCCTCAAATGATTCCTAATCCTTTCTACATCAAATCCTCTTCATTTGCTTATTGAATTTTCAAGGATTTTGGCTCTAATCAAGGAGAAATCTACATTTAGAGGTATGAACGTTCTTCTCCTCTAAATACCCAGTTCTTTACTGAAATTCCCAAGTTCTCAATCCTTAAATTGAGTTTTATAAAAGGTTTTAATGTTGTGATCTTGATTTTGGCTTAAAACTTGAGATTTGGATTAAATCTTGAAGAAATTCATGGTGATTGTTTGGGCTCTATTTTGAGATGGTTTTTAATTGTATTTTGGATGTTTAATGATGTGTAATTGGGGTTTAATCAATGCAATCCCGAATAGGTTGATTTTCCTAAGTTTTTACTTGTGAAAATGGTGGTTTTTGGGGTGATCTTGGTGTTCTGTTATAGCTGGGGCTATAAGGACGGGTTTAGGATCTTTTTGGATGTTAATTGATGTTTAAGAATGTTTAGAAGTGATGGATCTTGGCTGGGTAATGTTGTGGATGAGTTTGGATGTGATTTCGGTTGTGTTTGGTAGCCGAAATGTTGGATTTGGTGAGAGCAGCGAGTTTAGGTGTAATGGCTGAAGATTTTAATGCATGATGATGCATTAATCCTCTGCTTTGATGTGTTTAAAACATGGGAGACATATTCGGATCCTTGTGGTGTTGATCCGGAGGCTTGAACGGCGTTTCGGCAAGCTTGCAAAACGGAATTGGTGAGTGAAGTTGGGTTTACAGCTTTGTAACCGATGTTTGAAGGTTTTGGGAGCTTAGTTTAAGTCTAAGCAACTTAACTAAGCTCAAGAGTAAGTTTTCGGCAATGTGTTTAATTTGCATGTTTAAATTTTGTTTTGAAAGCATGTTTTAGCATGATTAATGCTGGTTTTAAAAGCCATGTGTTGAAGGATGCTCAAGGTAAGAGATCCTTGGTTTGATATTGATAATTGTGGCTTGATGCATAGTGATGCATGATGGTTTAATGGCTTTGAGTAATGCTTTAAAACATTGGATTATTGATGATGATTAATGTATATTGGCAAGTGATGTGTTGGTTTTAAAGTACTTGAATCGGATATAGTTAGTCGACTATAGGATTGGGTGCACCGTGAATTAAGTCGCCTTGGATGTTGAGGGGTTGGAATTGTACCGTAAACTCCATCCAAGTACACTAACGAGATGTTTAAGATCACAATGGTGGTTAAAAGTCCATGTGTGGATCTTGTGTTGTGTGTCTCGTGTTCTCGTTAGTGATGTTATACAACTACCAATAAGTGATGTGGAGGGGTTGTGATTGCACCGTTAAACTCCATCACGGGTGTTGAGGGGTTGTAATTGTACCGGTAAACTCCACCTTGTATGTTTGGTAGTGTGTATGAAGCGTATGGGACAACGCTTGTAATCCGCATATCCGATTGTGTTTTATGTTGAAAATGGTTATGGTTATCACTTGAAAGCCAATATGACATGTTGATGTTATCTAAGCATGAGATGCTTGATGTATATGCATTGTTGCATGAGTATTGATGTTATGTGTTGAAAAGGCCTTGTGAAAGGTGTTTTATAAAATGCATTATTGTGTTGTTTCTATTAGAGCATGCCTCACTAAGCATTTGTGCTTACGCTCTTTCTCTTGAACCAATAATGCAGATAATTGAGGTGTTTGTGGGCAGCAAGGAGGCTAAGAATCCAAGGGAAAGCTAAGCTCATGTATGGTGACTATTTTTACAACATTATTAGTTTTTGGTATTTGGCAATGGGAACCTAGGTTGTGTTGTTGGGAGATGTTTTGGACTCCCTAAGTTTGGCATGATGCCTATGATGTTTTGGACATGTAAATGGCCATTTGGTGATTGCTTTGATGATTTGGTGTTTGGTTGGTTTCCAAAATTAGGATGCATGCCTATAGATTGTGGTTTTTCCTAATTGTTGCCATGAATGAGTTTTGATGATGCAAATGTGTACTTAATATGTATGATGATTTGTTGGCATGATTAGGAGGTCTTAGGGATATGTTTGAATGGTTAATTGTATGTTAAACCAGCAGAATATGCACATTCTAGGCAATCCGTATCGGAACGGGCACCCGCGTTTCGAAACAGGGGCCTGTAATGGCCTTCGTGTTTCAAAACGGGTAGAGACCATTCCGAAACGAATTGGCCACTGTCAATCCCTGTTTCGATACTGGTCTCGAAACGAACCCACGTTTCGGAATGGTCAACCCCCTTTCCGAAACACTAGACCGTTGGGCACTGATTTGTATGGTTTTGAAGTTTGCAAGTTTTGCGTTTTAGTCCTGAATTTTGTATATGCAATTGCTTGAGTTTGAGATGTCCGTTTGAAGTGAAATTTGACAGGGAAGCATGTAACATGATTATTTTGATATTGGTAATTTAAAAATAAGCGAAGTCCCTCATCTTTCCAGAATTTACAATTTGGTCCCTAACTTTTGTATGTTGTGCAATTCAGTCCCTTATTGCTTTCCGATCACTGTGCTTTTCAAGTATGCTTTTCTCAAGAGTACGCCTAGGGTTAATGTGCATCTAGACAAGTTTAAAAAGAAAAAAAGGGTCGTTAATTAAGGTTGACTTTCGGGTTGACTTTGGTTTTCCCTGTGTAATCTTCGTAGTTCGGGTCAAACGTCTAGGCCGGGCTAAGGGGGTTACAGAACTGGGCTAACCCAAGAGCTATTAGATCTGGGGTTTATTATTCCGACATCAATCCATTTGATAATCTCTTTCTTTACAACTTCCTTCATTCTCGGACTCAGCCTTCTTTGACCCTCAATGGTCTTACCATGATACTCTTCCAAGATGATCTTATGCATGCAAATGGTTGGCCTAATACCTTGGATATCTGCCAAGGTCCAACCTAACGCTTGCTTATATGTTTTTAATGTTGCCAGCAACCTTGCCTTCTAATCAAGGGTGAGATCAATGGCAATGATCACTGGCAGAGTAGAGTTCTTACCTAAATAGGCGTACTTGAGGTGCCTTGGCAATGGCTTAAGCTCCAATTCTAACGGTTCTTCTATTGATGGCTTTGGGGTAGCGCTTTCTTTGCCAACCAACTCCAATGGTTCGAAATGGTTCACATCTTCAGCCTCCAAGGCTGATTCCTCAGGTTCCTCAAAAAGTTTAGCAATGCCATCAAGCATGCTGACATCAAATTCTACATCCTGACACAACTGTGTCGTGTTTATCATAAAAAAGACTCCATAGTCTCCTCATTCTGATATTCATCTGGCTCATCTGCACACTTCAAAGCTTTAAACACATTAAAAGTAACATGTTGATCATTTATTCACATTGTTAGTTCCCCTTTATGAACATCAATAAGAGTCATACTCGTGGCAAGAAATGACCTACCCAAAATAATTGGAACATTCATGTAACGCCCCAGTTTTGGGCTTAGAAGTCTTGGGCGTTGACCGGTTCGGTCAAAGTGCTGTTCGAATCTAAAAGGGTGAATTTAGGAAAGCCTAGTTCGGGTTGCATTAAAAATATGGAAAAATGTTCTAAAATCATCTTTTAATATAATTAAGTGAACTGTGAAATCAATTTTGGAAAATGAGTTTCGGAAGGGTGACATTTTGGCTAGTGACCAAAATGTAATTTTCGCAAGTTTGGTGGCTGTTTTATAAAGGGTTGAAACTTTGAATCTTTAAGGAGCTATTTACCCAAAGGGATTTTCTCCAGATTTTTCTAAGATATTTTAAGTCTAAAATCTGATTTTAAAGGATATTAAAAGTGGAGGGAAAGCCATTTGGCTATTTTTGGATTTTGTAACCAACTTTTCCTAATTTTCTTTCTCTCATTTTCTCTCAACCCAAACACTTCTTTTCCAGAGAATTGGATCTGATTTCTTCACCTAAATCCCTCCTTTCAACTCTCATTTGATTCCTAATCAACATATCTTCAAAACCTCTTCAATTGCTACTTGTTTCAACAAGGATTTTGATTCCAAAAAGAGGAGAAACTCAAGTTTGGAGGTAAGAACGTCCTTCTCCTCTAAACTATCAGTTCTTTACTGAAATTCCTAAGTTTTCAATCCTTAATTGAAGTTTAATTAAAGGTTTTTAAGTGGTGAAATGGATCTTGGCTTATAATGCAAGATTTTGATGATTTTTGATGATTTTCGTTAGATCTGATTAATCTATGATTTGAGATGTGTTTTTGATGTTAAATGAACTCTAAATTGATAAGGAATTGAGTTTTGATTGATGCAATCCCGGATAGGTTGAGTTTCCTAAGTTTAGCTTGTGTTTCAAGGTTGTTTTTGAGGTGATCTTGGTGATCTGATGTTGCTGGAGGAATAAGGATGTTAATAGGTTGTTTTTAGATGTTATATGATGTTTATGGAAGTGTGGTTTTGCTGGTTTATGGCTGGGCTTTGTTTAGAAGTGGTTTGGATGCATTTTCGGTTGTGTTTGGTGGCCGAAAATGGTGTGTGGATGAGAGCAGCGAGTTTAGGTGTTTTCATTGAAGCAATTAATGCATGATGATGCTATTGCGTGTAAAATAGTCTATCGCAATTGTAGTGCAAGTATACACGACGCAAGTAGTAAAGTGATACAAAGTATCGGATATCGTCTCCACAGGGATTGGGCTAATAGCTTCACCTAGATTCACTGCACGAAAGCAAAGGAAATATTTAAGAGAATTGTCACGAATATTAAATTAAAAACGTAAATAAAAGATTGAGATATCAAGATGGAGAGAATGGGCTGGTATTGAGTTGCTCAGTAGTGCAGGTATTGAATTGCTTAGGATCTCCAGTTCTGTTGTCGCACTCGTCGCCGACAGCACCTGTCGCGGCGTCTGTCCGTCAGCTGTCGCGGCAGCGAACACTAACTCCGTACTTCAAGCTTGGCAAGAATCCCAGATCTGCCTTGCCCTATCCCTAGGCACAAGTCTGTCGATGATCACGTCTTTGATGATACCTCCCGGCGTGAATCGAAGGATGAACACCGATGTGTATGAATTCTTCCTTAGCCACTTAACCTCGCCTTATCCCTAAGCACGAGATGGTTCAACTATAAACTAGAGAACGCGCTTTTATCTCTTTCGTATACTTAACTCTCCTGATGCTAAGTAAATGGATAACCTCACAATGCTCTCCCGATGCTCTTGCAAGATATTAAAACCAAGATAAAAGAACTTGAAGTTTATTTTATTGAACTTGAAAAATCCTAAAACAAAGCAACCCTTGCAACTACTTTACAAAACAACCCGTAGCCCTAGGGGGAATTTAGAACATATCGGTGACAGGTAAACGACAGGGTTTAGGTTTCGGTTATGGGGTAGTCGGCTATGCCCTAGGGTTAATCTATGCCCTTTATATAAGCTTTGGGCTCAAGTTATCTAAGGTAACAAGGATTACAACTTTAATTAAAAGTAAGATTCTAATAAAGACTAAATCTCTAAGGATTCCTACTTTTCAGCCGCCTCCTTGTTTCATGGGAATTCTTCTCCTTGAGCTTTGGCTTGACATATCTTTTGATCCGGGGCTTGGAAAAATATTCGGCTTCCACACGACAGACGAGCAGATTTTTCTCTATCTATCGAGGTCCACTTCACTTTTCCTCTTCATGAATCTGCTGTCATCATGCTGTCATGACAGGTGCGCGACAAGTTCGTCTTCTTCAGCTGCTTGTCCAGTTCAGCTTTCCAGCTTGTCTGCCCTGCACCTGCCTTCAACATCTACTGTGACAGATACCTGCAAAAATAACCATCTTTCAGTAGAATCCGTGCCTTTTATATAATTGTGATGTTTTATTGAAAACTAACCTAAATGCAATGCAATGATGCTTGAATGCAGCAGAAATATGGGTTTAAAAAGGTGTAAATGATAGAACTTTTACACACTCAACAGATGCATTAATCCTCTGCTTTGATGTGTTGAAACAGGGGAGGCATCTTTGGATCCAAGAGTTGTTGATCCGGAAGCTTGATTTGGTGCTTTGGCTTGAAGCGAAGTGGAAATCGGTGAGTGAAGTTGGGTTTTCAGATTTTAAAACCAAGGTTTGAAGGTTTTGGGAGCTTAGTCTAAGTCTAAACAACTTTGCTAAGCTCAAGTGTAAGTTTTCGGAATTTCTCTCTAGTGGTGGCCATGATTTTGTTGTGATGCAAAATGGTTATTTGCATGTTTTAATTACTGTTTTGAAAGCATGTTTTAGCATGGTTTTTGCTGATGTTGTAAGCCATATGTTGAAGGTAACTCTTGGTAGGAGTTCCTTGATTTTATACATTGAAATAATGTGGTTTGATGCTTTGAAATGCATGTTGTAAATGGCTTGGTTTAATGCTTTAAAACAGTGGATTAAATGATGTAAAAGATGTATATTGGCAAGTGATGTTTTGAAAAAGCTAAGGTCACTAAGGTGGTTAAAAGTCCTTGAGTGAGCCTTGTATTCTTAAGAACATCAAGGTGGTTAAAAGTCCTTGGATGATTCTTGTTGCGGACACTAAGGTGGTTAAAAGTCCTTAGGTGATCCTTTCCATGGTGTTTAAAAGTCCATGGGGCCAAGGTGTTTAAAAGTCCTTGGGGCCAAGGTGTTTAAAAGTCCTTGGGGTGATTCAAGCTATGGACACAAAGGTGGTTAAAAGTCCTTGTGTGGTCCTCATTCATGGTGTTTAAAAGTCCATGGCCAAGGTGTTTAAAAGTCATTGGGGCCAAGGTGTTTAAAAGTCCTTGGGAAGTGGATGAACTTGTTTTAAGAAATGGAAATTGTCACTTGAGCCAATATGACATGTTATGTTTATGTTGAAGCATGAGATTGCTTGTTTAAAGTATGCTTTTGAGCATGTGCAAAGGTTTATTTTAAGCATGTTTATAAATGGATTTAATTGCATTATTGAATGGTTTTTAAGAGCATTCCTCTCTAAGCTTTTGCTTACGCTCTCTTCGTTTTCTTGATTCAATAATGCAGAGCATTAGAGAACCTTGAGGGGCAGCAAGGAGGGCAAGCATTCAAGTTCAAGTAAAGCTCAATGTATGGAAGGTTTTATAAGCACTTTTTAGCTTTTGGGTAATTTGGCAATGGGGGACCAATGTGTATGTTTTGGGAGGTGTTTGGAACTCCCTAAGTATGTTGGATGATGATTTGAATGCTGGTTTTTGTGTTGGATCATTTCATGCTTGTTTGGAAGTTTGTGCTCAAATGGTTTGCTTGTGTAGGAAGCATGCCTATAGAATTGGGGCTTTTTGCTTGTGATGTTGTTTTGATGAATTGTTGATGCAAGTATGTCCTATATATGTTGAATTGCATGCTGGTAAAGTTTGGTAGCATTTGGAGCATGTTTGAATGATCAATTGCATGTTTTGAAATGCATTTGGAGCAATTTTGTGCAGGGCGTATCGGAACAGTGTGCACCGTTTCGGAACGGGTGCCTTGATTGAACCCAGGCGTCCGAAACGGTATGCACCGTTTCGCAACGGTTTGGTCCCTGCCAAGCCTATGTTTCGGAACCCGTTGCGGAACGGCCCGTGTTTCGAAACGGGGTCTACCTGTTTCGGAACGGTCGACCGTTGGGGGCTGACATGGGCAGTTATATGTTTTGAATTGTTTGCGTTTTGGTCCTGAAACTTGTTTGTTCAATTGCATGAGCTTGGGAAGTCCTTTTGAGCTGAAATTTCACAGAGAAGCATGAAACCTGACTAATTTCAAGTTGGTAAGATTAATTTGGGTTAAGTCCTTTTAATTATCAGAAATTACAATTTGGTCCCTAAAGTTGTAATTTGTTCAATTGGGTCCCTGTTTGATCTCTGATGTTTGTGATCTTTGAGTATGATGTTTGTGTGATCACAATTAGGCCTAATGTGCATCTAGATAAGATTAAAAAGAAAAAAAAAAGGGTCGTTAATCAAGGTTGACTTTCGGGTTGACTTTGGTTTTCCCCGTGTGACTTCCTTAATTCGGGTCAACCGTCTAGGCCGGGTTAAGGGGGTTACATTTGGTGGTATCAGAGCCAGGTTCTCGAGTAATTGGGAATGAATGTATGCATGATTGAAGTATGTTTGGCTTGTATGCTTGTTGTATGAAAGCATGTTCAGTGGCTTGAGATGTTGATGCATTTGAGATGTATGCTGTGATGTTGCATGTTGAGGGTACCCATTGCCAAACAAAAGCTAAGGAAATGATGTTGATTTTGAATGAAATTGAGCTTGGATACTTGGATTGCTTACCTTGCTGGGCCTGACTTTGATTTATTTGTATTGTTATGCATGGTAAAAGTATGGCACCACGTAGAGAGTTAAGGAGTAGCGTGAGAGCTACGACCCCGGATGGGAATGAGAACGAAGAAAATGCGGGTAGTGCTGTGTTACCTCCTCCTCCACCTGGTGGTGGTGGTGCGGAGAGGGAAAGAGCTGAAGCTGAAGCAGCTGGTGCTAGAGCTGCAGGACCTGAGGTTGGTCAGGGGCAAGCTATGCCTGATATGTCAATGCTGGTACAAGCTATTGCGGGTGCTTTTCGAGCAGCAGTAGCTGGAGCTCAAGGAGCTGGGCATCAGGGAGATGCTGGTGTTAGACTACCTTTGGAGCGTCTGCGCAGTCTTGGTGGGACTGAGTTTAGGGGTATGTCTGCTGAGAGTTCTGAGGCTTGGTTAGAGAGTACCAAGAGAATTTTGGGACAGATGAGCTGCACGGATGTGCAAAAGTTGGGATGTGTTGTGTCCTTGCTGCAGGACGATGCTTATACCTGGTGGACGACCACAATCTCTGGGATGGCTGAAGCTGATGTGACTTGGACATTCTTTCAGAATGCGTTCAAGAGGAGATATCTGGGAGTAAGATATCTGGATGAGAAAAAGCGTGAATTCATGACTCTTACCCAAGGGAGCATGAGTGTGGCTGAGTATGAGGTGCAGTTTGTGCGACTCAGTCAGTATGCACCGGAGCTGATACCTGATGAACGGGAGAGGTGCGAAAAGTTTCGTTATGGTCTTATAACGGAGGTAAAGATGTATGTGCTGGCCACTGAGTATGATGATTTTGATGTGTTAGTGGGCCGAGCCAAGGACATAGAGATGAATTTGAGTTTGTCTGCGAAAGGTGCTGGAGCAAGTTCTGGTAAGAGGGCTACTGAGTATAGTTCCGGGGGAGGACGGAACAAGAGGGGACACGATCAGAGGTATCAGTCCTCAGCTAAGAGAGGTGGAGGTGCACCTGCTAGGGGTGGCAATGCTAGAGCTGACCCTAGTGCTTGTTGGATCTGTGGTTCACGTGGTCACTTGAAGCGTGACTGTCCTCGTGCTGTGAGGGAGGTGCAAGCCCCTGTTGCGGCAGCTGGTTTTGGATGCTGGAATTGTGGTTCTGCAGACCACTTGAGGCGAGATTGTCCGAGGTTGGCTGGTGATCAGATGCGTGCTCCTGCTGTTGCAGCACCACAGAGAGGTCGTGGGCGCGGCCGTGGTAATTTCCAGAGGCGTGAGGAAGGTGGTCGTGGAGTAGCCCATGTTGTGGCTATTCAGCCTGAGGGTGGAGGCCAAGCGAGGGTGTATGCTCAGCGTGAGGGAAGGAATGATGCAGATGTGATTGCAGGTACCTTTACTTTGCAATCCTTGTCATTGCTTTCTTTGATTGATTCTGGATCTACGCATTCATACATTTTGCGTGAGCATGCTGAATTGCTTGGTTTGCCTGTTGAGTCTTTGGATGTTGGTGTTCGTGTCACTAGTTCTTTTGGTGAAACTGTTGTGACTCGAAAGCTTTATAGAAGGTGTCCCTTGGTTGTTCAAGAGCATGTTTTTCATGTTGATCTTATGGAGCTGCCCTTTTATGGTTTTGATGTAATCCTTGGTATGGATTGGCTTGCTGAGCATCGTGCTGTTGTGGATTGTGAGAATAAGTGTGTTTCGCTTAAGCTTGCGGATGATTATGAAGTAGTGGTGGTTGGTGAGAATGTGAAGTTTCTTGCCAATGTTGTTTCTACCTTGGAGGCGAGTAGGATGCTGAGGCAGGGTTGCGAAGCTTATCTAGCTTTTGTGATGAATCCTAGCTCTAAGGAGTTGAGGGTGCAAGATATCAGGGTTGTGAAGGAGTTTCCTGGTGTTTTTCCTGAGGAGTTGCCTGGTTTACCTCCTAATCGCGAGGTGGAGTTTGGGATTGAGCTGTATGAGAATACAACTCCTGTGTCCATTACTCCCTATAGAATGGCACCTAAAGAGCTGAAGGAGCTGAAGACGCAGTTGCAAGAGCTGCTTGATCGTGGTTTCATCTGGCCGAGTGTGTCACCTTGGGGAGCACCGGTCTTGTTTGTGAAGAAGAAAGATGGCACTATGAGGATGTGTATTGATTACCGTCAGCTGAACAAGTTGACTATCAAGAATCGGTATCCTTTGCCGAGGATTGATGATCTCTTTGATCAATTTCGGGGGTGAAGGATGTGGATGTGCCTAAGACAGCTTTCAGGACAAGGTATGGGCATTATGAGTTCCTTGTGATGCCGTTTGGTTTGACAAATGCTCCTACTGCTTTCATGGACATGATGAATCGTGTGTTTCATGAATACCTGGACAAGTTCGTTGTGGTGTTCATTGACGATATCCTCGTGTACTCGCGTACTGAGGAGGATCATGAAGAGCATTTGAGGGTTGTGCTGCAAGCTTTGTTGGAGAATCAGCTTTATGATAAGCTAAGCAAGTGTGAGTTCTGGCTTAGGGAGGTGGTGTTTCTTGGGCATGTGGTCTCAGCTGAGGGGATTCGTGTTGATCCTCAGAAGATTGAAGCGGTGATGAACTGGAAGGTTCCTAAGTCTGTTCATGAGGTCCGTAGTTTCCTTGGTTTGGCGGGATACTACCGAAGGTTTGTGGATGGTTTTTCCAAGATTGCTGCTCCTTTGACGAAGCTGTTGCAGAAGGATGTTAAGTATGAGTGGACAGAAGCGAGACAGCAGGCTTTTGAGAAGCTGAAGATGGCTTTGACGCAAGCTCCTATCTTGATTCAGCCTGAATCAGGGAAAGAGTTTGTGGTCTATAGTGATGCATCCTATGTTGGTTTGGGATGTGTGCTGATGCAAGAGGGTAAGGTGGTTGCTTATGCATCGCGGCAGTTGAAAGTGCATGAGCGTAATTACCCTACGCATGATATTGAGCTGGCTGCAGTGGTTTTTGCTCTGAAGATCTGGAGGCATTATCTGTATGGTGAGAAGTGTACTGTGTACACGGATCACAAGAGTTTGAGGTATCTGATGTCGCAGAAGGAGTTGAATCTTAGGCAGCGGCGCTGGTTGGAGTTGCTCAAGGATTATGATCTGACGATTGAGTACCATCCTGGAAAAGCTAATGTTGTTGCGGATGCCTTGAGTAGGAAGGTAGCTGTTGAGCTGAGAGCTATGTTTGCTAGCTTGAGCATATCGCGAGATGGTGGTCTTGTTGCTGAGTTGCAGGTGAAACCATCGTTGGTTCAGTTGATCAAGGATAAGCAGTTGCTGGATGATTCCTTGGTGTCTCATGTTCAGGATATCGCGGAGGGTAGGCCTTCGGATTTCTGTTTTAATAAGGATGGTGTGTTGTGTTTTGGTAGTCGAATAGTAGTGCCTGCTAATGCTGAGTTGAGGCGTGCTATTCTGACTGAAGGTCATAGTAGTCCTTTTGCTATGCACCCTGGTAGTACTAAGATGTATCGTGATCTTCGTGATGAGTACTATTGGGTGGGTTTGAAGAAGGATGTTGCAGAGTTTGTGAGCAAGTGTTTGGTGTGTCAGCGAGTTAAGGCTAAACATCAGGTTCCTTCTGGGTTGTTGCAACCGTTGAAAATCCCTGAATGGAAGTGGGAGAGGGTTACCATGGATTTTGTATCTGGTTTACCTTTGTCTCCATCAAAGAAGAATTCTGTTTGGGTGATTGTGGATCGCCTAACGAAGTGTGCGCATTTCTTGCCTGTGCATACTACGTTCTCTTTGGATAAGCTGGCAGAGCTGTACATTGCTGAGATTGTGAGGCTGCATGGTGTGCCTAAGTCGATTGTGTCGGATAGGGATCCGAGGTTCACATCGCGTTTCTGGCAGTGTTTGCATCAAGCTCTGGGTACAAGGTTGCATTTCAGTACATCCTATCATCCTTAGTCGGATGGTCAGTCTGAGCGAGTTATTCAGATCTTGGAGGATATGTTGAGATGCTGTGTGATTGAGTTCCAAGGTTCTTGGGAGAAGCATCTGCCTTTGGTTGAGTTCGCTTATAACAATAGTTATCAGGCGAGTATACAGATGGCACCTTATGAGGCTTTGTATGGGAGGAAGTGTAGGACTCCTCTTTGTTGGGCTGAAACTGGTCAAAAGTTGGTTTCGATGCCGGCTTTTTTGAAAGGGACCACTGAGAAGGTGAAGCTTATTTGTGAGCGGTTGAAGGCTGCTTCTGACCGGCAGAAGTCTTACGCGGATTTGAAGCGTAAGGAGATAGAGTATGCGGTGGGTGACCGTGTGTTCTTGAAGGTTTCGCCTTGGAAGAAGGTGATGAGGTTTGGTCGGAAGGGTAAGTTGAGCCCTTGGTACATTGGACCATATGAGGTGGTTGAGCGTGTGGGTCCTGTTGCGTATCGGTTGAGGTTACCTCAGGAGTTGGAGAAGATTCATGATGTGTTCCATGTTTCTATGCTCCGGAAGTATAGATCTGATCCTTCGCATGTGATGCCTGTGGAGGAAGTGGTTTTGAATCCGGATTTGACCTACGATGAGGAACCGGTGAAGGTTCTGGATTCGGATAGCAAGGTTCTTCGTGGCAAGACCATTGAGTTGGTGAAGGTGCTGTGGAAGCATCGAGGTGTTGAGGAAGCCACGTGGGAGCGGAAGGAAGACATGCTGAAGCAGTTTCCTTATCTCTTTCCTTCAGGTAAATTTCGAGGACGAAATTTCTTAAGGGGGGGGGGGGAGAGTTGTAACGCCCCGGTTTTGGGCTTAGAAGTCTTGGGCGTTGACCGGTTCGGTCAAAGTGCTGTTCGAATCTAAAAGGGTGAATTTAGGAAAGCCTAGTTCGGGTTGCATTAAAAATATGGAAAAATGTTCTAAAATCATCTTTTAATATAATTAAGTGAACTGTGAAATCAATTTTGGAAAATGAGTTTCGGAAGGGTGACATTTTGGCTAGTGACCAAAATGTAATTTTCGCAAGTTTGGTGGCTGTTTTATAAAGGGTTGAAACTTTGAATCTTTAAGGAGCTATTTACCCAAAGGGAGTTTCTCCAGATTTTTCTAAGATATTTTAAGTCTAAAATCTGATTTTAAAGGATATTAAAAGTGGAGGGAAAGCCATTTGGCTATTTTTGGATTTTGTAACCAACTTTTCCTAATTTTCTTTCTCTCATTTTCTCTCAACCCAAACACTTCTTTTCCAGAGAATTGGATCTGATTTCTTCACCTAAATCCCTCCTTTCAACTCTCATTTGATTCCTAATCAACATATCTTCAAAACCTCTTCAATTGCTACTTGTTTCAACAAGGATTTTGATTCCAAAAAGAGGAGAAACTCAAGTTTGGAGGTAAGAACGTCCTTCTCCTCTAAACTATCAGTTCTTTACTGAAATTCCTAAGTTTTCAATCCTTAATTGAAGTTTAATTAAAGGTTTTTAAGTGGTGAAATGGATCTTGGCTTATAATGCAAGATTTTGATGATTTTTGATGATTTTCGTTAGATCTGATTAATCTGTGATTTGAGATGTGTTTTTGATGTTAAATAAACTCTAAATTGATAAGGAATTGAGTTTTGATTGATGCAATCCCGGATAGGTTGAGTTTCCTAAGTTTAGCTTGTGTTTCAAGGTTGTTTTTGAGGTGATCTTGGTGATCTGATGTTGCTGGAGGAATAAGGATGTTAATAGGTTGTTTTTAGATGTTATATGATGTTTATGGAAGTGTGGTTTTGCTGGTTTATGGCTGGGCTTTGTTTAGAAGTGGTTTGGATGCATTTTCGGTTGTGTTTGGTGGCCGAAAATGGTGTGTGGATGAGAGCAGCGAGTTTAGGTGTTTTCATTGAAGCAATTAATGCATGATGATGCATTAATCCTCTGCTTTGATGTGTTGAAATAGGGGAGGCATCTTTGGATCCAAGAGTTGTTGATCCGGAAGCTTGATTTGGTGCTTTGGCTTGAAGCGAAGTGGAAATCGGTGAGTGAAGTTGGGTTTTCAGATTTTAAAACCAAGGTTTGAAGGTTTTGGGAGCTTAGTCTAAGTCTAAACAACTTTGCTAAGCTCAAGTGTAAGTTTTCGGAATTTCTCTCTAGTGGTGGCCATGATTTTGTTGTGATGCAAAATGGTTATTTGCATGTTTTAATTACTGTTTTGAAAGCATGTTTTAGCATGGTTTTTGCTGATGTTGTAAGCCATATGTTGAAGGTAACTCTTGGTAGGAGTTCCTTGATTTTATACATTGAAATAATGTGGTTTGATGCTTTGAAATGCATGTTGTAAATGGCTTGGTTTAATGCTTTAAAACAGTGGATTAAATGATGTAAAAGATGTATATTGGCAAGTGATGTTTTGAAAAAGCTAAGGTCACTAAGGTGGTTAAAAGTCCTTGAGTGAGCCTTGTATTCTTAAGAACATCAAGGTGGTTAAAAGTCCTTGGATGATTCTTGTTGCGGACACTAAGGTGGTTAAAAGTCCTTAGGTGATCCTTTCCATGGTGTTTAAAAGTCCATGGGGCCAAGGTGTTTAAAAGTCCTTGGGGCCAAGGTGTTTAAAAGTCCTTGGGGTGATTCAAGCTATGGACACAAAGGTGGTTAAAAGTCCTTGTGTGGTCCTCATTCATGGTGTTTAAAAGTCCATGGCCAAGGTGTTTAAAAGTCATTGGGGCCAAGGTGTTTAAAAGTCCTTGGGAAGTGGATGAACTTGTTTTAAGAAATGGAAATTGTCACTTGAGCCAATATGACATGTTATGTTTATGTTGAAGCATGAGATTGCTTGTTTAAAGTATGCTTTTGAGCATGTGCAAAGGTTTATTTTAAGCATGTTTATAAATGGATTTAATTGCATTATTGAATGGTTTTTAAGAGCATTCCTCACTAAGCTTTTGCTTACGCTCTCTTCGTTTTCTTGATTCAATAATGCAGAGCATTAGAGAACCTTGAGGGGCAGCAAGGAGGGCAAGCATTCAAGTTCAAGTAAAGCTCAATGTATGGAAGGTTTTATAAGCACTTTTTAGCTTTTGGGTAATTTGGCAATGGGGGACCAATGTGTATGTTTTGGGAGGTGTTTGGAACTCCCTAAGTATGTTGGATGATGATTTGAATGCTGGTTTTTGTGTTGGATCATTTCATGCTTGTTTGGAAGTTTGTGCTCAAATGGTTTGCTTGTGTAGGAAGCATGCCTATAGAATTGGGGCTTTTTGCTTGTGATGTTGTTTTGATGAATTGTTGATGCAAGTATGTCCTATATATGTTGAATTGCATGCTGGTAAAGTTTGGTAGCATTTGGAGCATGTTTGAATGATCAATTGCATGTTTTGAAATGCATTTGGAGCAATTTTGTGCAGGGCGTATCGGAACAGTGTGCACCGTTTCGGAACGGGTGCCTTGATTGAACCCAGGCGTCTGAAACGGTATGCACCCTTTCGCAACGGTTTGGTCTCAGCCAAGCCTATGTTTCGGAACCCGTTGCGGAACGGCCCGTGTTCGAAACGGGATCTACCTGTTTCGGAACGGTCGACCGTTGGGGGCTGACATGGGCAGTTATATGTTTTGAATTGTTTGCGTTTTGGTCCTGAAACTTGTTTGTTCAATTGCATGAGCTTGGGAAGTCCTTTTGAGCTGAAATTTCACAGAGAAGCATGAAACCTGACTAATTTCAAGTTGGTAAGATTAATTTGGGTTAAGTCCTTTTAATTATCAGAAATTACAATTTGGTCCCTAAAGTTGTAATTTGTTCAATTGGGTCCCTGTTTGATCTCTGATGTTTGTGATCTTTGAGTATGATGTTTGTGTGATCACAATTAGGCCTAATGTGCATCTAGATAAGATTAAAAAGAAAAAAAAGGGTCGTTAATCAAGGTTGACTTTCGGGTTGACTTTGGTTTTCCCCGTATGACTTCCTTAATTCGGGTCAACCGTCTAGGCCGGGTTAAGGGGGTTACAATTCACATCAACCTCATAGTCCAAAATGATAAAATTAGCTGGAAATATAAATTTATCTACCCTTACCAAGACATCCTCAATGTTATCTTTGGGATGTGCATAGGATCGGTCTTCCGGCTGGAGTGTCACGGTGGTGGGTCTCGCTTCTATGCCAAGTGTTTTTAAAACAGGCGCTGGCATCAGGTTAATACTGGTACGCAAGTCGCATAGTGCCTTACCCACAAACTTTTGCCGATGGTTCAGGAAGTTGTGAAACTCCCCGGATCTTTCAACTTTGGTGGAAATCTTTTTAAGATCATAGCACTGCTTTCTTGCGTGAGTGCTACAGTCTCAAATTCGCCCAACTTCCTTTCTTTGGACAAAATATCTTTCATAAATTTCACATTGTTGGGCATTTGTTCAAGGGCTTCTACCAGTGGAATGTTGATTTGCAACTGTTTAAGGACTTCCAAGAAGCGCTTAAACTACTGATCTTGCTTGTGCTTTTGAAGTCTTGCTGGAAATTGTGGTGGCGGATAAACATATATTGGTGCCGATGACTTTGCCAACGCAGTCCTGACATTAGTCCTAGCATAAGAGTATATTCTAACCTCAGTATGTTTATCCTCGATATTGGCATCATACTAGTCATTAAGTTCGACACTGTTATTGGCATCATGTCTGGCATCAAAACTGGTACTGGTAGCGGTATCATCTGTTTTGGGGTTCTCTTTTTCTGCTTCCCTGGGCTTGTCTGCTGGCAATGGCTTTTCACCTTGGCAATGGACTGGCTGCTTGGCAGCCATCTCTGCCTCACAGTGTTTACCACTTTGAAGGGTTATGGCCTTGCATTGCTTATTACCTTTGTGCCGAGCATCTCCAGTGTCACTTGGAAAAGCTCCTTGTGGCCGATTGTTAAGTGCAATCGCAAGCTGTCCCATTTGGATCTCCAAATTCCGTATTGAAACTACTAGACTATGAACTGTGACGTCATCCTGCTCTGTGTATTTTGTAAGATTGCCCCCTTGATTGAGCCTTTGCGCATGCTGGAAATTATTTTGAACTCCTTGCGGCATAGTGTTTTCGCGGAATGCTGGCACGACATTCTGATTTTGCCTCTGGGCATTCTGGAGTTGTACATTGTACTAGTTTCCCCTTCGGTTTCCCCAAGCCAAGTTAGGGTGCTGCCTCCAACCTGCATTATAAGAATTGGAGTTAGAATTGTAATAACATCCAGAATTTCCAATGAAATTTACCGACACAGGATTGGCTGGGCATTCATCCGCAGGGTGGTTCTCTCCACAAATAGTGCAAAATGGCTCTAATGCTTTAACTACTTGGGACTCATTACTTTTTTGCAAAGTTTTCACCATGCTGGTGAGGTTGGAAATCTCGGCATGAATGGACGTTAGCTCATCCAACTGTAACTTTCCAATGGCTTTGGTTTCAGTCCCAACTCGAGCAACAGGATATTCAAAATCATTTATGGCTATTCTTTCAAGGATGCCAACAAGTTTTGTATAGTTTTTGTCGAGCAATGATTCGACTGTTGAGGCATCAACAACAGTTCTTGTATGTGTGTTCAATCCGTTGTAGAAGGTTTGTATTTGGGTCCAATTTGGGAACCCATGCATAGGACACTTTTTTAACGAGTCCTTAAATCTTTCCAAGGCATCGTATAGGGTCTCGTCCTCGGCCTGCCTAAAGCTAATGATCTCACCATGCAGCTTGGCAGTGAGCATCAGCGGCTAAAATCGTGTTAAGAACTTCTGGCATAGATCTGCGCAGGAAGTGACTTAGCCAGGTGGCAAAGAATTAAGCCACATCTTTATGCTAAATTGACGTTATATTTCTCTCAGCCTTTCTTTCAAAGAGCTCTCATCCAAACAGCCATTTTCACTCATGATTTCAAATTTTTCTCAAGGTTTTTCATAAGAAAAGGGGGGGGGGGGGAATACATCATTAGAGAAGCAGGGGAAACTGATTTGGCAACTTCGGACACGATATCGGATGATCCGGAGGCTTGATTTGGGTGTTCGACTAGCATTTGTGTAGTGCTGGTGAGTGGAACTATTTTATAAAGCCTTAACGTGGTTAAGGACAAGATTTTGGGGGTTTAGATTGAGCTTGAAAAGCCAATCTAAGCTCGAGAGTAAGTTTGGCTGTTTTTGACTTTTCACCTTGATTTTTGTTGAGCCTAAATATGTTTTATTGCAAATGATGAATTTTGTTGATTTCACATGTGTTGAGATGTTAAGATGTTGAATCATGTAATCTCATGTTTGATTTGTGTTTTAAAGAGATATATGTTGTTGAGTACATGCTATGCATGGAAATGTGTATGAGAATGGGATGAGAAATGTTATACTTGTGGCCTTGAAAAACTGTGAGTAAGTGTGGCCTTGATGGGTATATTGGCACTTGATGAGAAATTATTACTGGATATAATTGGTCGACCAATAGGATGAAAGTGCACTATAATGGTAAAATTCGTGCGTGGCCTTAGTGATGTTAGATTCCACTAAGGAGGAGTACGGTGATGGGCATTCCACCAGAAGCTTATATTTACTAGACGTTGTGAATACGATGATGGGCATTCCACCGGATGTTGTCTATTTGCCTTGATTACGATGATGGGCATTCCACCGTCCGCATATCCGAGTAAAAGTGCTAAGATGTCAATATACTCATGATACTTAAATTACTCTTATGCTTTATTTGTGTTGAGGTTGTTGTGAAGCTTTGAAAATATGATCCATGTGGTTATGGATGTTATGCTTTGATTTGTAGTTCAAGCATGAGATTTAATGAGCATATTATGTTGGAAATTTGCTTTTGTGAAATGGCTTTGTTTTCAAAAGCAAGCAAAATGGTTTAAAAACTACATTGTTGTTGTTGTTGTTTTGAGCACCGCTCACTAAGCAATATTGCTTATGCTCTCTTTTCCAACAATGTAGAACCGTAGACCATTCATGGCAGCAAGGAAGCCAGGAGGTGTCCAAGAGTCTATATTTTGCTCAAGTATGGTTTTGGCATCAAATAATAGTATGTTAGCAATGGGATATGACCTTTATACTTTAAGAGGTTTTGTTTTGAGACTCTATGTGTTGAGACATGTTTATGATGCCCTTTTGGTCTTGTTTATGACCTTTATATGTTGGATAATGGTTTGGTTTTAAGTTCGGCATTTTATGTGGTTGCTTAAACATGTTGAATGCTTAAAGTTTTCTATATGTGATCTAATACATTGTGGTTGGTTGTGCTAGGATCCTTTGCCTATATAATGTTTGTTTATAACGTTAACATGTTGTTTGAATCATTTTTGAATGTTTAATTTTGTTGCAGTGAGTCTTTTTCTGGTATGTGTTTCGAAACAACTGCTACCGTTTCGATACGATGTGCATATTCAGCCTAGATGTTTCGAAACACATAAGGGTCATTCCGAGACCCCAAGGCCATTTTCAGGCCTGTATCGAAACACGGGGTCGTTTCGATACACCACTGTTGTATCTGAGGCAGGGGAATCGTCCTAGGAAAGAGGGTTTCGAAACATGTGAGCCCTGTTTCGGTACGTTTTTCTACTAGAATTGGTAGTTCTAAAACAAGCTTGGTCTGTTCCGAAACAAGTGTCTATTTTGTTAGTTATAGACTGTTCTGAAGTTTTGTTTCTTTGCGTTTTGGTCCCTAATCGCTGTAAGGGCCAATTGGACTCGAATTGATGTCCGATTGAGGTGAGGTTTTAACCAATGCTTGCATGAACGTCTAGGATTAATTTGAAGCCTCTAGAAAAGATAAAATGTTAATAAAATGTTGCTAAAGGGTTTCTAATCGAAGGAAAATCTTAGCGGGTTTTTCTTCGGTTTTCCCCGTGTAGCTCACTTGGTTTAGTCTTGCGACTAGGCCGGGCTAAGGGGGTTACAACAATAGCTCAAAATCATATGGTCAAAGCAATAGGCGATAACAATAAACACATTACAATGATTCAACAACAAAGAACATATCTCAATGCTTTGATAACTATATGTAGGGGTCAATACTCTATACCACACTTACTCATACTTACTAACGAAGTTTTCAATGATGTTTATGTAAAATCCTTCAACACAGTGGTTAGTCACACAACAAACAATGACCGGTGATTCGAGATGGCACCTAGCCAACTCTCGAGACTCCGACTACACCCACCTCGATACGAAGGCTCTTAGATAACAATTCCTTTATTTTTAGCTTTCAATGGAGAAGATAGGCTAGCTTCCTCCAACACTTGAACTAGGAAAAACAATGGGAATACGTTACAATCGATCTTGATAACTTAACTTAGAATATCCAATAGTTATTCAATGAATTCATGAACTAAAGCTTGAAGAACAAATATTTAGCTTAGAACTTATAACTCGAGACTGGACATTCACTAATCGATGGAATTTACAACATTATTAGGGTTTCCATTTACCCAATCAATGGTTATGGATTGAAGCTCTTAAAGCAAGAGAAGCTTGAGTTCAAAAGGATCAAATAGAGAGGTGTAAGCTTGAACTTGGTGGAGAGAAAGCAACAATGGTGATGATTGCTTAGGTACAAGATAACAAAGATGAGAACTTATGCTTCGGTAGATATCAAAACAAAGGAGGGTATTTTTCTCTATCCATTTACGCTGAGTCAAGGCTTAATTATTGATCCACCTCACTCTTAGCTAATAGGAAGCTTTCTTATGCTCAAGGGTTTGCTTATTACATTGAATTCTATCTTCTCACACCTCTTATCAATTACAAGGAAATTGATGGCTATTCAGTCACTTTTCTGATCATTCACGTGAGAGGAGGTGGTAAGCAAGCTGGTGAGTCACCACCAAGCTTTGATCATTGCAAAAAAGATTACAAGTTTTGTTTTCTATAGGGACCCGTATCGATACACGTGAAGTTGTATCGATACAGCTAAGCCATGTTTAGGAAGTTAGTTAAAATTGTTGGACTGTATCGATACCTTCCTTGATGTATTGAAACGCCTTGCCAGAACCGTATCGGTACAGTTTCCCTGTATCGATACGCCTTGCCTAAAAACATAATTTTCATCATTTTCAAAGAAGTCCTTGACTAAGAATATGTTTAATTAAGGTCCCTAACCATGAAATTAACAACATAATCAATATGGATGCAATATTTAGACATTTCAAGACCATTTTCTTGATCATAGGAACCTGATTCTGATTAGACCGATTTTCGAGGTGTTACAATCAGAGTTTTTGGAGATGGCATCGACGATCCAAAAAACCCTAAAAAGCAAAGAAACTAGACGACAATCCGCTGGATAAAGGAGTTTCTGATGGCCTTGTTGCGGATGCAACAATGAATATTGATAAAGAAGCATCTATCGCCCAATCGATTCCTTCTAGAGGTGGCGAATGGGTCATTCGATTCGGTTTCGGTTCGGGTCTGACTACATTTAGTTTAAGTTTGGTTCGGTTTTAGTTCGGGTCTATGGTGATTTCAGTTCGGGTACCGGGTCAGGATGGTATTTCGGTTGATTTCGGGTTGGCTGATTTTGGGGTGGGTCAATATCGGGTTTATAGGCCGAGTTACGTTTTTCCACCCAATATATGATTTTATATAGCATGTATATTTGACTTTTTGGTGAGTTGTGCGACAGTTCACATCTCATCTTTTTTTATTTATATTAATATATTTTTTAGTTCGGGTTGCCTTCGGTTTGAGTTGCTTTCGATTCGGTTCCATTTGGTTCGGTTGAAAATTGGTTCAGGTCCATTCGATTCGGTTGAAAGTCGATTCAATTCCATTTTCGGTTTAACAGAAATTCAATTTGGTTTATTTTAGTTTTTGGATCAAATTCAGATCATCGTTTTTGGGTCATTTCTGGGTCTCTATTTAGGTAAATCGATTTTGTTCTCAGGTCTCGGGTCAAGTTTTCATGGTCTAATTCCTTCGTATAAGGATTCTCTGATGAATGAAAATCGCAATGATCCACACGGTTCTGATGAGATTCTGAATGAAGAAGATATTGAGATTGAAGAGGGAGAAGTAATCAGATCTTTAATAGATGGATTAATCTCAATCAAGTTTTCAGAGCGCATCCTTTCACTAACGGAGAAGAATCTGGACCAACGGTATTCATCAAATTGCTTGAAAGAAGGTTTGGATACACTACCTTGCACGATAAAATTTATGATCTATAGAAATCGAAGCAAGCCATCAAGTTTATGGATATTGAAAATGACTACTTCCTAGTCACTTTTCATACAATATTGGATTATCTCAATGCACTAACTGATGGGCCGTTGATTTTTTCAAACATTATCTAGTAGTAGAGCCTTAGACTCCAAATTTCTCAATTTCACAACCATTTCTGAGAAAGGTCGCAACATGGGTCCGCCTTCTAGAATTACCAGTCACCTTGTACAAAAGGAGTATTATTATTGAGATTGGTGAAATTATTGGTTCACTGATTAAACTCGATTATCAGAATGAAAGTGGCCGCATATGACACTTCGCTCGAATGGCCATAACTGTTGACCTTAGTAAACCTCTAATATCTAAGATAGTGTTCAATGGCAGGGTTCAAATTGTGGAGTATGATTCCTTACCTACTGTTTGCTTCCAATGTGGCAAATATGGTAACCACCAAGATGTTTGCCCCGACACTCACACCAACACAACCAATGTAAATGAAGATCGGTAGTAGCCTAAAAGTGATCACGCTTGTACCAAAGAACATTTTGGTCCATGGATGGTTGTTGAGCATAGGCTGCGTAGAGCTGCCATGAAGAAAAACAACAACAATGATCACCTTAATGGTATTGTTTTCTGGGAGTCACGTTTCAACCCAATTTATGATGTGGTAAGTGATGAAGTTAAAGAATTTTTCCATGATGTCTCAGACAAGGCTATGAAACTACTCAAAACCGCCCAACACCAGTCGCTATGAAATTGAAGCGCAAAGGCAAAACAATGATCCCTCCTCAGGCTCCTACAACTGTTAATGTTTGAAAACCCCTTATGCTCACCTTCTCTGACTTCCCAATTCTCTCGTGCAACAATAGTAAACCCAGTAGTTCTCAGGTCATGCCACTTGTTCGTGAAAAGTCATCTCTAGACAAAACATGACATTCAACCATTGTTCTCGATGAGAATTTTGATCCTAATATACATGATACTTCAGAGATGGATGTGAGCACTACCCAATACCCTCCTATGGGTAAACCACCTGACAGTTCGAAAGTGTTGACTAAAGAAAAAGATAGAGAATATTTGGGCTTCACATTAATGTGGAATAAAGTTACATCATAATGTTTATATACAAATCTGCTACTGCTAACTAACTAAACAACTGATCTAACAAATGAAGCAACTAACTAACAAAAATAAAACTAACTTATTAACAGTATTCTCAACACTCCCCCTCAAGTTGGTGGGTGGAAGACATCTTTGACCCCCAACTTGGATAAGAGATATGTATGTTGTTGTATATTCAACCCTTTTGTCATGATATCCACCAATTTCTCATTTGTTCGAATGTAGTGTGTTTCAACCAGTCCTTCTTGTATCTTTTCTCGAATAAAGTGGCAGTCAATCTTTATGTGCTTTGTTCTCTCATGGAACACAGGATTTGCTGCTATTTGCAAGGCTGCTTTGCTGTCACAATGAAGCTTAACTGGTTGTTTAGAATCTAGTTTTAATTCAATCATCAATCCTTTCAACCACACGATTTCTGCTACTGCACTGGCCATGCTTCTATATCCTGCTTCAGCAGATGAACGAGCAACTGTTGTTTGTTTTTTAGACTTCCAAGAGATTAACGAATTTCCCAGTTTAATGCAGAAGCCTATCACGGATCTTCTTGACATAGGACAAGCTGCCCAGTCCGAGTCACAGTATGCTTCAAACTGACATTCTCCTTTAGAACTCAGCAAAATTCCTTGACCTGGGGCCTTTTTGATGTACTTAACAATTCTGGTTGCTGCTTCAAAATGTGTTTGCTTAGGCTGATGCATAAACTGACTAAGATGTTGCACAGCAAACATAATGTCTGGCCGAGTATGAGTTAAGTAAATCAATCTTCCAATGAGTCTTTGATACTTTGTTTTATCTGCCAAAGTATCCTCTTCATTCTCTTGCTTTGTCACTTTATCATACTCCAAAGAAGTAAGCTTGCTGTTAAACTCTAAAGGTGTCAATAAAGGCTTTGCTCCCCCTAAACCAGTACTCTCTATCAACTCCAAGGCATATTTACGCTGGTTTAGTAAAATACCCTAATTAGATCTTAACACTTCTAGACCAAGGAAGAACTTTAACTGGCCCAAATCTTTCATCTTGAAATTGCTATTGAGAATGCATTTCAAGTCTTGAATCATACTCGGATCACTCCCAGTAATTAACAGATCATCCACATACACCAGTAAAATAACAATGTTGGAATTATGTCTCTTTGTGAACAAGGAATAGTCGTATTTACTTTGACTATACCCTGCCACTAATAGTGCCTCAGTTAGCTTGGCATTCCATTGCCGAGATGCTTGCTTCAGCCCATACAAAGACTTTTGCAGCCTGCAAACCATATGCTCCCCCTGGCTGCAAAATCCTTCAAGCAATTCCATGTAGACTTCCTCTAATAAATCCCCTTGTAAAAAAGCGTTGTAGACATCCATCTGACAAATGTCCCAATGAAAAATAGAAGCCAAAGCAAGCACAAAACGAACAATAGTCATCTTGACTACAGGAGAAAAAGTATCAACAAAGTCCATTCATTTTCTTTGATTGTAGCCCTTAGCTACAAGACGAGCCTTAAACCTCTCAACATCACCCGAGGCTTTATACTTGATGCGAAACACCCACTTGCAGCCAATGGGTACTTTTCCAACAGGCAAAGGTACAATAGACCAAGTTTTATTAGACTCAAGAGCAAGAATTTCCTCATTCATGGCTTGAATCCAGGAAGGATGTTTAATGGCTTCAAGGTAAGTAGATGGTTCAAGTAAAGAGGTAGCAGAAAGGAAAATTTGAGTAGGAACATGTAAATGCTGATATGAAATATGAGAAGAAATAGGATACTGACCAGTGGTGGTAAGGGAAGCAGAAGGAGAAGCAGATTGGTAAGGGAAAATATAGTCAGACAACCAATTAGGGGCCCTAGTAACACGAGAAGATCTTCGAAGAGAAGGAGCAATATGATTACCAACAAAATTTTCAAGAGATGACTCAATAAAAGAATCAATAGGATGTGCAACAGTATTCTCAACAGGATGTTCAATATTATTGTCAACAGGATGTACATCAGAATGTTCAACAGGATTGGCAACTGAATTATCAACAGGATGTTCAATAGGTGACTCAACAATGGTATCAAAAGAAGGAATAGAGTAGTACCAGCAGTCTCAGAAGAAGGAATTAAGGGTTGAAGAACCAAAAAATCTGAATCAGGAATATGTGAATGTAAAGGAAAAGAAGAAGAAGACTCAGATCGTGGTAAAGCAAAAGGAAAAACATGTTCATGAAAGAGAACATCACGATTAACAAAGAAAGTTTTGGTGGAGAGGTTGAACAAAATGTAACCTTTTTTAGTACTAGAATAACCTAAAAAACAGATGGAAAGGCCTTTGGAGAAAACTTATCAGAATAATTGGTGTTTGTGGAAGAGACAAGACAACCAAAAATTCTCATATGAGATAGATTGGGAACCTTATTATACAACATTTCATAAGGTGTTTTCCATTTCAGAACAGAAGTTGGCAGCCTATTAATAATATAGCAAGCAGTACTAACACATTCCCCCCAAAATTTCAAAGGAAATTTAGATTGAAACCTAAGAGCTCTAGCCACTTCTAGGATATGTCCATGTTTTCGTTCAGCAATACCATTTTGCTGAGAAGTATGAACACAAGTGCTTTGATGCACAACACCTAAAGAAGAGAAAAACCTGAACATCCACTGTTGAAGAACTCAGTGCCATTATCAGTGCGAACAGTTTTAATTTGAACAGAGAATTGGGTAGAAACAAAGGCAAAGAACTTTTTAATACAAGAGGTGACATCACTTTTGAGTTGTAACAAAAAAATCCAACTCATTCGAGAAAAATCATCGACAATGGTAAGAAAAAAATGACAACCATTGTGTGTAGAAACATGATAAGGACCCCACAAATCCATATGTATAAGATCAAAAGGTGAAGAGGCTCTAGAGTTGCTAAGAGGAAATGGCAATCTAGTTTGCTTAGCTAATGGACAAATATGGCAATCAGTATCACAAAAATTCTTATCTAGTATAACAAAAGTTAGAGGGGAAATTTTATGTAAAGTAGATATAGATGCATGCCCCAAACGAGCATGCCAATTATGTGTTTTATTGCTAACAAACGAAACCATACAATCAGGAGGTAATGAAGAACCAACAGAAGGAAAAATAGAATTACACTAAGTAGAAAACAAACCAGAATGACAAGCAGAAGACTCAAAGATGTACAACCCCTTAGACTCCTTACCAATCCCCTTCATCCTTCCACTGGAGAGGTCCTGTAAAACGCAAAAATTGGGGTAAAAAATAACAGAACAATTGAGATATTTGGTTAGACGTGAAACAGATAAAAGGTTATGATGAAAATGAGGGACAAACAGTACATTATGAAGGACATAGGAAGAATTTAAACGAGAAGAACCAACATGTGTAATGGGAACGGTTTTACCATTGGGTAGATGAACAAGACGAGAGGAAGAAGCACATGAAATCGGAGATTGCAAAGTCTTGAAATCACATAAAATATGATCTGTTGCACCCGTGTCTAATATCCAAGAAAGAGAAGCATCAGAATTACAAGAGGAACTCGAAATTATATCTGCCTGATTTACCATAGTATCATTGGTAGGAGATTGATGCAGCAACTCCAGAATTTGGTTATACTGGTCAAGGGTAAAAACTGGTGCAGCAACAGGGACAGAAGTATGAACGGAAGCAACATGAATTGGAGAATTGACAGTATCCCCAGAATCCTGAGCGAAATATGGATCAGAGACCACCCTCGAATTGTTCACCATAGATCCAGGTGATTCTCTCTTCTTGGTGAACTTAAAGTCAGCCGGAAAGCCAATCAATCGATAGCAATTCTCGCGCTTGTGCCCCTTAATTTTGCAAAAATCACACACACCGTTGAAACGTCGACGAGATGAAGAACCATGAGCATTAGTAAACAAAGCAGTAGACTCAGAAAAAGGTGAGAAACCAGAAACGTGCATACGTTGAGATTGTTCTTGAGTTATCATGGAATATGCACGATTCACCGAAGGTAATGGTTGCATGAGTAAAATCTGGCTCCGAACGGCTGAATAACCCTCATTCAATCCCATCAAAAACTGAAACAACCTCTGTTGCACCATGCTCTCAAAATTCTTTTGAGAAACTTCACAGTCGCAAGTAGAAAAAGGAACGAGTGAACTGTACTCATCCCAAAGGAGTTTGAGACGAGTGTAGTAAACGGAGACTTAAGAATCTCCTTGACTGAGAGTGGCAATCTCTCTGTGCAGGAAATAGATACGAGAACCGTCTATCTTATCAAAGCGTTCTCGTAAATCTTCCCAAACGAGAGACGCATTCGAAGTAAAGACAATACCGCAGAGAGATCTTTGCTCACCATGTTAAGAATCCATGACAGGACGATGGCATTGCAGCGTTCCCACTGCGGCTGCAATGCGGTGGCGTAGTTTTCCTTCTTGCAGTCACCGTCAACGAAGCCCAGCTTGTTCTTCGCCAAGAGTGCGATTCGCATCGAACGGCTCCAGATGTTGTAGTTTTCTAAACCCGTGAGTTGATGTGAAACGAGCAAAGATCCACGGGTATCAGATGAATGTAAGTAGAGAGGATGGTTGAATTCGACGGTAACGTCTTCAATCGCTGGCGGCATCACGATTTTCGGAAGAAAAAAGATGAAACCCTAGCTTTTGGAATTTAGGGAAAAAACGAGAAAACAACGAAATCGATGAACAGAATTAGTCACCAGACTAATTTGATTTTTTGGATGAGCCGATAGAATGCAGGCCCAAAAAAATGTGAAAACCCAATCTGAAATCGGAGAAACAGGTTCTAGATACCATGCTGACTAAAGAAAAAGATAGAGAATATTTGGGCTTCACATTAATGTGGAATAAAGTTACATCACAATGTTTATATACAAATCTGCTACTGTTAACTAATTAAACAACTGATCTAACAAATGAAGCAACTAACTAACATAAATAAAACAAACTTATTAACAGTATTCTCAACAAAAAGCCTTAGTGCTCTCCTCCAAAGATCGTCCTTGTAGCTTGTCATCACCCACTGAAAGTGATGATAGTAATGTGAATGATAGCGACCACAATTTGGGTGGCGAGAAAGTTGTTGCAATGATGGAATGAGTGTTAAACTACCTTTTTAAATCATCATTTATCTTATGGATTTTAAAGTATTTTTTTGGAATGCTCAGGGCTACGACCACTCTCGTTTCCTTCAGACGGTGAGACAATTTTTGCATGATAATCGATCGGATATGGTTGCATTCGTTGAACCATGAATAAGTGGTAGGAAAGTTGAATCTTTTATCTCTTTCTTGTGGCTTCTCAAATCCAATCGTGTTGAGGCCGCATGTTTCTCAAGTGTCATATGGAACATTTGGTATGATTCTATTACTATTGATATCATTATAAATCATTTCCAACTTATTCATTGTCGGGTTACTAACAATAGTGATGAAAGCTCCCTCCTAGCCACAGTTGTTTATGTTAATCCTAATGCCGCTAAGCGTAAACCTTTGTAGCTTCATCTTCGTAGATTGGCTGCTACTATCCAATCTCTATGGATCATTTTTGAAGACTTTAATGTCACTGCTGCGTGCAAAAGTGATGCGCAAATTACGTGCAAGTATACATGGTGCCAAGTTATAGTATTTAAGATATCGTCTCCACAGAAATTGTGACAACCTTCAGGATTCACTTTTCTACACAAGTAAAAAGTAAAAAACACAAATATTGAGAGTTGGTTTGATTAAAACTAAAATTAAAGCAAGTAAAATAAATATAGAAATCAAAGTGAGAGAATGGGGCCGATAGTGGAATGCATCGTAGTGTGGAAATTTGATGCACTGTCTCGGTACAGTTTTACAGATCAACTCAACAACTTCAGCAGTTGCCCACGAGTATGCCTCGGTAAAAGCCCGCCTCGGCAGAGACCAATGTGACTGCCTGGGCAGTTAAGCGATGATTCAAGGTTCGGTAAGGCTCCCTTCAATGACTTCCTCTTATCCCTAAGCTTGAAGTACTATTGGTGAACACGTCTTGGATAATACCTCCTGGCGTGAATCTAAGGATGAACACCAACCAATTATGAAACCTCTCTTAGCCGCTTAACTTCTAACTTATCCCTAAGCTAAAGTACCTTTACCCTATGGTTGGATAAAACCGTGTTTACTCGTTTTGTGAGTCCAACTCTCTCGATATTGAACAAATAGATTGATGCCCTCTTCTCTCACGTTAATGATTGCAACAATGAAGAACCACGATTAAACAAACCTTAAATTTTATTGCAAAAACTGAAAACCTAAACGAATACAAGCAAAACTCTCACAACTACTACACAACCAACACTTAGCCTTAGAGAAGGTTTAGAACATAATGGAGATGGCGGCACAAGGGTTTTCTCGACAATAATGAGGATTTCTCTCTAATCTCAATTGTTTTTTCCTTCAAGTCAATTACATATATATAGGGGGCCTAGGTCTAAGTCGATTTAAGGCAGGAATCCTAGTTAGAATCTAATTACAACTCATTAAAAGTACAAATCTAACATTCAATCTTCCTAGATTCCCGTTTGACTTTTTCCACCTTGACTTTGACCATGGCTTTTCTTTGTCTGCTGGGCTCCAATGCACGTGCAAGTGGTCTCCAAAAATCGGTCTTGATTAGCTCTTTTAGTGGCATACCACTTTGCATTTTTCCACCCTTCCTCGAGTTACTGCCTCGGCGGCATACTGTTGACTGCCTCGGCAGAGGTCTAGGTTATTGTGCAGGGGTTGGCACAACTCTTCATTCTGGGCTTCTTCTCTTTATCAGTTCTCGATCAGCTCTTCAGATGGTCCAACAACTTCCTCCATCAATTTCCAGCTTCTCCTCTTCTGCCCTCTCTACTGCCTCGGCGACATCTACCTGGGCGGGTACCTGCGCACAATTAGAAAACACACCTGAGCAGTATCTTTTATATAGAATCAATTAAGTTCATCAAATAAGGCAGAATATCTAATCTATGCAGTTTTGTGTTGGTTTTCCTAATAAATGCAACTAAACTATACTTAAGAACAACAATAATTGAGCTAAACTAGGGCATAAATATAAGATTTTTGCATACTTAACACACCCCAAACTCGAACTATTGCTTGTTCTCAAGCAATGCAATCCAGCAATAACATGCCAAAACTTAAAATCATATATAAACTTTAGTCGAGAGAGTACCTTGAGCAACCTTGACATACCATGTATATTTACGCCTAAATAGAAACCTTTCGAATGACAATGGACTTACCCGAAACCAAACTATGTATCTCGTGAGTGTGTGCGGTCCTTGTGATAAGAATGATTCTTCGGCTTTCTAAGTAAACATTGATATGCACCTTAATTCCCTTGGGTTTTCATCTAGTTTCTTTTGCAATTAACCACTAGAGCCGGTGATAGGCACCTCTAATGATTTCTTTTAGCATTTTTTGGCTAGAGTCGGTTTCGGGCACCTCTAGCTTATCCTAAAGCTAGTTTCGGGCACCTTTAGAACATTTTTTCTCAAATAAACCTTAAGTTCAACCCTAAGTTTCCTAGAAGTCATAAAATCAAAATAGTCACAAAGAGTGTTTTCTTTAAGTTTAGATCATAGTAAAATTCTAAGTCAATCCAATGCCATGCTAAGGTTGCCGCCTAGGCAGGCAATCTGTCGCAGCGGGTAAAAACTACTCAAGGATTTTTCTCGAACTAATACTTCATTAGATTTTGAATAAAGGCATGTTACATTAGACCTAAATGCAACAAAAAAAGAAAAACAGAAAAATAAAAGAAAAACAAAGAAAAAAAATTACAAGACTAATTCCCCCCCCCCCCAAACTCGAAAGGAGCATTGTCCTCAATGCATACCTACATACACAAAATTTAGAATAGATTAGACAAAAAAATAAAATAGAAGAAGGAGAGGGAAGTTTAGATTGATGGTGTCTCGGAGGAGGTTTCGTCGTCGTCGGCGGCTATGATCACCCTCTTCCGAGCTGCCATTTTGAAGCGCTTGGCCGCCCTCGGCGGTTGCTGGCGGGAAGATGGAGTTGTGAGAGAGTTTTTAAAAGAAACCTGAAAATAAACTGGAATAAATTCTGAATGGAAATATGTATCCTAATAACAGAAAATTAAAGAGAAATAAATCTAATTCCTATATCAAATTAACAACTAAAAAGAAAATTGATTTAGGCTATTTTAGGGGTGTATTGGTATGCGTCTCCTAACATAACCACTTTCTTTTCTTCGGTAGTGTGGGTCCCTGTATAGTGCTTTAGTCGCTGCCCATTCACTGTGAATTCATAGCCATCTTTGTTGGACTTTATGGTGACTGCACCATGTGGGAATGCTTTGGACACCTCAAAAGGTCCAGACCATCTTGATTTCAACTTTCCCGGGAACAGTTTTAATTGAGAATTAAAAAGGAGAACTTGCTGCCTAGGCATGAACTGCCGCGGCAGCAACTTTTTGTCGTGCCATTTCTTAGTTTTCTCCTTATATATACTAGCGTTGCCGTACACTGCAGCTCTGAATTATTTAATTTCATTTAGATCTAGGAGTCTTTTCTGTCCGGCTTTTTCCCAATCTAAGTTTACTGTCTTGATGGCCCAGTACGCCTTGTGTTCAATCTCGACAGGTAAGTGAAAGCTTTTTCCATACACGAGCCTATAGGGTGACATGCCCAATGGGGTTTTGAAGGCTATTCGGTATGCCCATAATGCATCATGAATCTGAAGGGCCCAATCTTTCCTAGATGGGTTAACCACCTTTTCAAGAACGGTCTTCAGTTTGATGTTTGAGATTTCGGCTGACACGTTGGTTTGAGGGTGGTTTGTCGTGGCAAGCGTATGTGTGACACCATATTTTGTCAATGCCTTGGCAATCAGTTTATTATCAAAGTGTTTCCCCTTGTCACTTATTATGTCTTTGGGGACTCCAAACCTTATAAAGATGTGTTTGTGGAGTAAATTCAGCACGGTCTTGGAGTCATCCTTTGGTGTAGCAATGACTTCCACCCACTTGGACACATAATCTACTGCCAGTAATATGTATAAGTTCCCACATGATGATGGGATCGAGCCCATCAAGTCGATTCCCCACACATCAAATAGCTCGACTTTGAGGATATTCTATAATGGCATCTCGTTTCTCCTGGAGATATTGCCTGTTCGCTGGCATCTATCACATTGGTTGTAGTATGCCTGGGCATCCTTGTATAATGTCGGCCAGTAGAATACTAATTGGAGAACCTTGGCGGCGATTCTGGTTCCTCCAAAATGTCCTCCATATGGTGAGTTGTGGCAATGTTGGAGAATTTCATGTTGTTCTTCCTTTGGTATGCATCTTCTAATTACCTGGTCTTCAAATTGTTTAAAAAGGAGAGACTCGTCCCAATAATAATGTTTTGCATCATTTTGGAACCTTTTTTCCATTGGTAATTCATGTCAGGAGGAAAAATGCCACTAACTAAAAAGTTTACGATATCAGTCTACCATGGTGTGGTGGAGTCTATCTTAGCTGCTAGAGAATCTGCCGCGGCAGCTATGGCGTATGTTGCCTGGGCAGTGATGAGGTTTGTTGTTGCCGCTACTAGGATTTGCTCATCAGAAAAGTTTTCTTGGATTTTGGTCGTATCTGTAGGTCTCCCCTCTAGTCGTGATAAGTGATCAGCCACCTGGTTCTCCATCCCTTTTCTGTCTTTGATTTCTACGGCAAACTCTTGTATGAGGAGGATCTATCGTATCAACCTTGGTTTTGCATCTTTCTTTGAGAAAAGTATTTCATGGTCGAGTGATCTATGTGCACTATCACCTTTTCCCCAAGGAGATATGCTCGAAACTTATCAAAAGCAAAGACTACTGCCAACAGCTCCTTTTCAGTGGTAGTGTAGTTCACTTGGGCCTCGTTGAGCGTCTTGTTGGCGTAGTATATGCCATGAAGGGCATTGTTTTTCCTCTGCCCAAGCGCTGCCCCGACAACGTGGTCACTAGCATCACACATTATTTCAAAGGGCCTAGTCCAATTCGGGGGTACTACAATAGGAGCTACTACAAGTTTCTGCTTTAATGTCTCAAATACCTTGGTGCATTTATCATCAAAGTTAAAGGGTTTATCCTGTTCAAGCAAAGAACACTGATGTGAGCACGTTTATGCCACCCAACGATGCAACTTCAAACTTTCAGGGAAGTTTGCTTTTTCATTTGTTACATACTGATGTGTAACATTTCTTATACTTATATTATTTATATTAGTGTGTTTACTATGTATATAGTATGTTTGGCGTGTTTTTAACTTAGTTTGATATTACTTATGGTGTGTTTACGACTTGTATTATTGTTTCCATTATGTTTGAAATGCTTTGAAGGAAGCTTGTTGCCTTTTCATATAGGTGCTTAGGAGGACGTTGCATGTTACACGCAATTTACGCATGTGAGGGTGTGATAAGGTTTTTTCTAGAGACCGTTAAATGGGGCCTTATCACTATTTTCTTTTTGAAAAGGGGTTTTATTTTAAAGAAAGGGGAGAAATTCATGTTTTGGAAAACTTGTGAAAATTTGGAGTCGCCACCGGCCACTGAGGTAGGCCGGACACCATAAAACCAGAGATTCATTTTAAAACGGGTTCGGGAGTTGGTTACACGTGGGGTAGGATTAGCGTCCCCATCACGCCCGGAAATCGGTACCAAATTGCTTGTTGCCTTTTGATCGATAGTAATTATTTAAAAACCGAAGTGAATTTAATAAAAATGTCCTTAATTGAAAATGCGACTTAAATAGAACGGGCTATATCGGATCGTGGCTTTGGAATTAATTAAACATTTAATTAAGAAGGATGACGGTACACCGGACCATAGACTAAACCGACATCAAATAAGGCTGACTGCCGTGTTAGTTTAGGGTTCGGATCCCGTGCGTCACCTTTATGCATGATGCGGGCAAATAAGGGATGATGCGTGCTATTTCCATTTTTTATGCTCTCGCTTACCTGGAGGCGGTGAAAATTAGCCCGAGTATCCGATAGACATCCATTAAGCTAGGACTGTCGTTTTCGGATACCGGGGTTAATTAATACCCCTCTCGAGTTTGATTTTTAGGTCCGGTTAGCATACTCACATGTTAGGCCGTATGAAAAACAAATATATGTACATGCATGCCATTCAAAATAACACATAGGAGAAAAGGCTCAAACTAATTAATTAAATTAACTCCTAAGGCCCAAAGGCCCATTTTAAGGCATTCCTATTTTAAAAAGGACACAAAGCCCACTTAAGACTATTCACTAATTAACTTAATTAAAGAGATTAAACTAGCCCATTTTTCAATGTACCAAATTAAAAGAATATCATGGCAATATATATTCGATTCGTTTTCCATTTACCCGAGACTAACATGAAAACCTAGTAATCTTAAGCATTTTTTAACGCACAAATACCAAAAAACATACATTCGATACAACGGCCATTTAATACATACGAACCAAGCGGGACCCACCAAACTTAAAATAAACGAGTACACATGCATATATTCGATTCATAAGAAGAAAAAGCAAGCTCATGACATAAAATACATAATTTAGCACATGAAAAAAAACACAATAAGCAATTAAAACATTAAATTTAAAGGGGTTCGAAATAGGACTAAATTAAAAAACAGCAAAAACAGGGGTTAGAAAAAGATAACTAGCTACTGTGGGGGACTCAATTGAACACGGGACAACAAGGGGAGGACCTAATGCGTGAATAACCCCTAAGAACTCAATCTGGGGACTAAAAGATGAACCGACTCAAACTACGGGGGACCTAGGACGCGATTTAACCGTGCGGCGACCCTTATGACGCTAATACCCCGACGCGGAGGGACTGGACTCGCTATTTACCCAAAAAACTAAACCTAAAAAGACTATATATATCACCTAAACTCACAGCGGACACCCCTTTTGCCTAACCTAAACCCTAGCCGCCTCCGAAAAGCCGAACCCCTTCTCCGACGCACCAACTGGAGCCGGTAAACGGCAGGGATTATTGTCAAGAGGGAGAGGGTTCAGATTCGAAGACGACCGAAAAAACGGAGGTAAAAGAAGGGTTTTTTTATTCTATTTCTTTCTTTTTTTACTTGCAATAGCGATGATTGATTACCTGAATGACTCTGGTTTTGATTGCTCTTCGTGCTTTTCTTGGGAGTTTCACGAATCCCTTACAACGATGTTGTCGATTCGGTTTTATAGCCGAAAAATCGAAGCTTTTTACATTTTGGTTAATGCAATGAAAAAAGCTCATTGGTTCGTATTGTGTTTTTGGCCGGATTCATGCAAGGCTCTGTCATTCTCTGCCATTCCGTTGCTGATTTCGTCCTTGCTTTTTTTTTGTTTTCAATTTTTGTTTTTCTTTCTTTATTTGTTGCTGACTCTTTTCTTTGTTGCATGTCGTACGGCGGTCGACGTGGCTGACGGATCGGCCGTTGGAACGGGCGGGGGAGACGTGGCGAGCGCTCGGAGGAATCTGGAGGGGTGGGCGTGGGCTTCACGCGCGCGAGTGGGGAGTTGATGCGTCGCGCGTGGGCGCGTGTTGCGTCTCGTGGCATCCGGACCGTCAGATCGCAATCTGATCTGACGGCCCAGCTTCTTGGCGGCGCGGGATCATCTGCTGGGCGTGTAGGGTTTCCGAGGTCCGTGGATCTGGGCTGTTGATCTCGCGCCAGATCCAATGGCCAAATATTTCGGCGGCTGGAAAAACATATATGGCAGATTAGGGTTTCCCTTTATTTAAGTTGGGTCAAAAATGGGCTATGTACTCTTTTTGGGTTTTCAAATGTGAATGGACTGTGAATAAACTATTGGGCTTTGCATTTATTAATGTATATTGGGCTTATTTATATATATTTTTCGGTTTTCAGATTTATGAGTAGTAGTAATAATGATAATGACAATAATAAAATAGTGATGATATGGTGATTAATAACAGTGGACAATATACGTATAGCAAATACTGGTAACATAATTGCCCATGGTAATAAGATAATAGTAAATGGGATAGATAATAGTAATTAGTAGTAGAATAGTATGTATATATTTATGTATTAATCAAACAAAGCCCAATGTGAATAAACAAAGCCCACTCTTATTTAAGCATACTTAAGGGCTAATCAGCCCGGACAAAATTAGTGATTACAGTTGCCCCTCTTTGCTAGTACTTGTGAAACAAGAGCAAAGCAAAGACCGCAAGCACTAATTTTGTCCAACTCCCCTGCTTGGGCGATTTGCTCCTCCGAAGCGGCAGGAACAGGGTCGGTAGCGTTGGTATGTCCTCCCTAAACGGAAAGGGACATAGTTAATTCATTCTCCCTGAGCGGCAAAGAACGAATCTTCTAAAAGTATCTGGTCAACGTTGGAGTGTCCTCCCTGAGCGGTAAAGGACGTAGCTGATTCATTCTCCCTGAGCGGCAAAGAATAAACCTCCAATAGCAACTAGACAACGTTGGTATGTCCTCCCTGAGCGGCAAAGGACGTGGCTGATTCATTCTCCCTGAGCGGCAAAGAATAAACCTTCAATAGCTTAGACAACGCTGACATGTCCTCCCTGAGCGGCAAAGGATGTAGCTGATTCATTCTCCCTGAGCGGCAAAGAATAAACCTCCAATAGCAACTGAACAACGTTGGTATGTCCTCCCTGAGCGGCAAAGGACGTGGCTGATTCATTCTCCCTGAGCGGCAAAGAATAAACCTTCAATAGCTTAGACAATGCTGGCATGTCCTCCCTGAGCGGCAAAGGACGTAGCTGATTCATTCTCCCTGAGCGGCAAAGAATAAACCTCCAATAGCAACTGGACAACGTTGGTATGTCCTCCCTGAACGACAAAGGACGTGGTTGATTCATTCTTCCTAAGCGGCAAAGAATAAACCCAAATAATTTGTTTTCCCGAAGCGGCGAAAACACTGAGCAGGCCTTCCGGCTTAACTACCCGAAAACTTTGAACTCTCTCGTTATGATAAAAAACTACAGGTCAGCTTATTTCTTTTGCATTTTTCCCAAACGCACAGGGATCAACGGTTTTGAATTGCCTTTACCGGTAGCCGTTTGCTCCGGGCTAGTTGTACCATTCCCCTCGGTACAATCAGTTTTCACCAATAATGGGAATTGGATTTTAGCAAAGGATTTATTTCCCTTCGACCATTCGTAAAAATGGATTTTCGGTGGACATTTGAATTATCCATTGTTTTAAACTTTACCGTGTTTAAGCACGTTGTGCCAACATTTCTGTCGGACTTGCCCAAACATCGCTTCTTCTTTCATGAAGTGGTGTAACGTCTCCAATTCATTTTTCTTGGAATCGATACTTGCATTTTTCTCAAATGCACAAGGATTAACGGATTTGAAATGCCTTTACCGGTAGCCGTTTGCTCCGGGCTAGTTGTACCATTCCCATGGGTACAATCAGTTTTCCAATAATGAGAATTAGATTTAAAAAAAACATCCTTAAAGAAGGATAACATCGAGAAAATTGGAATTTTTAGAATAACATCCTTGGAAGGATAAAATTGAGAAATTGAGTTTTAAGAAAAACATCCTTTAGAAAGGATAAGATTGAGAAATCTGAGTTTTAAGAAAAACTATCCTTTAGGAAGGATAAGATTGAGAAATCTGAATTTTAAGAAAAACATCCTTTAGAAAGGATAGAATTGAGAAATTCGAGTTTTGAGAAAAACATCCTTTAGAAAGGATAGAATTGAGAAATCCAAGTTTGGAGAAAAACATCCTTTAGAAAGGATAAGATTGAGAAATTCAGTTTTAAGAAAAACATCCTTTAGGAAGGATAGGATTGAGAAATTCAGTTTTAAGAAAAACATCCTTTAGAAAGGACAGAATTGAGAAATTCGGTCTTAAGAAAAACATCCTTTAGAAAGGACAGAATTGAGAAATTCGAGTTTTAAGAAAAACATCCTTTAGAAAGGATAGAATTGAGAAATTCAGTTTTAAGAAAAACATCCTTTAGAAAGGATAAGATAGAGAAATTGGAATTTTAAGAAAAATTATCCTTTAGGAAGGATAAAAATTGAGAAATTGTGTTTTGAGAAAAATATCCTTTAGAAAGGATAAAAAAATCTGGGATTAAGAACCTTGATACCAGTCAAAGGATTCTTGAGATCTATTTCTCTTCTCGTAGAGCCGTAGATCCACCCTCTTTATCAATCTTCAAATACCTGTTCAAAATGAGCAAAATGCTATGGTGGTATGAGTTAGCATGCTCCTAACATAGGGATGTCTAACTATCAATGATGCATGAGCATATTTCATAATGCAAAGATGCATGAATTTAGTTTGTCTTTATTCTTTAAGGCCGGTGGTCACCATCTTGGGACTACAACCACTCCTCAGACACATGTCCTGACAAACTTAGCTCTCGTCTGTCGTTGCTCACCATTCTTTCTTTTCAAAACTTCAAAAGACCGTTCTTGATTAGTCCTTGAACTTTGTTTTTAGTGCCCCTCTAGGTACTGATTACTTTACCTCGAGCCATGGTCAGTCCGCTTGTTCATTCCAATATATGAGACTTATGAAGATAATAAAAATAAATTCATTATGTATATGTATACATTTTAAAGAATCACGACAAGTGATATTTAAGAAAATCAAAGTTTTGGGTCCTTGAAGAAAAGGTCAATCCGAGTGACATTTTCCGAATGTTGCAGGAATGCACATATGAAATCTTTTCTGGGCTATTAGGCTTCCGAGAGGAGTGACTCCCATTCCTGGTGTCTACCCGATTAAAAGTGGCTCTCTTTAGCTCACTAACTCACCATGCCCCATCCTTCCCACTTTTCTGGTCTCAATCAGGCATTAGAAGTGTGTCAATCCTTGAAGAAAGGTTAACCCGATAGGCGGGATGTGATCTGAAGACAAATTTATCTGCCCGCGTATGGTCCAAATGGTCTTTTATGGCTTGTAATGTAGGCTAAGGCTCACGGCTACGAAAGAAAGGGTAAATAGGCCCAAACAAGTGTTTAAGGGTGGTGAAACCAAGGATCAATTTTTCCAACGGGAAGTCTCCATATTATGCTCAAATGAAATGCTATTCCTTCTCTTGTATCTTTAGATCGCTCTAGACTGTCCCTTTTTGGGGTTTTCACCCTAGAGTTCATTTCCTTTCGTCAAATGTAGTTTTGGATCAATTTGCACCTTCACATTGTATTAGTGCAGGCTTTTGATCAAAGGCGAACAATCTTTCGAGGCTCATCTAAGTAGAGATTCATTTGGATAGGGAATCCTCTTGTCCCCTTTGTTTATCCGCTTCTCTCTCTTTTCAAAATTGCACTTTTCACTTGAGTGCCTTTGCTTTTGGTTTCTTCAACTTTTATGTCGGTAACTTTTGACTTGATTTGGGTAGCTCTTCGAGAACCAACTTTTCTTTCGATGTTTCCTTTTAATCCCCTTAGTTCACAAAGCATCATTCTCATATCATAATTAGAATCCAATGCCATTTACTTGTCCATAGACTTCTATCTCATTTGCCCCCGGTGTAGGGGTGATCCTTGGTTTAGGTTCGATCAGAAGAAAAAAAAAGTTCAACAGGCTCAAACGGGGACATCAATGGGCATATTTTTTATTTTCTTTCTATGTGAAGGTAATTGAAGGAATGCCAAATGTCCTCCCATACACGGATATCAAATTTGGTCTTCAGGTGGTAGAAGTTTTAGGGTTATCACTTCATTCAAGAACCTTAGACAACAATGACCGAGAGGAAGATTCACTCAATGGGAGTGGCCCATTATTCCTAAACACTCGTTGTCACCCCTCTCTTGGCCTGAGTAGAACAGATAGTGCTTCCATTCGTATCATTCCCACAACATTTGGTTTTTCTTTTCAAAGTATTTTGTGTAAAAATATATACATGTATAAAGAATAAATGAAATGTCTAAAAGAAATTAAGAAATATAAAATGCTTGCAAAAGTCTCATTCATTGAAGATAAAACAAACGGACATCACAAAAGCCCTTACAAAAGATGCTAGCTATCATGGGCCAACATTACAAATTTAAACATGCACATTAAAGAGGAAAAGATATGACACCAAAAGGTAGGATGCAACAGAAATTCCCCACCACCACGACACCGAACCCGGCTTTTCGCACTCTGTATTCCTACTTAAACTTAGGTTTTCCATTCTCGAAGGAGAGCACTCTATTCTCAACAAGCTTGTGGATCCTACGCTTTAGAAACGCGCACTCTTCCGTTGTGTGGCTGAAATCCCCGGAATGATATTCACACGAAATCCTGGCACCAAACACATTGGTATTAAAATAATTGTACCGCTTCGAGGGTGGTGGCCTCAGGAGCTTGTTCTGAATCAGCAGAGGTAACAGCTCAGAATTGATCATCGGGAAACACGCCTTCGTCTTCTTGTCAACCTCTCCTACCACGTACTCTTTAGCTTTCCTTTTTCCCCTTTCCTTAGATAAGGCTCACCTTCTTCAATTTTATTGGGGTCCATCGCTTTAGTGGGCTCTTTTGGAAATTCTTTTGACCCCGTAAGCAGGCCCAACCCTTCCGTATCATGATCAGGACAGCCACTGACGTCTGTAGATTTCGCTGATGCCCGCGACTTTGCCTTATCCACCTCTTTCACCACAGCAGCTTGATCTCCTCCTAGCTTTACCTCATTATCCGTAGTTGGAAACCTGATTATCAAAACCGGGCTTTTTGTCTCAAATTCCAACACCCCAAGGTTTAGAAGAACCTAGACTTTGCGCTTAAAGCTCGTGCATTTCTCAATCGAGTGCCCCCGAATTCTGGCGTGGTAATCACAATGCTCTTCCTCACGGAACCAACTGGGATACGGAGGCGATGGGGTTTTAACAAAGCAAGGTGCCACCACTCGAGCATGCAACAGTTTTGAGTACAACTCTTGGTAAGTGAAAGAGCTGGGGGTGAACTGATCATTCCCTTTCTCAATCCCTTTCATCTTCTTTGAGCCTTGAGGACTCCTGACCATAGTTCGAGGTTGCGAAATTGTAACGCTCTTTGGGGCTTCTTGGCAATCTTGTCGCTCTTGAGCTGATTCTTCCTTCGTTGGAGAAGACAAGCTTCTCCTAATAGAATCTTCGATCTTATCTAACGCCAATTCAACGGGGAATTCTGAAGTAGTGCGGTTCACCTCATACTGGCCAATGACGACCTGGTCTTCATCAGACAAAGCTTCTTTCATCCCAAAGTCATGGCCCACCTTCTCACTATTCTCGGTCCGGGGGTTTCCCCTCATGCCACTTCTTTCGGTCACCACAGTTATCATAGCCCTCAATTCACTGATTTGCCCCATTGTTTCATCTTGGAACGTCTTCACATACGCGATCCTCTCTTTCTGGTTTCGAACCAAATGCTCTTGGAGTTGTTCGAGCTTATCGACCCTAGCCATTAGGTCATTCATGCTTTTGAAACTATACTGGCTTGAAGTCATTCTCTTCTATTTTCTCTGAGGTGAGTACTTCCCCCAATTAGTGATGCATATGATGCAATGAACGTACAAAAAGTATTATTGAAAAATATGCTACATGAATGCAAAGGTGCATTAATTTTATTGAATGCCATGTAACATAGGGTTAAGAGTAATCAATCAAAATGTATAATTGAATGCAAAAGTACATTAATTTGATGGACATTAATTTTATTTGTTTAATGAATGAATGAATGAATGGATGAATGTGTCGTATGTACAACGGAAACATATGATTAAAGGTGATCAATTAAAATGTATAATTGAATGCAAAGGTGCATAAATACAATGTGTCGTGTGGACAACATATGGTTAAGAGTAATTAATCAAAATGTAATTGAATGCAAAGGTGCATAAATGCAATGTGTCGTATGGACAACATATGGTTAAAAGTAATCAATCAAAATGTAATTGAATGCAAAGGTGCATTAATTCATAAATGTCAAGAGTAATCAATCAAAATGTAATTGAATGCAAAGGTGCATTGAACATTAATTTCATGAATGCAATGTGTCACATGTACAACATATGGTTAATCAAAATGTATAATTGAATGCAAAGGTGCATTTCATGTATACAATGTGTCACATGTACAACAGAAATGCATGGCTAAAGGTAATTAAACAAAATGCATAATTGAAATGTAAAGAGCAACACTGAGTTCGGCAAATATCCTCGTCAAACAACTCATCAATGGGAACCTTGGTCCGTTACAATGATCGGATAAAACCCACTACATGCAGTTCTTAAGCTAGCGTCTAGGCCGATGATTTTCTTCAAGACTCACTCAATCCCTTCTTCTTTCTTGAAATGATCTTTTGCTAGGAATCGGGCGTTCTCTCATATCCTCGTTAACAAGTAGGCCAACTCTCGGTCCTGCCCCCAAGTGGTATAGGCGACGAATTATGATTAATCCACTGTCAATATTGGTACTCTTGACTTGCTCTTTGAAAGGGTCCCACTGAGCCTAACCTTCAAAGCGCATCGGGGGTGAGGTCGGAATTCCCTCTGACTTGAAGTATTTTTCCTTGTTCTAGATTGAGACTTGATTGTCGACTCAAGGCGGCGAAGTGCCCGAGAAACTTTCGATCTTGCCCCGGAAAGCTTGGTTGCTGTTCAGTGTGATTCTTGCTAATTTCCTTGCAAGACTCGGTATTCCCCAACTGTTATAGTCAAACCAAAGCTGCCAACCGTGGAACAAATGTAGGTTGAACTCCAAAATTCGAAGTAATGATCACTTGCCTAGGACATCTGACAAATAAGTGAGGTGGCCTTTTTTCTTCTTCCTTGTCTCGGAAACCAATCCATGTAGTTACTCTCCTTGTGGCTACATTTTTGTCGAGGTCCTTCTCACTATTGTTACAGACCATATTTCCCATTAATCAAGTCTTTAATTTCAGACTATTTCCAACTCAATGTGCTCTTTATGCAATAATGAAATATGCAAAATAAGAGGGGAAGAAAAGCAAAGGTGTTAGTCGCATGATAAACATAAATCAAGGCAAGAAATGAAATTCAAGCATTAACGAAAAAAGCGTAGAAACAAGTAATTAGCAAGACAAACCTGGACACTCTAAACTCTAGGGTTATCCGCATGGCTCTAATGGGGGTAGGCTTCTTATATTCTCACTCATGAGTTCGGTTCTAGCAAAGGGTACCCGAACCTATCTTATCACCTACTAAGGCAATAAGAACCCCAATTCTGGCCCATCACAGGCTTGCAAATTGGTTTCGGTTCGGGGGAAAGCACGGCCTAATGACGTGGAGGGCTGCTCACGTGTCAAAGGCGTGGATTCCGGAAGTGAATTACCGACCCATGGAGGGATACTCACGTGGGTATGGGCGTTTCACTCCCACTTAAGGGTAGCTCGGGTATAGAGCTTGATGATCATGATGCAACACATGTCGGTGACTCCTTCAAAATTAAATGAGAAATTAATTCGAATGCCACAAAATTTCAAAGCCCGTTCAACTTAAGTCGTATTTTCATAAAAGAACAAACTCATTAGCTTCACTTCGAATTTTAAATATTTTCTATCGATTAAATGGCAACAAGCGTTTTAATGGCTTAACTCTCATTTTTTTGTTTTGTAAAAAACAAAAATATTTTCTAGAGACCGTTAAATGGGGCCTTATCACTATTTTCTTTTTGAAAAGGGGTTTTATTTTAAAGAAAGGGGAGAAATTCATGTTTTGGAAAACTTGTGAAAATTTGGAGTCACCACCGGCCACTGAGGTAGGCCAGACACCATAAAACCAAAGATTCATTTTAAAACGGGTTCGGGAGTTGGTTACGCGTGGGGTAGGATTAGCGTCCCCATCACGCCCGGAAATCGGTACCAAATTGCTTGTTGCCTTTTGTTCGATAGTAATTATTTAAAAACCGAAGTGAATTTAATAAAAATGTCCTTAATTGAAAATGCGACTTAAATAGAACGGGCTATATCGGATCGTGGCTTTGGAATTAATTAAACATTTAATTAAGAAGGATGACGGTACACGGGACCATAGACTAAACCGACATCAAATAAGGCTGACTGCCGTGTTAGTTTAGGGTTCGGATCCCGTGCGTCACCTTTATGCATGATGCGGGCAAATAAGGGATGATGTGTGCTATTTCCATTTTTTATGCTCTCGCTTACCTGGAGGCGGTGAAAATTAGCTCGAGTATCTGATAGACATCCATTAAGCTAGGACTGTCGTTTTCGGATACCGGGGTTAATTAATACCCCTCTCGAGTTTGATTTTTAGGTCCGGTTAGCATACTCACATGTTAGGCCGTATGAAAAACAAATATATGTACATACATGCCATTCAAAATAACACATAGGAGAAAAGGCTCAAACTAATTAATTAAATTAACTCCTAAGGCCCAAAGGCCCATTTTAAGGCATTCCTATTTTAAAAAGGACACAAAGCCCACTTAAGACTATTCACTAATTAACTTAATTAAAGAGATTAAACTAGCCCATTTTTCAATGTACCAAATTAAAAGAATATCATGGCAATATATATTCGATTCGTTTTCCATTTACCCGAGACTAACATGAAACCTAGTAATCTTAAGCATTTTTTAACGCACAAATACCAAAAAACATACATTCGATACAACGGCCATTTAATACATACGAACCAAGCGGGACCCACCAAACTTAAAATAAACGAGTACACATGCATATATTCGATTCATAAGAAGAAAAAGCAAGCTCATGGCATAAAATACATAATTTAGCACATGAAAAAAAAACACAATAAGCAATTAAAACATTAAATTTAAAGGGGTTCGAAATAGGACTAAATTAAAAAACAGCAAAAACAGGGGTTAGAAAAAGATAACTAGCTACTGTGGGGGACTCAATTGAACACGGGACAACAAGGGGAGGACCTAATGCGTGAATAACCCCTAAGAACTCGATCTGGGGACTAAAAGATGAACCGACTCAAACTACGGGGGACCTAGGACGCGATTTAACCGTGCGGCGACCCTTATGACGCTAATACCCCGACGCGGAGGGACTGGACTCGCTATTTACCCAAAAAACTAAACCTAAAAAGACTATATATATCACCTAAACTCACAGCGGACACCCCTTTTGCCTAACCTAAACCCTAGCCGCCTCCGAAAAGCCGAACCCCTTCTCCGACGCACCCACTGGAGCCGGTAAACGACAGGGATTATTGTCAAGAGGGAGAGGGTTCAGATTCGAAGACGACCGAAAAAACGGAGGTAAAAGAAGGGTTTTTTTATTCTATTTCTTTCCTTTTTTTTACATGCAATAGCGATGATTGATTACCTGAATGGCTCTGGTTTTGATTGCTCTTCGTGCTTTTCATGGGAGTTTCACGAATCCCTTACAACGATGCTGTCGATTCGGTTTTATAGCCGAAAAATCGAAGCTTTTTACATTTTGGTTAATGCAATGAAAAAAGCTCATTGGTTCGTATTGTGTTTTTGGCCGGATTCATGCAAGGCTCTGTCATTCTCTGCCATTCCGTTGCTGATTTCGTCCTTGCTTTTTCTTTTTGTTTTCGATTTTTGTTTTTCTTTCTTTATTTGTTGCTGACTCTTTTCTTTGTTGCATGTCGTACGGCGGTCGACGTGGCTGACGGATCGGCCGTTGGAACGGGCGGGGGAGACGTGGCGAGCGCTCGGAGGAATCTGGAGGGGCGGGCGTGGGCTTCACGCGCGCGAGTGGGGAGCTGATGCGTCGCGCGTGGGCGCGTATTGCGTCTCGTGGCATCCGGACCGTCAGATCGCAATCTGATCTGACGGCCCAGCTTCTTGGCGGCGCGGGATCATCTGCTGGGCGTGTAGGGTTTCCGAGGTCCGTGGATCTGGGCCGTTGATCTCGCGCCAGATCCAACGGCCAGATCTTTTGGTGGCTGCAAAAACATATATGGAAGATTAGGGTTTCCCTTTATTTAAGTTGGGTCAAAAATGGGCTATGTACTCTTTTTGGGTTTTCAAATGTGAATGGACTGTGAATAAACTATTGGGCTTTGCATTTATTAATGTATATTGGGCTTATTTATATATATTTTTCGGTTTTCAGATTTATGAGTAGTAGTAATAATGATAATGACAATAATAAAATAGTGATGATATGGTGATTAATAACAGTGGACAATATACGTATAGCAAATACTGGTAACATAATTGCCCATGGTAATAAGATAATAGTAAATGGGATAGATAATAGTAATTAGTAGTAGAATAGTATGTATATATTTATGTATTAATCAAACAAAGCCCAATGTGAATAAACAAAGCCCACTCTTATTTAAGCATATTTAAGGGCTAATCAGCCCGAACAAAATTAGTGATTACAGAGGGCTTTGTGGCAAGGGATCAAAACACGGTGCAATTTGTTCTCTTCACTACATCACCAAAAGGGCATGTGCAGCCGAGAGTGTTGGGCTTTCAGCTCGTCACATATGTGGTATTTTTCATTTGGACGATGGAAGTTATGGAACACGTGCAGCCTTTGAGCCGGCCATCACCATGTGCTTATGAAACAACAAGACAAATTAAAGCAAACACGTGGGGATGCACTTATAATTCACGGGCAAAAACAAATTGTGGACTTTTAAATCTTCACGTGCAGCCATTTGATCTCCTTTAGTGCGGCAAAGTCGAGAGATAAGAACAAGCATATTGTTCTTTGAATTTCAAATGTTTTTTTTATTATGCACGTGTTAAATGTGCATTGCCGCCACTTACTTGTCAAATGTATGGCCACAAATGAATACCACCCATGGTGGTTTTTGTTTTGTTTAAATTTAATTTTCAAACACTAAATAACAACCACAAGTGTAAGGCTCGGCCAACCACCTTTCTCCCTATTTAAGTAGACCAAAATTACATGTAAAAGGGTTAGACATTTTGGAAATAAATTTTTTGAGAGAGTTTCTCTTGTTCGGTTCTTTTTAGAACTATCTTTTGACATTTCAAACTGAGTTTTGTTGTGTCAAATTTTACTGGATACTTCGGGTTCCTAGATCGCTATTTAGTGGGTCCAAGTCCTCCAACGTGAAGCATATTCGATTCGGGTTTGCTCAGTAGATTGTGCAGGTTCTTTCGAGCTTTCCGTCTTTGACGTTAGACAGATTCGATTCGGGTTCGTTTAGCAGATTGTTTGAGTTCTTTCGAGTTTAACGTTGCCAAACTTTCGCTATTTTCCAGCAATGTTTCTGTCATATTGTGGTCTCCGTAACAGCCATGAAAGCCCGTTGAAGCCTTCATCTTGTTCGAGTCCAAATTTGTCCAGAAATTCCTACACCTTTATTCTGTCTTTTTTTGTTTATTTTTTTCTTTCTTTTTTATTTTAACTATCTAAAAACGTCCATTCTTGTGTTTTGTTGTAGAGAAATGTTTGCTACGATCCTAGATCCGTATACAGACAAGGAACGTTGTTTCTGAAGCAGCGTACCCCTTTATCATATGGTAATCAGAGCTTTGGTCGGATTATAGCACTTTCTGCACTACAAGAAATAAAAAAATACAAAGTAATTTTTTTTTTCGAAATTCTGGAAAAAAAAGTCAAAGTCAAAGTTTGACCAAAAAGTCAAAGTCAACAAAAAATTCAAAAAAAATTCAAAAAATCATATTCGAATATTTGGTGTATTTTTACGTTCATATGTGCTGTTGGTTCGTGAAAATGATGAAGGATGATCAAATTTGCCATGGAATGCTTCGAAATCACCCGAAACAACTTCTTCTTGTTTGTTCGGTAATAGGGTCGCTGCAAGCATTCCTATTGCAGTAAGTTATTTTTTTTCGTTCCTTCATTTCATTTTTTAGCCTTGTTCTTCGTTTCATCACCAAAATTCCAGCCACCTTTCTTTTATTTTCTAACCTTTTATTTTTATTTTAACAGCCCCTAAATTATTCCTAACCTTTGTTTTTTTCACCTCTTTAAGTTTTCTTGAAAGTTGACACAGTTAACAAGTCCAAAAGATCGAGTTAGTTCCTTAAAGAACTGATTGCGAGAGATCGAGTGGAAAAGGCAATTGAGCGTGTGAGAACAAAAGGGGAGACAAAAGAGCCATTCAAGTTTTCTCCCGAGTGAAACACGAGTGTTTGAGTGCAATTGTTGAGGGATCTTTCCTTGGAGCGATCTGTGAGATTTTTGTTGAGTGTGCTGTGAGGTCCATTTTTTTATTTCACTAACATATATATATATATATATATATATATATTGTGTGTGTGTGTTTTGTTTTTGTTGTTTTGGTTATTCAACATGGCAGGTTGTGATGATAATTCAGGTGAACAACAACCACTGAATATCCAGATGCAAGCCTTAGTGCGGATGATGCAACAAGTGATTGCTAATGCATTGAAACCTATACATTCTCAATTGGATAGATTAGATGGGGGTGGTTCCCATTCTGTCCATGAAGAGATAAATGATGACAATGTGCAGACATTAGCTACCGTTGAAGCACTTGTTGACAAGAGAAGTCTGAATGATCAACCATCACAGGATGAACCGCAACGAAACAGCCTCTTCCATACGAGATGCAACGTGAATGACAAGGTATGTATTGTGGTTATTGATAGTGGTAGTTGTGCTAACGTTGCTAGTACTCTCATGGTTGACAAGTTAGGACTGAAGACGACCAAGCATCCCAATCCGTACAAGCTACAATGGTTGAATGATGGTGTTGAAATCAAAGTTACCGAGCAAGTTGTTATACCATTTTTCATTGGTAAATACAAGGATGAGGTAACTTGTGATGTTTGTTCTATGGATACTTGTCATTTGTTGTTAGGAAGACCGTGGCAGTATGATAAGAGAGTTTTGCACGATTGTTACACCAATCGATACTCTTTTACTCATGAGGGCAAAAAGGTAACTTTGGCACCTATGACTCCAAGTGAAGTATATGAAGACGAATTTCGTTTGAAAGCGAGTACTGCAGCTTGGAAGGCCAACAAAGAGAAGAATGAATGTGAAAAGAAGAAAGCAAATTCACAGGTATTATCTGATTCGACATTTTCTTCTACTTCTTCTTCTAAATTGCAGGATAAGAAGCTGATGCCATGTGAAGTTCCCAAGGTTGCTACTGTTGGTATGTCTAGTGCATCTATACCACGGTTTGACGTTTCTTTCCATTGTGCTATTGATTTTTCCTTTTTATATACTGATTTCTTTGGTTGTACATTGGATTGTGAACAACCTTGTGTTGTGATTCTGGATGATCTTCGAGTTTCTTGTTGTTCTTTGGAGTTGCCTTTGTATGTCATTTATTTCAGGTTTAAGGATGCACGACGAGCATTGTCTGACTTTATGTTGTGCATTATTCAGAAAGGTACAAGAAAGAAGGCATTTCCATTTGTGTTCATTGTAAAAGAACTTGATTCGAGAGGAAGTCATATATGCCGAGCAAGACGACTGAAGAAGTTCCCTGCCAAGCGAAAGTCGAAATTGTTCCCTTTTGTAATGAGGGTCGATTTAGGGACAAATCGCATTAAAGAAGGGGGATGATGTGAGCACGTTTATGCCACCCAACGATGCAACTTCAAACTTTCATGAAAGTTTGCTTTTTCATTTGTTACATACTGATGTGTAACATTTCTTATACTTATATTATTTATATTAGTGTGTTTACTATGTATATAGTATATTTGGTGTGTTTTAACATAGTTTGATATTACTTATGGTGTGTTTACGGCTTGTATTATTGTTTCCATTCTGTTTGAAATGCTTTGATGAAAGCTTGTTGCCTTTTCATATAGGTACTTAGGAGGACGTTGCATGTTACATGCAATTTACGCATGTGAGGGCTTTGTGGCAAGGGATCAAAACACGGTGCAATTTGTTCTCTTCACTACATCGCCAAAAGGGCATGTGCAGCCGAGAGTGTTGGGCTTTCAGCTCGTCACATATGTGGTATTTTTCATTTGGACGATGGAAGTTATGGAACACGTGCAGCCTTTGAGCCGGCCATCACCATGTGCTTATGAAACAACAAGACAAATTAAAGCAAACACGTGGGGATGCACTTATAATTCACGGGCAGAAACAAATTGTGGACTTTTAAATCTTCACGTGTAGCCATTTGATCTCCTTTAGTGCGGCAAAGTCGAGAGATAAGAACAAGCATATTGTTCTTTGAATTTCAAATGTTTTTTTTATTATGCACATGTTAAATGTGCATTGCCGCCACTTACTTGTCAAATGTATGGCCACAAATGAATGCCGCCCATGTTGGTTTTTGTTTAGTTTAAATTTAATTTTCAAACACTAAATAACAACCACAAGTGTAAGGCTCGGCCAACCACCTTTCTCCCTATTTAAGTAGACCGAAATTACATGTAAAAGGGTTAGACATTTTGGAAATAAATTTTTTGAGAGAGTTTCTCTTGTTCGGTTCTTTTTAGAACTATCTTTTGACATTTCAAACTGAGTTTTGTTGTGTCAAATTTTACTTGATACTTCGGGTTCCTAGATCGCTATTTAGTGGGTCCAAGTCCTCTGATGTGAAGCATATTCGATTCGGGTTTTCTCAGTAGATTGTGCAGGTTCTTTTGAGCTTTCCGTCTTTGACGTTAGACAGATTCGATTTGGGTTCGTTCAGCAGATTGTTCGAGTTCTTTCGAGTTTAACGTTGTCAAACTTTCGCTGATTTTCCAGCAACGTTTCTGTCATATTGTGGTCTCCGTAACAGCCATGAAACCCCGTTGAAGCCTTCATCTTGTTCGAGTCCAAATTTGTCCAGAAATTCCTACACCCTTATTCTATCTTTTTTTGTTTTTTTTTCTTTCTTTTTTATTTTAACTATCTAAAAATGTCCATTCTTTTGTTTTGTTGCAGAGAAATGTTTGCTACGATTCTAGATCCGTTTACAGACAAGGAACGTTGTTTCTGAAGCAACGTACCCTTTTATCAAACACAATGGTTTATTGATTTTTGAAAACTTTTCAATAAAACGTCAATAAAAACCAGCGTGTCCCAGAAAACTCTTGATCCCTTTAACGTTTGTGGGCGACGGCAGTTTTTTGATAACATCTATTTTGGCTCTGTCAACTTTGATGTCGCGGCGAGAAATTTTATGGCCCAGGACACTTCCCTCGTCTACCATGAAATGGCATTTTTCCAGTTTAAGACTAGATTGGATTCTTCGCATTTTTCGAGTACTTTCTCCAGGTTGACGAGGCATCTGTCGAAGCTTTCCCCAAAGACTGAAAAATTGTCCATGAAGATTTCCAGGAAATCTTCTACCATGTCTGAGAAGATGGCCATCATACACTATTGGAAGGTTGCTGGTATGTTGCAAAGTCCGAATGACGTTCTTCTAAAGGCATATGTTCTGTATGGGCATGTGAAGGTGGTTTTCTCTTGGTTCTCTAGAGCAATAGCAATATGGTTGTAACCTGAGTAACCATCAAGAAAATAGTAGTAAGGTTTTCTAGCCAATCTAGCTAACATTTGGTCTAAGAAAGGTAAGGGGAAGTGGTCCTTTCGAGTAGCTTTATTCAGCTTTCGATAGTCCATACAAACCCTCCAACCGGTCACAGTCTTGGTTAGGATCAATTCATTGTCTTCATTTGTGATGACTGTCATCCCTTCTTTCTTGAGCACACATTGGAGGGGGCTCACCCAACTGCTATCGGATATGGCGTAAATGATACGGCATCGAGCCACTTGATTATTTCTTTTCTCACCACATCCTTCATTGCCTCATTTATCCACCTTTGGGCATCAATAGTAGGCTTATGATCTTCCTCAATAGGATCTTATGCATGCAAATTATCGGACTGATTTCTTTCAGGTCAGCTATTGTCCATCCATTGGCTTGTTTATACCGCCCGAGCATCGTGACTAACCTCCGTTCATGTTCATGCGTTAACTTGGAAGAGATGATTATGTTCAAAGTATCGTTATGTCCAACGTAAACATATTTAAGTTGTTCGGGCAGGGGTTTCATTTCCAGTTTAGGCAGCTGTTCAATAGATGGCTTTTCAATGGTACTCTCTTTCGTTGTATATTTAAGAGGTTCGAAGTACTTACCTGGACGAGTACCAGTCCAGTTTACCTCTTCAGTGTCATCAAAGAAGTCGTTTGGCAAGCTACCGAGGTAGATGCCGAGGCAGTCGTCTGAATAGCTGTCGCGGCAGTGTTCAGGATCTCATCCCAGGCAGTGGCTGCTAAGGCAGGGGGCATCCAATGTGAGAATCAGTTCCGTTTTTGTCTGAGTCAGTTGGCACTCTTCTTTGCTATCTGCTTTCTTGAGAGTCTGAAGTATGTTGAGTTTTATATGCTGGTCATTTACCCTCATGGTCAATTCTCCCTTCTCCAAATCAATTAGAGTTCTGCTCTTGGCCAGGAATGGTCTTCCCAGTATGATTAATGCATGCTCTTATACTTCACAATCTAAAATGAGGAAATCAGCCGAAAAAATAAATTTATCTATTCTTACCAAGATTTCTTACATTTTTCCTTCTGGATGCACGTAAGAGCGGTCGGCTAACTAGAGTATGACGATGGTGGGTTGAGCTTTCCCAATTCCCAGCTTTTCAAACACCAATTTGGGCATCAAGTTAATGCTCACCCAAAGATTATGTTGATGTGGAAGCTTTTCAAACCCCTTGTAATGGTTTCCGATGGCGCATGGAATGAGGAAGCTGTCTAGGTCTCTTAGTTTAGGCGGCGCTCAGTTTTGGTACATTGCCATGCAACCTTCTGTCATGGACACTGTTTCGAATTCCCCTATCCTTGCTCACCTTGACATCATGTCCTTGAGGAATTTTGCATAATTTGGCATTTGTTCTATGGCCTTGACAAAGGTTATGTTGATGTGTACCTGTTTGAGAATGTCTAGGTACTTCTTAAACTGGTACTCTTGATTTTTCTGCTTCAACCGCTGAGGGAATAGGGGAGGCAGCCGAATATTTTCAATACCCTCATTGCATGGGAATCTGATTTGAGGGAGAGTGATATGTTCTGGTTTTTCTGCTTTCTCTTTGGTTGGGATATCAGTAGAATTTGATGCCGAAATAGATGGTTCTAATTCTACCGAGGCAGTAGCGCCAGGGTCTGCCGTGGCGGCTGGCTCTGTCTCCTTTGGTTCGTCGACACATGGTTCATTGAGTTGTTTTCCACTCCTGGTTGTGATTGCCTTGCACTATTCATGAGTGGATCTCCTTGCGACTTCAGTATCGCTGGGCAGTACTCCAATGTGTCCAGTATTCAGTAGGCGCGCAAACTGCCCTACCTGAGTTTCTAGCGACTTTAAAGTTGCCTCATGATTTTGCATTCTCATCTCGGTCCTGTCTATGAAAGCGTCAGTTTTCTTAACAAATAAATCCATGTTGGACATATAGGTACTACTTGCCTGAGTCATGAAGGCATTTAAGGTTTTCTCTAAAGCACTAGGTGCTACCTGTTGCTACTGTGGCGGCTGCTGTCGTGGCATAGTTTGCTGGAATCCTTGTGATTGGTTCACCTGGTTAGTTGGATTCTTAGCGTTGTTGGGGTTACTCCATGAAAAATTAGGGTTCCTCTTTTAGCCTGGATTGTAGGTGTTCGATATAGGGTTGTTGTTCATGTTGTAGTTCCCCACAAATCAGCTGGTTTTAGTTCCCTGTTGGTACTCAGACGAGTCATGGTCTCCCGCACATTGGTCACAAAACGCATCAATGGCTTTGACCTGCTGGGTATTGTTCTGTCCTTGCATAGCTTTTACCATCTTTGTCAACCGAGTAATTTGTGCTACAACTGCATCTGATGCTCCTAGCTCGTTTGCTGTGGCCTGCCTCTTTATGCCGCCTCAGCGGGAATTAGGGAACTGGTAGTCATTTTTGGCCATCCTATTCAAGATTTGAATTGCTTCGGCATGCTCCTTATCGAGTAACGTACCATTGGCAGAGGAATCCAGCATCATCCTTGTTGGTGTGTTTACACCATTGTAGAATATGGATACTAGTGTCCACTCTAGAAATCCATGGGAGGGCCATTTATTCAGCATCTCGCAATATTTCTCCCATGCCTCGTACATCGGCTCATCGTTTGCATGTCGAAAAGTTGTGATGTTAGTCCGCAATTTATTGGTTAAATTGACAGGATTAAATCGAGCTAAGAAATCTCGGCATAGTTTTGTCCAGGATTCAATGGACTCTAATGGTAGGCTATTGAACCAAGTTTTTTCCCTATCCCTCAATGAATAAGGAAATAATCTGAGTCGAAGCACGTCAGGGTGGACTCCATAGATTTTGAAGGATTTGCCGATATCCAAGAAAGATTTCATGTGCTAGAAGGCATCTTCAGTGGCGGATCCTCCAAACTGTCCAAGTGTATTCAACATGTTGAACATGACTGGTTTGAGTTCGAAGTGGTCTGCTTCTATTTCTGGATCAACCACGCTAGAGTTCAGCCTTCTAAGATCCTCCTCCAAGTAGTCACGTACTAGCCGCCGAGCAGCAGGAGATTGTCTGCCATTGCCCGCCACGACATTGTCGATTGGGGGCGGTGGTGGAGGCTGGTCCTGGATGTTCGCTTGGTCACCCATGGCACCTCTGTTTGCTTGTCTTGATCTACGTGCAGTACGTTCAGGCTCTGGATCGTAGTCTCGCAAGGGTGGTTTTTGGTTCGCTCTGGTCATAAACCAAAGAAAACCAGGGGTTAAATAGAAAAAATAAAAAAGTGCAGAAAAATAAAAACAAAAGGTTGCACGCCAATCCCCGACAACGACACCAAAAATTTGTTGCGTGAAAAAGTGATGCGCAAATTGCATTCAAGTATACACGGTGCCAAGTTATAGTATTGAAGATATCGTCTCCATAGGGATTGTGACAACCTTCAGGATTCACTTTTCTACACAAGTAAAAAGTAAAAATACAAATATTGAGAGTTGATTTGATTAAAACTAAAATTAAAGCAAGTAAAATAAATTGAGAAATCAGAGTGAGAGAATGGGCCGGTATTGGAATGCTTTGTAGTGTGGAGATTTGATGCACTGTCTCGGCACAGTTTTGCAGATCAACTCAACAACTTCAGCAGCCACCCACGAGTATGCCTCGGCAGAGACCAATGTGTCTTCCTGGGCAGCCGCTGAACTTCTAACTTATCCCTAATCTAAAGTGGCTTTACCCTATGGTTGTATAAAACCGTGTTTACTCGTTTCGTGAGTCCAACTCTCCTGATATTGAACAAATAGATTGATACCCTCTTCTCTCCCGATAAAAATTGCAACAATGAAGAACCAAGAGTAAACAAACCTTGAATTTTATTGAAAAAACTGAAAACCTAAACGAATACAAGTAAAACTCCAACAACTACTACACAACCAACCCTTAGCCCTAGCGAAGGTTTAGAACATAATGGAGATGGCAGCACAAGGGTTTTTTCGACAAGAAGGAGGGTTTCTCTCTAATCTCAATTGTTTTTTTTCCTTCAATTCGATTACATATATATAGGGGGAGCCTAGGTCTAAGTCGGTTTAGGGCAGGAATCTTAGTTAGAATCTAATTACAACTCATTAAAAGAACAAATCTAACATTAAATCTTCCTAGATTCCCGTTTGACTTTTTCCACCTTGACTTTGACCATGGCTTTTCTTTGTCTGTTGGGCTCCAAAAATCGGGCTTGATGAGCTCTTTCAGTCGCATAACACTTTGCAGTTTTCCACCCTTCCTTGAGTTACTGCCCCGGCGGCATACTATTGACTGCCTCGGCGGAGGTATGGGTTGTTGTGCAGGGGTTGGCACAGCTCTTCATTATGGGCTTCTTCTCTTTATCAATTCTCGATCAGCTCTCCAGATGGTCCAATAGCTTCCTCCATCAATTTCCAGCTTCTCCTCTTCTGCCCTCTATGCTGCCTCGGCGGCATCTGCCTGAGCGGGTACCTGCGCACAATTAGAAAACAAACCTGAGCAGTATCTTTTATATAGAGTCAATTAAGTTAATCAAATTAGGCAGAATATCTAATCTATGCAGTTTTGTGTATGTTTTCCTAATAAATGCAACTAAGCTATACTTAAGAAAAACATTAATTAAGCTAAACTAGAGCATAAATATAGAACTTTTGCACACTTAACAGTCACCCTCCATGACTCTGAATGGAGAGGTTGTGCACCCTCGAAAAAACCTAGTAAAGGTTTTTATGAGTTTATATACGATTCTGGGCTACATGATTTGGGATGCCAAGGTCCGGATTTCATTTGGTCCCATGGATTGGCACAATTCAAGTTGGACAAATTTCTTTGATCATGTATTGGGATGAAACATTCCTAGAGACGAAAGTTCAGCACTTGTTGTGTATGTGTAGTGATCACCGACCCATTGTGCTTCAAGTCAGTAACCTACGCAGAGCTACTCATCCTAAACAATTTCACTATTTCTCTAGGTGGTTACAACATGAAGATTTATCTATTATGGTTCGTGATAATTGGTCTTTATCATCGTCCATCTCAGATAAGATCTTAAAATTTACTCAAGCAGCTGAGTCTTGGAATCATACGGTATTCAGATACGTTGGTGCTAAGAGAAGAATGATGATGGCTAATCTCAGAGGTATTCAGCATTCTTTTATTCTCATCCTAGTCAATTCCTGAGTCGAATAGATGCAGACTTATTGATTGAGCTTGAGCTTATTCTTGATCAAGAATAACTCATTTGGAAGCAGAGATCTCGTTCTGAGCAGAAACCCCTTTATTTTCATAGGTTTGCTATCTCTTCTAAGTGAAAAAATAAAATTAGCTTCTTAAAGATTTATGATGGTGCGTGGTGTGATGATGATGTTGTACTCAAACATGAAGCAATGAACTATTTCCAGTATCTATTCTCAATTGACACCAATGTCACAGGTTTGTCTCCAATACCAAATTCTTTTCTGGCTCTTTGTAACCCCCTTGTCCCGGTCTGGACGACTGACCGGTCGGAGTAGGCTACACGGGGAAAACCGAAGTGAAACCCGCTAAGGCTCCCCTTCGGTTAGCAACCCTAATTTTTTTCTTTACTTATTATCTTGTCTGGAGGCATTCATATATCCTATGTGAAACACGACATCGGAGACACAACGAAAAGATACGAAGCATACGAAACAAGCAATTAAAACAACCCATTTTACTCTTTTCAATAGGCCGTATTGATACACTAGAAGAGGGTATCGATACGCCTTGACTAGGTCAACAGCCCAAGGTCAACTCAAGGAGACCGTATTGATACAACCCTTGGGCGTACCGATACGCCCTCCTACGTCAACATCTCGCGGTCAACGATAAACAACCGTACCAATACGCCTAGGTCCCGTTTCGATACGCTAAAATCTCGTCAACATCTCAGATTGCCAGAGAGGTTTTGGCGTATCGATACACCCTCGTGTATCGGTACGCTAAGCCTAATCTGAGTCCCAAAGTGTAGGACCGTATCGATACGGCCCTTGGGCGTACCGATATGCCCTGCACTGCAACACTCAGATTAGCAGCTAAACGCACTAAGACCCAACTCTAGATGCAAATTACGACTCGCCTAGCCACAAACAAACATCCATACAACATTTAACAACCATGGAACAACGTACTAGCAATTTAAAATAACAACAGAACATTAACATCAAGGCATCCACACTTAAGAGAACTTGCATTCTAAACATACATATACTAGACCATTTCATTCCTAAGAAGCAAACACTTACATAAACACTTCATAACAAGGTTTACATGCCTTAAAACTTAATACACGAGCAAACGTGGAACATGGTAATAAGCCTTTAAAACACAAGCATTTAGGCAACAACATAACATGATTTGCAATTACATTAACACAAGCATTAACAACATAAAGCCAACACAGAGTCTAGATACAAGCTCCTAAAACACGTAGCATTTCCCATTGCTAAACTACTACATTATTTAATAAACCATACTTGAGCAAACTATCACACGCTTGGACGCCCTTTTCTTGCTCCTTGCTAACTACAAGCTAATGATCTGCATTGTCGGAAAAAGGAGAGCGTAAGCATAAAGCTTAGTGAGCGGAGCTCTAAAACATAACAACGACAATGCAGGGTTCAAAGCTTTCTTTAAAACAAAGGCCAACACAAACGATTCATCCAACTACATAATCCACTTACTAACATACAAGATCGACCACAAGTCAACAACATAAATATTTATCATGGCATCACACTTCATGGTATGCATAAAGACATGATCTTAGATTAAAGCAAAACCATAAAAAAGGGAATGATATAGTGAGACACAACATGAGCAATACATGGTATGCACAAGCATAACCAAAACACACACGGTGGGACTACACATCACCGTTTCGACTAGTAGTTTTCCAATGAGACTACACATCAAAGTACTCTTCTACTAGTTACTACTGGCGGGACTACACATCACCGAACTCTTATACTAGTCGCTACCGGCGGGACCACACATCACCAGAGCAACGACAACCATCATGTGAGGTTCGACACCAACCATGCAACACGATATACAAATCACCATCATGCGACATGAACACACTATATCATGCACGGCCAAAACAACTTGTAACAAAGTCCACAATTATGCACAAACTTACTACTTACAATCTTACCAACCGCAAGTGGTCTTACTTAACATTTTCGTGCACAACCTGCACCAACTTACAAATATTTTACAAGACATATCAACATCACCATTAATTTCATCACACATGATCAACAACATATAATAAACAACATGCTTCCTCCCAAAGTATTGTAATTACATGCATAACAAGTTATCACCACAAGTAATGTAAAACAAACGGTAAAAAGGGAAATTTAAAGAGGCGATTCACATCAACTTACTCTTGAGTTTAGATCGGCCTTTCAAGCTCAATCTAAACTCTTTCAAAACCATCTTTGAACCAAAACGTTGCTTAAAAACGTTTTCACTCACCATATTTCCTTAAGCAAACCAAGCAAAGCCGACTCAAGCCTCCACAACTTCCGGAATCGTGCCCGAACCTCCCAAGGCCAAATTCGTTGTTTCTAACCAATCAAAAGCAATGTATTAAGCTCTTAATCAACCACAATTTTACTGTTATACATCAACTCACAATTCCACAATATTTTCTCAACAATTCAAAGCCGAAATCCTCCCAAATAATCCCATTTTCGTACTCCAACAAAACCCAGCCATTACCTCTCAATTTAAACACTTAAAACGCTCCAAAACATGTCCAAAACATCACCCTAAGGCTGTACAACCATCAGCCCTTCATTTCCCCCACATAAACACCTTAAAAACTTCCATTTTCCACTCTCAAAAATCACTTACAGCAGTAGCTACGAGAATCCATCCAAAACAATACTTTCACCACCTAAAAATCATCAAAAAAAAAAAACATCTAGAAACACCTACCCAATGTTACTATAACATCAGCTCAACAATTTTTCACAAAACCATTACAAAAACACAAATTTTAACACTTTAAATATACTCCTAAAACCCCATTTCGGGATTCTTTATAAAACCCAACCAAAATGAGATATAATGTTCCATAGGGCAAGGTTAGATCAAAACTCAACTCTATTAAATAAAAAACAACCCAAAAAGCCATTAAAGTTTCTTGATTTTCTTCAAACTTGAAAACTTCAAAAACTCAAAAAGAGGATTTCTATGAAAACTAAAGCTATTGAAATGTTGGAAATCATGAGGAGAATTCAAAACGCAATTACCTCAAAGAGAGCCCTTGAATTGATAAAGAGATTTGATGAAATGATGCTTTACGGGATAATAGGGGTTTTAGGTTTTCAAAAATGGTGGAATGAAGAAGATGAGCATTTTTTTCAAATAAAACCCCCTTTTTGTCATCTTATTTCCCCTTCATTTTAAAATTTACCAAAATGCCATTAATGAATTCAAACCCTTTTACTTAAACCAAAAACCCAATTTACTTTAAAACGAGCCCACGACTCAAACCCGATTTACCCGAGTAACATCTGACCCCTAAACCCGGGACGTTACACTCTTCCTCATGATGTTTTGCATTCTCTTGATAATGTGCCTTCAATCAAAGAAATTTATGATGCCCTGGTGGATATGACCCTTTTAAAATCCCCAGGGTGGGATGGTCTCCATACGAAATTCTATCAAAGATAATGGAATATTATTGGCCCTTCTATATGTGAAATGATACAATGTGTATTTAGAGGCGATAGTTTAGAATCGGGTCTCAACAGGACGATTCTAATCCTTATCCCCAAGTGTGAGAAACCAAAATTCTTTGTTGACTTTAGCTCGATCAGTCTTTGTACTTTCATCTACAAATTACTCACAAAAATTATTGTCCGACGTCTAAAGCCTTTATTTCGAGATCTTATCATACCAAACCAAACAAGTTTTATTTCTAGAAGGTCAATAACCAAAAACATCATCATCAATCAAGGCTAAAACTGTGTGGAAGGTGATTAATGACGATCTTGAGAAAGCCTTTGATTGAATATATTGGGACTTCATTTTGGACTCTATGATTTATGTTGGTTTTCCTATTAGACTTAGAAGAATTATCATGAATTGCATCACATCATCTAGTATGCAATGTTGGAGTATACCCAAAGACCAATCATGAAATGATTGTAAAAGACATACTTATTTTATCTTGTTTATTACTAAAGCCATTATTATTATTTCGGTCTTATTCTGTGTATCTATAAATAAACTAAATTATAATAATTTCCTTAGAATAATATAGTTATTCTTGAATGCCCTTAGTCGAGAATTATTGTGGGCGTGGACAACAATAATATATTAAGACTAATATGTAGTTGATTGGTAACAAAGTGTTGTTATTGACATATAGATGTCAAAATCAATACATAAGTATGTGTTAGAAAACGACATATTGGACTGACCCGTTATGAGCATGTTTCTTGGATTATTATGTGACAGTCACAATATTGCTCGTGGTGATAATTAAGTGTATGCTCCTCAGACTTGAGATCATCATTATTTCAATATCGAGAGTGACGTATTTTGATGCAGTCAAACGTGTGTTGTAACAGACTACTATATAAAGACTGATATTGGATATGTTACACTCTATATAGTGAAATATGGTTGATCAAGATAGGATTTACCCCTCCTACATAATAGGAGCAATATCGTAGGCCACTTGATTGAGTGAGACTAGAAAATACATGGCCATGCTCGAATAAATTGATATGAGATATCATAGTTATTCGTTTATTATAGTCTACTCAAGATATCAAGAAATATTTTATGGACTATACAAGTGTGACTAATCAATGACTTGTGTTCGATCTAGATATAAGGACAAAATGATGTAATACACAAAAGAAGTTAATCACGGAAAAGGGTAAAGTCGAACCACGACTTCATGTAACTTAGGTAGCAATGATGTATTGCTAGATGTCACTCATTGTTTGTAATATTAGAATTGTTCTAGATATTACTACTAATATTTCATGAACCTACTAGGGTCACACCCTATGATTGAAACGAAAAAAATCGACTAGATAGCATGTGTACAAACTTGTACACGTAATAATTATTAAAGACGAAATTATTATAATTATTGTAATTATAGATAATTTCGTTTATATATATTTTAATAATTAGATAATTATTGTAATTCTCAAACACTATTAAAATATATATCCCTAAAGAAACCTAATTAATGTAGAATCAGATTCTACATATTTAATTGTATTCGGTTAAATATATTGTATATTTAATGATTCGAATTAAAGTAGAATTTGATTCTACATATTTAATTATATTCGGTTAAATATATTGTATATTTAATGAATCCGAATTTAATTAGAATTAGGTTTTTGAATGCTATATAAAGGCATAAGGTCTAGCAGCCAAAGTAGGCTTTTTCGGAAAACCTCTCTAATAGTTAGAGAAGAGAAAATATTGTTCATTTCGTTCGGGTGGACTGCGTAGAGGTCGGAGCGCTTTGTGACGACTCGAATTTGATTTGGTTTATCCTAACTCCCTAAGGATATCAAGATACCAGACTTATTAAGGTAATATTTCATCCCTACTCACCCCGAATTCGTCCCTGGTACATGGATCACTAACGGAATTCGCCGGATAATTTTTCGTTGCGCCATGGGGTGTACCGGCGTTAGGGGTGTTCAAACGGTCGGTTAAATCGAATTAACCGACCGAACTGAATTAGTTCGGTTAAACGGTCAGCCACCGAACTTTTTTCGGTTAGTGAATGATTAAAGAATTTTTCAAAGTTCGGTTATTGGTTCATTCGGTTCAAAATCGATTAATTAACCGATTTAACCGAATTATCCGAAATATAAAAAAAATTAAATATATTATTCATATTAAGTCCATACCCATGAAAATTCTAAAACCCACTTCTAACCCAAATGAAAAATCTAATGTTTAATCTAAAATTTTAATGTTTTTATCTATGTTTAGATATTGTTTAAATTAAATACAAATTATCTTTGTGAACTAAAAAGTATTTCCAAGCATTTTTATTATGTAATAACTTTGATTATGGAAAAATTGATAAATTTCGGTTAATTCGAAAACCGACTGAATTAATCGAAATTTGTTCGATTTGGTTAATTTTTTCGAAAAAAAAGTTTAGTTCGGTTAACGGTTAAAGATTTTAAAAGATTAATTCGGTTTTGGGTAATTCGGTTCGGCCACCGACCGAATTAATCGTTTGAACACCCCTAACCGACGTTTCCCAACATGCAGATTCAATGGAATGGAACTCTGTCATCGACCTTTTCACCCTGCAAGGGGTATTCAATAGGTGATCCAGTGTCTCCCTAATTGTCGTGTTATCCATTGAGAGATTCGGCCATCTAATTAATCAATCAGTCGCACAAGACAATTGGATCCATTTATTCTTTGAAGATGATTTAATTGCAAGAGCTGATATGTCCCAAGTTGCAAACATCAATATGATTTTGTGTGCCTTTGGCAAACACTCCGGCCATAGGGTAAGCAAACACAAAATGCAAGTGTTTTTCTCACCAAGCTTAAGCCATTCTCTCAAGGAGGAATTAAGTAATGCCCTCGAATTCCAAACTATCGATTTCTTAGGGAAATATCTTAGGGAACCAATGCTCTATTCATTTCTCGGATTTTAACTTTATTTTAGACAAGATATGAGCTCATCTCAATGGGTGGGCTACCCGCACCCTATCTATGGTTGGTCGCATCACCTTGGCCAAGTCTGTCCTAACGACAATACCAGTATACTTCATGCAAAACTATGACTCTACAAAAAAAGTATGTCTTGAAATTGGATGACTGATCAAGAAGTTTATATGGGTATCGAATCTGACAGCCTCGAAACTATCCTTGGTTCATTGGGAAAAGCTCTATCAACCTATAGAATGTGGCAGGCTTGGCACCCGTCAGATGAGAAAATTTATGGCTTTTCTCTTGAATCTTGGGTTTTCCTTGGTTACTCACATCAGTGCATTATGGGTCATTCTATTGCGATAGAAGTACAGAGTAGCTGAGTTGGTCCCTGGCTCAATTTGTCGCACGATTTGCATTGGCGTGGACTCGCGTCCTCGTAGGATTTATTTCGGGACAATATTTCTTGGTCAGTAGGTAATGGTGAGACTATCAATGTATTGGATGATATATGGATCCCCTTTGTTGGCCCTTTGCGGAATCACCTTATCCTAAATGGCGGCATTGCCCCAATCTCGTCCTTATTGGAATTGCTTTCTGGTGAGGGTAGTTGGGACATAGACAAAATTTCTAGTACCTTCCTATCGTCGGTGATACCTCATATATTTGGAATTAGATGCCTTGATTCGACGGGTGAAAGTAATTTATGTGTTTGGCGTCATGAAAGTAAGGGTCGATTCACCATAAAATCTACTTAGGATGCGACACTTCCAATTTGGATGTTTTTATGGACCTTACAAGTGCGGCAAAGAATATGTCTCTTTTTATGGCTCTCTTATAATGAACGACCGATGACATACTCTAAAATAAGACATCGATCTATCGAAGCTCACTCATTATGCCAAAGTTGCTATATGGCCAAAGAATATGTCCTTCATGTGCTTCGAGGTTGCCCAATCTCACATGAAATATGGTCTATAGTTTTGCCTCATGATATGAGTTCTACTTTTTCTGGGCTCTTAAGGGGTATGATATTCGCCAAGGTGGAGATTTTTTAAGTATAGTTCATATATTGTAAAAGGACAGATATTGGCTACTTTAACTAAGATTAAAATTGTTCTAATCCTTCGGAGAGTAGTATTTCTTATCCTAGTTAGAATAGGACTTGGATGTAGGGGGCTATATAAAGAGGCTTACACTCACCTCAATAGGCACTTCATCAATTTTTCTTTAGGCTTTACAGAGCGAGAGCATATGTCCATCAAAGGAGTACTCGAGTTTTCGGTGGGCTCAAATTAAGTGGGTTGGGAGTGCGGGGTATCTTTGTAATTGTACCGGGTCTATAAATAGATGTGTTATTTGTAACCTAAGGACCATTGATTGATTAAAAGAAAACAGTCACTCTTTGCTCCCTGGGGACGTAAGTACACTGTTGAACCTCGTTAAATCTCTTGTGTTCTTGCTTGTTTGATTTTCTTTTTCGTTTGTCGTGTGCACAAGAACTGGTATCAAGAGCCTGGTTGTGATGGCTATGTCTGGTGCGAAATTTGAAGTGGTCAAGTTCAATGGTGAAGGTAACTTCGGATTGTGGCATACGAGGGTAAAGGATCTGTTAGCGCAACAAGGGATTTTAAAGGCTTTACGATCTACAAAACCAACGTCGATAGAGGACGATGATTGGGAAGAACTGTAGCAACGAGCGACTGGAACCATACAGTTATGTTTGGCAGATGAAATTATGTATCACGTTATGGATCTGGCGTCTCTAGGAGAGATATGGAGCAAGTTGGAAAGTCAATTTATGTCCAAGTCTCTGACAAATAAATTGTATCTAAAGCAGAAGTTGTATGGGCTGAAGATGCAGGAAGGTCAGGATTTGGCTCGGCACGTGAATATCTTCAATCAAATAATCACCAATTTAACTCAACTTGATGTGAAGATTGAAGATGAAGACAAAGTAATGATTCTGTTGTGTTCGTTGCCTTCTTCTTATGAACACATGGTGACTACTCTTACATTTGGGAAATAAACAATCAAAGTTGAAGAGATTATTGCAGCCTTGTTGGCTCACAACCAGCGAAGGCAGAATACAGGCGAAAGCTCTCACGCTGATGGTTTATATGTTAAGGGTAATCACGATCCTGGAAGGAAGTCAGAGAAGGAGGGTTCTGGACGACGGAATTCTAGATCAAAGTCTAGAGACAAGAAGACGTTTTGTTGCTACAAGTGCAAGGAGCCAGGATATATGTAGCGAGACTGTCCAAAGTGGAAAAAGGAGTCAGATGATAAACATGATGCATCATCAAAAACTGTGAATGTGGTGTAGAATGAGAATTCGGATTGCAAAGATGGTAATATGCTTTCTATTTCAACAACTCAGTTCACGGATGCTTGGATTCTTGATTCAGGATGCTCTTATCATATAACACCAAATAGGGAGTGGTTTTCTACCTATATGTCTGTGAATTCTAGTTTTGTCTATTTAGGTGATGATAGATGTTGCAATATTGTCGGTATTGGTGAAGTTAGAATTAAGATGTATGATGGTATTGTTAGAACATTATGTGATGTTAAGCATATACCGGATTTGAAAAAGAATCTAATTTCTTTGGGCACTTTTCATAAGAATGATTTAATTCCTAATGCTGATGAGGATAGAGAAACCATTAAGATTGTTAAAGGTGCATTGACTGTGATGAAAGGAAAGATAATTGCAGGGAATATCTATAAACTGTTATGGAGTACAGTTGTAGGTGGAGCTCATTCTGTTGAGTCATATGATGATAATACAAAATTGTGGCATATGCGTCTTGGTCATCTTAGTGAACGTGGAATGGTTGAATTGCATAAAAGGAATTTGTTGCATGGTGTCAAAAGTTGCAAGCTCGATGTTTATGAATTTTGTGTTCTTGGTAAACAGACTAAAGTCAGTTTCACGACTAGAAAGCACAAAACTGAAAGGATTCTTGATTATGTGCATTCCAATGTATAGGGTCTACCAGAGAATCATCATTGGGTGGATCTGTTTATTATGTTACTTTTATAGACGATTTTTCTAAGAAAGTTTGAGTGTATTTCTTGAAACAAAAATCTAAAGTCTTTTCCAAATTCAAGGTGTGGAAAGCTAAGGTGGAGAACCAAACGGGTTTAAAGATCAAGTATTTAAGGTCTGATAATGGCACAAAATACACAGATTCACAGTTTCTGAAGTTCTGTGAGGAGCATGGGATTCAGAGACATTTTTCAGTGCGAAAGATGCCACAACAAAATGGTGTTGCTGAAAGGATGAACAAGTCATTAGCTAAGCGGACTCGGTGCTTGAGACTGAATGCAGGGCTTCCTAAAAACCCCTGGGTAGAGGTTGTGAGTATGGCATGTTATCTCATCAACAGGTCACCACAGGCATCTTTGGGTGGAAAAGTTGCAGAAGAGGTATAGAAAGGCAATGTAGTTGATTTTTCACACTTACAGATTTTTGGTTGTATTGCTTATGTGCATGTACATGGTGATGAGATATCATGTAACCCCCTTAACCCGGCCCAGACGGTTGACCCGAATTAAGAAAGTCACACGGGGAAAACCAAAGTCAACCTGAAAGTCAACCTTGATTAACGACCCTTTTTTCTTCTTTTTAAACTTGTCTAGATGCACATTAGCCCTAATTGTGATCACACAAACATCATACTCAAAGATCACAAACATCAGAGATCAAATAGGGACCCAATTGAACAAATTACAACTTTAGGGACCAAATTGTAAATTCTGAAAACTTTAAGGACTTAACCAGATTTTAAGTTACCAACTTAAAATTAATCATGTTTCATGCTTCTCTGCCAAATTTCAGCTCAAACGGACATCCCAAGCTCATACAATTGCACATACAAGATTCAGGACCAAAATGCAAACATTCCAAAACATTTAACCGCCAATGTCAGCCCCCAACGGTCACCCGTTCCGAAACAGGCAGAGCCCGTTTCGAAACACGGGGCCGTTCCGCAACGCGTACCGCAACGGGGGTCGGGCAGTAGCCATTCCGTTTCGGAACGGTGTCACCCATTTCGGACGCCTGGGTTGGTTCAGGGCACCCGTTCCGAAACGGTGTCAACTGTTCCGAAACACCCTGCACAGATTGCAGCATAAAGCATACTTAAACATGCAATTGATCAACCAAACATGCTTCAAAAGCCACCAAACTTTACCAACATGCAATTCAACATATATGAGACATTCTTGCATCAGCAATTCAACAAAATACCAACAAATACGAAAAGCCCCAAATCTATAGGCATGCTTCCTACACAAGCAACCATTCAAGCATAAACTTCCAAATCAATCTCATAAAAGCCAAATACATGTTCCAACAACGTCAACAACATAAAACCATACTTGTCCGAACATAAACGAATACATAAACATCAACCCAAGAGGGTCTACCCCCATTGCCTTTATTAACTATAGCTATTCACCGAGACATACATCTCAAATGGAGTCCTCCTTGAATCCCTTGCTTCTCGCTGTCCAAACTTCAAGAATCTGCATTGATGGACAAAAAGGAGCGTAAGCACATAATGCTTAGTGAGGAATGCTCAAAACCAAAACACCATCAATGCAGCGGGTCACAAAACACTTTTAAAACAAACCCGAATTGTTTACCAAGCAAAGTTTGAAAACTCATTTTCAACATCATGCTTAAAACCATGCATTACACATACATGAAAACCAACCCTTAGCTTAGCAAGCTAAGAAAACCTTTTCAAAGCACAACTTGCAAAATCATCCATTTAGCCATTCCATGCATAAACACCATATGCAAAGCTAAATTCAAAACCTTGGAAAACACTTCCATTTCACAACATACCTTTCTTATACTTGAAAACCATTCAAGCAAGAAACCCTTTAAAACCATTTGCTCAATCAATCCAACACATGCATTAACCAAAGGCAACTTATGAACCACAACATCATCATCGCATGCCTTTTAAAACAAGTCTTAACAAGACTCCAATGCATTTAAGAGATTCCATGCACACATGCATCATTTACCAAATGATTATCAACACTTGTTCAACTTAACAAGCAACCATGCATTCACAAGCATTATACACTTTTCATGCAACCATGCATCTTTTGCAAGCATTAAACACTTTTCATGCAACCATGCATCTTTTCAAGCATTAAACAATTTTCATGCAACCATGCATCTTTTCAAGCATTAAACATTTTTCATGCAACCATGCATCTTTTCAAGCATCTCATGCTTCTTTATAATCAAGAACATCATATTGGCTTCCAAGTGATCAACACATCCACTTTTCAACTCAACACCCGATCGGATACGCGGATCACAAGCGTTGTCCCCCACGCTTCATACACACTACCAATCCAAGGTCTCCAATGGACTTTTAAACACCATTTGACCTCAACATCCTAAGGTTCCCATGTATGGACTTTTAAACACCATACAACCTTAGCTTTTCCCGAGGTTCCCATGTATGGACTTTTAAACACCATACAACCTCAACTTTTCCCAAGGTTCCCATGTATGGACTTTTAAACACCATACAACCTTGACATGCACAAGGTTCCCATGTATGGACTTTCATACACCATACAACCTTTGCATCACCGATTGGTAGTTGTATAACATCACTAACGAGATCCGGGACACCCTACACAAGATCCACACATGGACTTTACACCTCCATTGTGATCTTAACAAGCACAAGGTTCCCATATATGGACTTTTAACCACCATATAACCTTTGCTTAACCAAGGTTCTCGAATGGGCATTCCACCTCCATTATGACCTTAACCATCTCGTTAGGATACTTGAAGGGAGTTTACCGGTTCACACTTAACCACTCCACCTCCAAGGCGACTTTATTCACGGTGCACCCAATCCTATAGCCGGATAACTATATCCGATCAAAGAAACCAAGAACCACTTACATCACTTGCCAATATAACCACCTTACCACATTAGTCCAATGATTCACATGCATAACCACAATGCATAAACCATCATTTACCATCATTAATTCACTGTTTTAAAGCATTACACAAAGCCATTGAACAACATGCTACACCATGCATCAAAACCACATTTACAATGTATAAAACCAAGGATCTCTTACCTTGAGCATCCTTCACGTATGGCTTTCAAAACCAGCATTAGACCATGCCAAAATATGCTTTCAAAACAGAATTTAAATCATGCAAAACACATGCATTTCAATCATCAACCACAATTGCTTTAAAAGCCATTTCATAACACAAACCAAGAAAGAAATCCATTTACTTACTCTTGAGCTTAGCAAAGGTGTTTAGACTTAAACTAAGCTCCCAAAACCTTCAAATCTTGGTTTAAAAGCTGAAAACCCAACTTCACTCACCGATACACAAAACAAGGCTAACCAACAAGCCTTCCAAGCATCCGAAACCTTCCGCAACACCTCCAAAGCTCACGGATCAAACTCCCCTGTTTCAAGCACACAAAAACAGAGCATTAATGCATCTTTATGCATTAAAAACACCAGCAACACAACACAACTCGCTGCTCATCACAAATCCAACATTTCGGCTACCAAACACAACCGAAATCACCTCCAAACACTTCCAAAACTTAACCCAGCCAAGATCCATCACTTCTAACCATTTTTAAACATCAATTAACATCCAAAATGATCACAAACACATCCTTATATCTCCAGGTATAACAGATCACCAAAAACACTCCAAAAACAACCAAAAACTCAAGCCAAACTTAGGAAATTCAACCTATCCGGGATTGCATTGATTAAACCTCAACTTCTAATCAATTTAGCATTCATTTAACATCAATTTGACACCTCAAAACACTGCCCAAACAGATCACACGAAAATTTCACCAAAATCATCAAATCTTGCATTTTAAGCTAAAATCAAGATTTCAATTGAAAAGCCTTTAACAAATCACAAATCAAGGATTGAGAACTTAGGAATTTCAGTAAAGAACTGATAGTTTAGAGGAGAAGGGCGTTCTTACCTCCAAACTTGAATTTCTCCTTTTTAGAACAAAAAAGCTTGATGAAACAACTTGCAAATGGTGAGGTTTTGTTGTAGAGATGATTAGGAATCCAAAGAGAATTGAAAAGGAAGATTTGACTGACAAAATCAGAGGAGAAAATCTGGAGAAATGTGTTTGGGTTGAGAGAAAATGAGAGAAAAGGAAAATTGGGAGAAAAATGGAAAGTTAGTTATAAAATAGTCAAAATGACTTTCCCTCCTCTTTCTTTATGTTTAAAATCAGAATAAAGCCTTAAAATATCTTAGAAAAATCTGGAGAAACTCTTTTTGGAATAATAGCTCCTTAAAGATTCAAAGTTCCAATCCTTTATAAAACAGTCACGCAGCTTTCAAAAATTACATTTTGGTCACTAGTCAAAATGTCAACCTTCCGAACCTCATTTCCCAAAATTGATTTCACAGTTCACTTTTACATATTAAAAGATGATTTTAGAATATTTTTCCATATTTTTAATGCAACCCGAACTAGGCTTTCCTAATTTCACCTTTATATATTCGATCAGCACTTTGACCGAACCGGTCAACGCCCAAAACTTCTGAGCCCAAAACCGGGGCGTTACAACTCTCCCCCCCCCCCTTAGGAAATTTCGTCCTTGAAATTTCAACTGGTGAAAAGAGAACCACAACCTTCTCAAAGCAACACACAAGGCAACACAAAAGCCTCAACCATCACTGAACACATCCCACACAAAAACTCCACCAAACTCAACACCACCACATACTGTTCGCAAAATCCAAAACACTCAAAGATAACCACAACTTAACCTTTCACTTATCCGGACTGTACACAGCCCCAACATCAACCTGAAGAACCTCAACCTTTACAGCACACATCACTGCAACACACAACTCCCAAGATTTGCTTACACAATGACACCAACCCAACCAATTCAACCATTATGCAAACTTCTCTGCTTCTAAAACTCTTGCAAACTCCCAAACCTCTTCCAAGAATTTTCCCAACAAGCAAAAATTCTTAAGCATCAACTGCTTACTCAAACTCCTCAACGAATGCTAACAATCCTTTACATCTGCCACCATCACTACCATAACAACTCACAAGGACTACTCACCCAGATTCCAAAATTTACATCACAACCCCAACTCGACTCCGCCAGCCGTCCCACACACCACCAGCTGACTTCAAAAGAAGTTCACATACTCACAACCAACCAACCACTTCTCACAAGAATCCTTTCAAACAACAATGGCCTTCGACCTTTCATTGCCTATCCACCACAAGCTTTGACCACAACACTTGCCTTACTAGCACATCGCCCAACCTGACATACAGACCAACTCCTCAACTCCTCAAAGGTTGCTATGAACCAACACTTACAAACACAACCTTTCCACAACAACTTAAATGCTAAGCTACCTCAGCACTTGGAAACACAACCACTAAACTGCAACAACACTTAGCACCAAGGAACTACCCCTTCCACTTAGCTTATTCAAACCACTTGACCGATTCTAACCTCAACCGGTACTCCTCACCACCAAACCACTAAACTCTTTAAGCAACAAACACTATCCTTCTACCAACAGGCTATACCACTCTCACTATCTCCAGCACCAGCTTTATATTCTCCACTACTTCTAACTTCCACTCAGCACCAACACAACCTCCAAAAACCCATCATCCAACCTAACCCAACCACCACACTAATAGATTCGATTAGTTATTAGCGAGTGTGAACATCGTATGCATGATCACCTACATGCCCTATCAATGCCTGATGTACATGTATGCAAAACCTCTAATGTCATGCCACATGTATGCATGGACCAGCACATATATAATATAGCATATAACAATGATTTTAACTGTGCATGAATGCCAGTTCACACCCTCCAATAACATCCTCAAAATCCGTCTAAGAACAACCTCCTACCTCACTTCTAACTTATCTAACTCCATCATACCAACAACCATTAACCACAAAATACTCACCAAAACCTTCTTCACACCAAAGATATTTCCAAACTACAACTATCACCCCAAACATGCTAGCAACAAGACTAAACTTACCACGCAAGGAAAACCAACAGAAACCAAACCAAGGTAACTAAAGCAAAGACTACTTAACAAGGTTACCTGAAAACACAACACCACCCTGAAGATTCATCAGACGAGCTCTCTTTCTCGCGGAACCATCATCCTCCTGCCGCACCACTGCAGCACCAGCTATCACACTAGGGTCACCACCGACCTCTTGCGGTAAGGAACCTTGGCTGTTCCGAGCCAACATCAAACAATCACGTCTCATATGTCCAGCAGACCCACATTTCCAGCAATTCTCATTTCCCAAACTCTTCACAACCTTCTGCTCTTTCTGCCACCTCTGGACCTTGCCTCGGCCGTGCCCACGACCTTTCAGAGACCCTTTGGCTATCACCAAAGCTGACTTCACCCCAAGAGGACAATCACGCTTCACATGCACTTTAGAACCACAGTTCCAACAAGCACCCGCGCCCCAACAACCTCCAACATGGCGCCTTTCACAACGATCACACACCGGTGGCTGAGCTTCCACTCCTTGCTCAAGCAACACTTGCTCCACAACAGCACTACCTTCACATTGCTTAACCCTTGGAAACTTCTCTCCAAGATACCTTCCATAAAAGGTAGATACAAAGAAATCCCAGTCAATATCAGGGATATGTGACGCCACCGCCACAGATGTCCACCAGACATATGCATCCTCCAACATCAAAGAAACAACACTTCCCAGCTTACAAGAATAATCACAGCCTTCCTGATCCAGAATCAGAACCACACTGGCCAACCAGGCCTCAAACATCTCCGGTGAAGAACCATGATACTCCACAGCACCCAAATCAAGCAAACGCTGCTTCGGCAAACCCACACATCCTACAGCCAGCACATCTACTGACTTTACCATTACCACAGCCTGAGATGTTCCCAACACCTCCTGAACAACAGGTGATGAACTCTTCACCACAGAACCAGCTTCTTTCCCTTGCCTTACCACCTCAACTCCAGGCACAGAAGACTGAGACAAAACACCTCTACAAAAGGGTGAATTCCATGCCCTAACCACCTGCCCCAAGGCATCAACCATCTCACTCAACTGCCATTCTATCATCGACTTTGCCATACTACTAACAACAACAAACAATCACAACAAAACAAACAAACCAGTTAGACCAGCTTTAAGCAAGGATTCGAACTCCAACTCCAAAATAACACAATAGCTATATTAATAGGGCAATGGGTATCCCGAATCCTCCCCTTTACATGACATAACAGTCAACACAAACATGGATATCACAACATCAAGCATATCAAACAACGTACTTTGATCATGCTTACACCAAACAACATCCACTTGCAACAACATACTAGCAACATAACATACTCATTACATGTTCATCATGCATATCACCAGCTCACAACATTAGCACAAATCCACATAAGCTCAACCAAGATTCATAACCATACAACATGCTTGAAAACATCAGCAACTTGCTTAGAAACACGTGTTTCAACCAACTTTCAACCACACAACAAGGCAAACATCAAACACACATCACAACAGCTTACCGTTTTCCCCAAGCATTCTCAACCTGGCTCTGATACCACCAAATGTAACCCCCTTAACCCGGCCCAGACGGTTGACCCGAATTAAGAAAATCACACGGGGAAAACCAAAGTCAACCCGAAAGTCAACCTTGATTAACGACCCTTTTTTTTTCTTTTTAAACTTGTCTAGATGCACATTAGCCCTAATTGTGACCACACAAACATCATACTCAAAGATCACAAACATCAGAGATCAAACAGGGACCCAATTGAACAAATTACAACTTTAGGGACCAAATTGTAAATTCTGAAAACTTTAAGGACTTAACCAGATTTTAAGTTACCAACTTAAAATTAATCATGTTTCATGCTTCTCTGCCAAATTTCAGCTCAAACGGACATCCCAAGCTCATACAATTGCACATACAAGATTCAGGACCAAAATGCAAACATTCCAAAACATTTAACCGCCAATGTCAGCCCCCAACGGTCACCCGTTCCGAAACAGGCAGAGCCCGTTTCGAAACACGGGGCCGTTCCGCAACGCGTACCGCAACGGGGGTCGGGCAGTAGCCATTCTGTTTCGGAACGGTGTCACCCGTTTCGGCCGCCTGGGTTGGTTCAGGGCACCCGTTCCGAAACGGTGTCAACTGTTCCGAAACACCCTGCACAGATTGCAGCATAAAGCATACTTAAACATGCAATTGATCAACCAAACATGCTTCAAAAGCCACCAAACTTTACCAACATGCAATTCAACATATATGAGACATTCTTGCATCAGCAATTCAACAAAATACCAACAAATACGAAAAGCCCCAAATCTATAGGCATGCTTCCTACACAAGCAACCATTCAAGCATAAACTTCCAAATCAATCTCATAAAAGCCAAATACATGTTCCAACAACGTCAACAACATAAAACCATACTTGTCCGAACATAAACGAATACATAAACATCAACCCAAGAGGTTCTACCCCCATTGCCTTTATTAACTATAGCTATTCACCGAGACATACATCTCAAATGGAGTCCTCCTTGAATCCCTTGCTTCTCGCTGTCCAAACTTCAAGAATCTGCATTGATGGACAAAAAGGAGCGTAAGCACATAATGCTTAGTGAGGAATGCTCAAAACCAAAACACCATCAATGCAGCGGGTCACAAAACACTTTTAAAACAAACCCGAATTGTTTACCAAGCAAAGTTTGAAAACTCCTTTTCAACATCATGCTTAAAACCATGCATTACACATACATGAAAACCAACCCTTAGCTTAGCAAGCTAAGAAAACCTTTTCAAAGCACAACTTGCAAAATCATCCATTTAGCCATTCCATGCATAAACACCATATGCAAAGTTAAATTCAAAACCTTGGAAAACACTTCCATTTCACAACATACCTTTCTTATACTTGAAAACCATTCAAGCAAGAAACCCTTTAAAACCATTTGCTCAATCAATCCAACACATGCATTAACCAAAGGCAACTTATGAACCACAACATCATCATCACATGCCTTTTAAAACAAGTCTTAACAAGACTCCAATGCATTTAAGAGATTCCATGCACACATGCATCATTTACCAAATGATTATCAACACTTGTTCAACTTAACAAGCAACCATGCATTCACAAGCATTATACACTTTTCATGCAACCATGCATCTTTTGCAAGCATTAAACACTTTTCATGCAACCATGCATCTTTTCAAGCATTAAACACTTTTCATGTAACCATGTATCTTTTCAAGCATTAAACACTTTTCATGCAACCATGCATCTTTTCAAGCATCTCATGCTTCTTTATAATCAAGAATATCATATTGGCTTCCAAGTGATCAACACATCCACTTTTCAACTCAACACCCGATCGGATACGCGGATCACAAGAGTTGTCCCCCACGCTTCATACACACTACCAATCCAAGGTCTCCAATGGACTTTTAAACACCATTTGACCTCAACATCCTAAGGTTCCCATGTATGGACTTTTAAACACCATACAACCTTAGCTTTTCCCGAGGTTCCCATGTATGGACTTTTAAACACCATACAACCTCAACTTTTCCCAAGGTTCCCATGTATGGACTTTTAAACACCATACAACCTTGACATGCACAAGGTTCCCATGTATGGACTTTCATACACCATACAACCTTTGCATCACCGATTGGTAGTTGTATAACATCACTAACGAGATCCGGGACACCCTACACAAGATCCACACATGGACTTTACACCTCCATTGTGATCTTAACAAGCACAAGGTTCCCATATATGGACTTTTAACCACCATATAACCTTTGCTTAACCAAGGTCCTCGAATGGGCATTCCACCTCCATTATGACCTTAACCATCTCGTTAGGATACTTGAAGGGAGTTTATCGGTTCACACTTAACCACTCCACCTCCAAGGCGACTTTATTCACGGTGCACCCAATCCTATAGCCGGCTAACTATATCCGATCAAAGAAACCAAGAACCACTTACATCACTTGCCAATATAACCACCTTACCACATTAGTCTAATGATTCACATGCATAACCACAATGCATAAACCATCATTTACCATCATTAATTCACTGTTTTAAAGCATTACACAAAGCCATTGAACAACATGCTACACCATGCATCAAAACCACATTTACAATGTATAAAACCAAGGATCTCTTACCTTGAGCATCCTTCACGTATGGCTTTCAAAACCAGCATTAGACCATGCCAAAATATGCTTTCAAAACAGAATTTAAATCATGCAAAACACATGCATTTCAATCATCAACCACAATTGCTTTAAAAGCCATTTCATAACACAAACCAAGAAAGAAATCCATTTACTTACTCTTGAGCTTAGCAAAGGTGTTTAGACTTAAACTAAGCTCCCAAAACCTTCAAATCTTGGTTTAAAAGCTGAAAACCCAACTTCACTCACCGATACACAAAACAAGGCTAACCAACAAGCCTTCCAAGCATCTGAAACCTTCCGCAACACCTCCAAAGCTCACGGATCAAACTCCCCTGTTTCAAGCACACAAAAACAGAGCATTAATGCATCTTTATGCATTAAAAACACCAGCAACACAACACAACTCGCTGCTCATCACAAATCCAACATTTCGGCTACCAAACACAACCGAAATCACCTCCAAACACTTCCAAAACTTAACCCAGCCAAGATCCATCACTTCTAACCATTTTTAAACATCAATTAACATCCAAAATGATCACAAACACATCCTTATATCTCCAGGTATAACAGATCACCAAAAACACTCCAAAAACAACCAAAAACTCAAGCCAAACTTAGGAAATTCAACCTATCCGGGATTGCATTGATTAAACCTCAACTTCTAATCAATTTAGCATTCATTTAACATCAATTTGACACCTCAAAACACTGCCCAAACAGATCACACGAAAATTTCACCAAAATCATCAAATCTTGAATTTTAAGCTAAAATCAAGATTTCAATTGAAAAGCCTTTAACAAATCACAAATCAAGGATTGAGAACTTAGGAATTTCAGTAAAGAACTGATAGTTTATAGGAGAAGGGCGTTCTTACCTCCAAACTTGAATTTCTCCTTTTTAGAACCAAAAAGCTTGATGAAACAACTTGCAAATGGTGAGGTTTTGTTGTAGAGATGATTAGGAATCCAAAGAGAATTGAAAAGGAAGATTTGAGTGACAAAATCAGAGGAGGAAATCTGGAGAAATGTGTTTGGGTTGAGAGAAAATGAGAGAAAAGGAAAATTGGGAGAAAAATGGAAAGTTAGTTATAAAATAGTCAAAATGACTTTCCCTCCTCTTTCTTTATGTTTAAAATCAGAATAAAGCCTTAAAATATCTTAGAAAAATCTGGAGAAACTCTTTTTGGAATAATAGCTCCTTAAAGATTCAAAGTTTCAATCCTTTATAAAACAGTCACGCAACTTTCAAAAATTACATTTTGGTCACTAGTCAAAATGTCAACCTTCCGAACCTCATTTCCCAAAATTGATTTCACAGTTCACTTTTACATATTAAAAGATGATTTTAGAACATTTTTCCATATTTTTAATGCAACCCGAACTAGGCTTTCCTAATTTCACCTTTATATATTCGATCAGCACTTTGACCGAACCGGTCAACGCCCAAAACTTCTGAGCCCAAAACCGGGGCGTTACATATCAAAACTTGATGCAAAATCGAAGAAGTGCATCTTTCTGGGCTACAAGAAAGGTGTCACATGATAAAAGTTTTGGGATCCAGTTGCAAGGAAAACAATGATTAGTATATATGCAATTTTTGACGAGCAATTCATGTTGCAGCAGAACTGAGACAAGGTGTTGGTGAATTTCGAACAGTATCCAAGAGCAGTTGAGAAAGAAGTAACAGCTGAGAAAGATGAAAGTTTGAATTCAACTTCTGGTGATTCTAATACAGTTTTGTTGCAGAATTATAATTTAGCCAAAGATAGAGAGAGAGACACCAATGTAAAGGTTCCATGCAGATTGGGTTTTGAAGATATGATGTCTTTTGCACTTCAGATTAGTAGTGAAGATCCGGATACTTTTCAAGGGGATATATCTAGTCGGGATAAAAGCAAATGGATGGCTGCAATGGTTGAGGAGATAGAATCTTTGTAGAAAAATCATACATGGGAGCTAGCTAGGCTTCTTGAGGGAAAGAAGGCTATAGGATGCAAATGGGTGTATAAAAGGAAACCAGCAGTATCAGAAAAATAAGGGAAAAAGTTCAAGGCTCGATTGGGATCAAAGGGTTTTTCACAACAAAAAAGAGTTGATTATGATGAAATCTTTTCTCCTATGGTTAGACATACTTCAATTAGGGCAGCTCTTGCACTTGTAGCTAGTTTGGATTTGCATTTAAAGCAGATGGATGTTAAAATTGCTTTTTTGCATGGTGATCTAGAGGAATAGATTTATATGCAGCAGCCAGAAGGGTTCATTCAATCCGGAGATGAACATTTGGTTTACATGTTAAAGAAATCCTTGTACGGGTTGAAGTAGTCTCCACGAAAATGGTACAAGCGATTCGACTCCTACATGATTCAGATTGGCTACAAGAGATGTGAGTATGATTGTTCTGTCTATGTTAAAAGCCTTGATGATGGTTCTTTTATTTTTCTGCTACTATATGTTGATGGATGCAAAGTATATGCATGATGTTGTCAGTTTGAAAGCTTTATTGAGTTAGGAATTTGATATGAAAGACTAAGGAGCTGCAAAGAAAATTCTTGGAATGGAGATTCATAGAGATAGAGGCTCAAGGAAACTGTGGTTATCTCAACAAGGCTATGTTGAGAAAGTGTTAGACAGGTTTGGGATGAGCAAAGCAAATCCTGTGAGCACTCTATTGGCGAATCACTTTAAGCTTTCTAAAGAACACTGCCCGAAGACAGACAAAGAAATTGAAGAGATGGCAAAGGTCCCTTATGCAAGTGCTGTCGGCTACCTGATGTATGCGATGGTATGTACTCGTCCTGATTTAGCTCATGTTGTTGGTCAAGTCTGTAAATACATGTCTAAACCAGGAAGATCACATTGGGAAGCAATCAAGTTGATTTTCAGGTATTTAAAGGGTACTGTGAGACATGGAATTGTTTTCGACAGTCAGCGACATGATCCTTTGATTGTTGGATATGTGGATTCTGACTATGCAGGTGATTTGGATGATAGAATGTCTACAACTGGGTATGTTTTCACCCTTGGTGGAGGGCTGTAGAACTAATGTTTTGATATAATAATTGAAAAATGTTTTGGACTAATTTAAAAAGTATTTAAAACATTCACAAAGTCCAAACAACTTGAAATAATGTCTAGGGAATTTTTCAAAAGGGTTTTTCATGTTTTCAAAGGCCTATTTTCACAAAACTGACCAAGTGTTTCGAAACACCCTAGGGCGTTTCGAAATAGGTGCCTCCAGTGGCCAAAACGTTTCGATACTCGTATCGAAACGGGCCTTAGCGTTTCGAAACGGCTAGGCCGTTCCGATACGCCCACGTGGCACTGACCACAACGGTCATAAACCCCAACAGCTCTTTCCCAACTAACTTTTAAATGCAGGTCGTTTCGATACGGGCTAAGGGTGTTCCGATACGCGTTCCGAAACGGCAAGGGGGTGTTCCGAAACGGGTACCCTGACAGACTGCAACGGCTCTTTCTATATTGAGGGCGTTCCGAAACGGCTTCGAGCGTTTCGAAACGAGGAGCTGCAGAACTGCATTTATGGAGGGAATTAAAGGCTCCAACGACTCTATTTCAACCCCAACGGTCCTAAACGGCTATAAACTCATTTGGGAGTATAAAAGGGACCTCCAAGCATCAAGAGAAGACTAATGCTTCAATTGTCAATCAACAAATGATCAAGAAATTGTCTTAGAGCTTAAAGTGTCATTTCTTGTATAGACAAACACTAGTGAGCCAAAATTGTCAAATTTGCTCAAGTGTTTTAGGTTTTGGGTGAGTGCTTAATTGTGCAAACAAACACCTATTAGAGGGTTTAAGTTTGCTTTCATTTGTCTCTTTGTAAAAGAGGGTTTTTATCAAGGTTGGGGTAGAAGCTTGATCGGTTGTAAGGGTTTCCTCCTAATCCTAGAAAAGGGGACGAATCAATTAGTGGATTGATTGTGAAATCCTTAGTGGGAAGCTAAGGTAGTGGATGTAGGTGCTTGTTAGAAGGCCGAACCACTATAAATCATTGTGTCCTTAATCTTTCTAGCTTCCTAAACCCTTCCACCCAAATATCCACCTCTCCACCACTTGGTGAGCATAATTGGTTGATCGAATCGAGCCCCACACATCCCAACAATTGGTATCAGAGCTTGGCTCAATCGGTGAGGATTAACATCCTATTGAGAAGATCCGGCAAGCTCGATCACTTTTTCATCAACCGGCTCAAATGGCGCAATCCATAGACAAACCGCCTTTCTTCGACGGAGCTCACTATGCCCATTGGAAGACAAAGATGAAGTTCTTCATCAAATCAAAAGATTACAAGCTTTGGGATGTAGTTGAAGATGGTCCGTTCGTGCCTAAAAGAAGTAAAGCGGAATGGAGTGCCGACGATCGCAAGAAGATGGAGCTAAATTGCAAAGCCTTGCACATTCTATTTTGTGCTTTTGGTCCATCCATCTATGAGAAGATGTCTTCTTGTGAGAGTGCCAAGGAGGTATGGGACAAGCTTGAAGTCACATACGAGGGGACAAACGAAGTCAAGGAGACCAAGATTGGGCTCCTAACCTTGGAGTATGAGAACTTCAAAATGGATCCGGAAGAGAACATCGAGAAGATGTTTGATAGGTTCTCCACCATCACAAATGGTCTTAAAGGGTATGGAGAAGCCATCCCGGAGGAGAAGCTTGTTCGAAAGCTCATCTACTCACTTCCCGAGTCTTGGGACTCAAAGAGGACCGCCATCATCGAAGCCAAAAATTTGAAGACTTTGAAGCTTGATGAACTAATGGGGTCACTTCTTACTCATCAAATCATGAAGAAGAACAAGGAGGATGAGAAGAAGAGGGAAGAAATAAGAGCTATGGGAGAGAAGAAAATCAAAGGGCTTGGCATCAATGCTAGTGCCATGGCTCTCAAATCCTCCACTTGCCATCATGTCTACACAAGTGAGGAGGAGGATGAAGATGAAGAGATAGTTCATCTCTTCAAGAAGTGTGCCCCGTTCATGAAGAAAGCCTTGAAAGAGCTTGAACGAGAACCTAAAATAAAGGAGAGGGCAAGCACTTCAAGCCATAAGAAGAAGGCACAATTGGCTACTTGGAGTGATGAAGACTCCACCGATGATGAACAAGCGAACCTTTGCCTTATGGCCATCGAAGAAGATTCAAGGGTAACTTCTAATTCATCTACTTCATGTTCTTACACTTTTGATGAATTACAAGATGCCTATGATGATTTGGTTTTAGATTTTAAAAGTCACATTTTGAAAAACAATAAATTGATTTCAAAGTTAAAAATTCAAAATGATTTGCTTTCTAAAACCAAACTTGAACTTGAAGCAAAACTTGAAGAGTTTGAACTAAAATGTCTTGATTTACAAAAATTGCTTCAAAAAGTTCAAGGAGAAAATGATTTGATTTCCAAAGAGCTTGAAAAGAAAAACAATTTTGGAAAATCAAATTTTTATGTTAGACAATCTAGTGCCCCTAGATTTATAAATGGTAAATGTTTTAGAAGTGTTTGGGTCCCAAAAGGACTTAATACTTCAACTAAAAAGGATGAAATTGAAAAATGGATTCCAAAGGGGACTAAAGTTTGTGCAACTAACGTTTATGGATCCAAAGCAATTTGGATACCAAAAGTTACTTGATTGTCTATTGTAGGTGTGATGGAGATGTTCAACAAGTCAAACATTGAGGGGGAGCTCCATGCACACAAGGAAGAACACTTGAAGAAGGAAGGCTTCACATCCTCCCTTGAGTTCAAGTGTGGTAAAAATTTCTAGTTGTCTTTGAGTTTATTTGTCTTATTTTTTTATTTCAACTAGATGATCATATGTGTTGGACTAACATTTTTTGATGATGCTTTAAGTAAAGGGGGAGCCATTTTTAAAACCAAAATTCATATTTTGTCAAATTTTGCCTCTATTGTTATTTTTGAACTTAATGTTTTAAATCTTTTTGATATAACAAAAAGGGGGAGAAATGGTTTGAAAAATTGAATTTTCAAATGAATAAGGGGGAGCCTTATGTGAATTAAAATTTTAATCTCTTATTCACTTTTTTAAGTTAAAGGGGGAGAATTCCAAACAATTTTTCAAGTGGTTTTATTATATCAAAAAGGGGGAGATTGTAGAACTAATGTTTTGATATAATAATTGAAAAATGTTTTGGACTAATTTAAAAAGTATTTAAAACATTCACAAAGTCCAAACAACTTGAAATAATGTCTAGGGAATTTTTCAAAAGGGTTTTTCATGTTTTCAAAGGCCTATTTTCACAAAACTGACCAAGTGTTTCGAAACACCCTAGGGCGTTTCGAAACAGGTGCCTCCAGTGGCCAAAACGTTTCGATACTCGTATCGAAACGGGCCTTAGCGTTTTGAAACGGCTAGGCCGTTCCGATACGCCCGCGTGGCACTGACCACAACGGTCATAAACCCCAACGGCTCTTTCCCAACTAACTTTTAAATGCAGGTCGTTTCGATACGGGCTAAGGGCGTTCCGATACGCGTTCCGAAACGGCAAGGGGGTGTTCCGAAACGGGTACCCTGACAGACTGCAACGGCTCTTTCTATATTGAGGGCATTCTGAAACGGCTTCGAGCGTTTCGAAACGAGGTGCTGCAGAACTGCATTTATGGAGGGAATTAAAGGCTCCTACGACTCTATTTCAACCCCAACGGTCCTAAACGGCTATAAACTCATTTGGGAGTATAAAAGGGACCTCCAAGCATCAAGAGAAGACTAATGCTTCAATTGTCAATCAACAAATGATCAAGAAATTGTCTTAGAGCTTAAAGTGTCATTTCTTGTATAGACAAACACTAGTGAGCCAAAATTGTCAAATTTGCTCAAGTGTTTTAGGTTTTGGGTGAGTGCTTAATTGTGCAAACAAACACCTATTAGAGGGTTTAAGTTTGCTTTCATTTGTCTCTTTGTAAAAGAGGGTTTTGATCAAGGCTTGGGTAGAAGCTTGATCGGTTGTAAGGGTTTCCTCCTAATCCTAGAAAAGGGGACGAATCAATTAGTGGATTGATTGTGAAATCCTTAGTCGGAAGCTAAGGTAGTGGATGTAGGTGCTTGTTAGAAGGCCGAACCACTATAAATCATTGTGTCCTTAATCTTTCTAGCTTCCTAAACCCTTCCACCCAAATATCCACCTCTCCACCACTTGGTGACCATAATTGGTTGATCGAATCGAGCCCCACACATCCCAACAAGGGCCTATATGTTGGAAGTCAACTGTTCAGTCTGTTATGGCATTATCAACAACTGAAGCTGAGTACATGGCAGTAGCTGAAGTTGCAACAGAAGCCTTATGGCTTATCGGGCTAGTGAAGGAATTGGGTATTCGGCAAGGTGGAGTTCAGTTGCATTGTGATATCCAAAGAGCTATTCATTTGGCTAAGAATCAGGTGTATCATGCTAGAACTAAACATATTGATGTGAGGTTTCACAAGATTAGAGAGTTGATTGCATCTGGTGAGATATTGTTACAAAAGGTGCATACTGCAGACAAACCAGCTAATATGTTGACCAAGCCTGTTACTACAGACAAGTTCAAGCATTGTTTGGACTTGTTGAATGTTTACAAATGCTAGAGAAGCATGGTAGCCCAACACACTTTGATGTGTGAGAGACTCTAGATTTATCTCTTAAGGGGCATGATATTCGCCAAGGTGGAGATTTGTTAAGTATAGCTCATATATTGTAAAAGAATAGATATTGGCTACTTTAATTAGGATTAAAATTGTTCTAATCCTACAGGGAGTAGTACTCCTTCTCCTAGTTAGAATATGGCTTGGATGTAGGGGGCTATATAAAGAGGCTTACCCTCACCTCAATAGGCACTTCATCAATTGTTCTTTAGGCTTTGCGGAGCGAGAGCATCTGTCCATCAAAGGAGTACTCGAGTTTTTGGTGGGCTCGGATTAAGTGGGTTGGGAGTGCTGGGGCGAAGCCCCCGCGGTACGATACGGGGTATCTTTGTAATTGTATTGGGTCTATAAATAGATGTGTTATTTGTAACCTAAGGACCATTGATTAAATAAAAGAAAACAACTACTATTTGATCCCCGAGGACGTAAGCACACTGTTGAACCTCGTTAAATCTCTTGTGTTCTTGCTTGTTTGATTTTCTTTTTCGTTTGTCGTGTGCACAATGCACGTTTTATGACTACTTTTGCAGGCGTTTGGTGTTCGCTCGGTGACCCGCATGCCTTTATTTCTAATCTGTGTTTGTCAGTGGTCTTGGATAGTTTGATCCCCTTTAGGTTGTGTTGGCCGATGTAATTAGAATTGTGTAGTGGATCGTTGCCTTTGTGAACAGGCATGAAAGGTGGTTGATAATTTTGGAGATTTCATCTAATTCGTGTTTTGACAACTCTCAATGATCGTTCCTACAATGGATTGCAGAGATTTTCTTTGGTGCAAAGAGGAAGTGTCTAATTTGATCGGTGCAACGCTTATCTTTTTTTATATAAAAAAGATCTACTATTTTTTGTTGTTTTTTTATGTTTTTAAACCTTTGATAGGTTATGTTCTTGTTTTACTTTTATTTATTAATAAGGTTGTTTGGTTGATGTGTCAAAAAAAGAATTGAGTGGTCTTTACCTTTCTATTTAATCAATTGTAAACTAATGGAATTGCTAAAGAATTGATTGTAATGATTATAACTATAAAAAGAGATAGGCGTTCACTTTTTAGAACATGGATTGACAATTTAACAACTTCACACAGTGACTAAAACAATAGCCCGTAATTAAAGATTGACAAATCACAAATTCGAGTCACATCTCTTTTTAAGCCCTTTTGGTGTGTATTCTTTTAGCCTTTAGGAAGATACAAATATCAACACAGTGTCTTTATTTAGGCCAAATTTTAAGTTAGGTAAACTCTCGAGGCTGAAGTCGTAAATCTCATGATAGGAATTGACAAGAATTTTACATTGAAAGTTGGATTCAAAAATATTTACATGAATACGATAGGAACTAACAAGAATTTTATATAACGGGTTCAAAAATATTAGCTCTAGGTTCTAATATTTATATTTTAAAATTAACTCAAAACCCAATACCACGTGTGAAAAAAAGTCGATTACAACTGATTTACCCAACTGAATTGAGACAATTTGGTCTACTCTACTCTTAGAAATGTACAAGTTGAAATTGCATGTTTTGCGTTAACGAAAAATGATAATTACAATGTACATGATATAAATTAGATTAATTTATCCACACAAAAAAAGAAAGATATAAATTAGATTATATTTTAAAATTACACTTAATTTGAGGTTGGATCGTTTTGAGTTACTTCTTCATGTCACTTTTGAGTTCGAGCCAATTTTAATTTTAAGTTGAGTAAATTCAAATTATCGACTAATTAAATATAATACATACCCCTAAAAAATAAAGTTCATTGTAGTACGTAGTAGTAGTTAAAACTTAATACAAGTTCATGTATGGTTAATAGCATATAAATGTATCTACAGCTGGTTTTTGCAGTTGTTAGGCTTAGGTTGTTAGCTAGTTAAAGGTTTATTAACTAATTCTTTATTCATTCTTTATTAGTATAAATAGTTAGGGTAATGTATTTTATCACATATAATAAATTACCTTTAGTTTCTTTTATCTCAAAACATACATGTATTAGTTTCTAATATGGTATCAAAAATCTTTTCGGCTTCCCATTACTCTGAAGCAAATCGTGTTTTCAAGAACGACGACCCTTCCAGCTAGTATTATATCCACCCAAATGAAAATTCAACGCTCATTATGATGTCTTCTTTACTCAATGGGAGTAATTACCATGGATGAGCTTGATTCATGAAGATCTCCCTCATCTCTAAGAATGTCGATGGTTCAATTAAAGAACCTACAGAAGATGGTCCTCGTTTCCAAGCGTGGGTAAAATGCAACAATCTTGTTCTCTGTTGGTTGCAACGTGCTTTGAACCAAGAAATTGGGCAAAGCGTGATTTGGATTGATAACGCCTACAAGTTGTGGACAGACTTGTTCGATCGTTTTAATCAAGGGGATTCAGTTCATATATTCAATTTACTTCAAGAATTCTACTCCTTACAGCAAGGTAATCTCTCTGTTACGGCTTATCACACTCAATTGAAAGTTCTTTGGGATGAGATATTTAATCTCAAACCCTTAATTGCATGTGATTGTTTTGCTGTAAAATATCAGAAGCAAGATTTCATGCTTTGATTTCTTAGGGGCTTGAATTAGAGTTTTTCGGTTCCAAAATCACAACTGCTGATGATGAAACCAATTCCATCTATCAATGAAGTATTTGCAATTATTATTCGGCATGAAATTGATAATTTTGCTGCTAGTGAATCTAGTATCTTGTTGGCTAATAGATACAATGTAAAAACTGGTGATGTTAGACAAGAAAATAGGTTTGCAAATACTAGAAAATTTTCAATAATAGTAGCACTAAGAGGCCTGTGTGTGTTTTATGTGGATTGTATAAGCATACAATTGATAAATGTTACAGGAAATATGATTTCTCTCCAAGATATAAGAATAAGAATAATAGGGCTAATCAAGTTGAATTTTATAATGGTGAAGGATCTCTCAATAATGATTCTTTAGTTAAGGATAATAATCATCAAGTAATGTTTACAAAAGAGCAATATGAGAGTTATTTAAATCTGCTGCAAGAAAGGAATTTACTTAATTTTGTTTAGAATTCTGCTCAAGATTCAAAGATCAATATCATTTCTTCTACGATTGATGTTCCAACTGAGGAAGCATGTATGGTTTTTACTTGCTCAAGTTCAAAACATATAATTACTCCTTAGATATTAGATTTTGGTGCAACAAACCATATAGTTAGTTCATTGCATTTTTTACAAGCTGTTATCCAGTTCATAATAAGTATGTAAAGTTACCTAACAATGAATTGGTAAGAGTAACTTATGTAGGTATTGTACAGGTTACATCTTCTTTAGTTTTGCACAATGTGTTTAATATACCTAATTTTGGTTTTAACTTAGTTTTAGTTTCTTAGTTAACTAGAGATAATTTGATATGTTTATTTTTTACTTCTAGTATTTGTTGCATATAGTGTTGGGAAATGTCGGTACACCCCATGGCGCAGCGGAAAAATTATCTGGCGATTACCTCTAGAGATCCATGTACGAGGAATGAATTCGGGGTGAAAAGGATGAAACATTACCTTAATAAATCTTGAAATCCGCATGGAGTATAGGAGAATCCAAATCGAATTTGAGTCATCACAATCGCGTTCTGACCTCTACGCAGTCCACCCAAATGAAACGAATAATATTTTCTATTCTCTAACTGTTAGAGAGGTTTTCCGAAAAGCATATATTTGGCTGCTAGACCTCATGCCTTTATATAGCATTCAAAAATCTAATTTTAATTAAATCTGGATTCTTTAAATATGCATTATATTTATCCAAATATAATTAAATATGTAGAATCTGATTCTACTTCTATCGGGTTTCTTTAGGGATATATATATTTTAATAGTATCTAATAATTACATTAATTATCTAGTATTAAAATATATAAACGAGATTATCTATAATTACAATAACCATGATAATTTCGGTTCTTACTTATTTCGTTCACAACGAGTTTGTACACATGTTATCTAGTCGATATTTGTTTGTTTCAATCATAGGTTGTGACCCTTGTAGGTTCATGTAATGTTAGCAGTAATATCTAGAATAATTCTAATATTATAAGTAATGAGTGACATCTAGCAATACATCATTGCAACATAAGTTACATGAAGTGGTGGTTCGACTTAACCTTCTTTCGTGATTAACTTCTTTTATGTATTACATCCTTTTGTCCTCATATCTAGATCAGACACAAGTCATGGATTAGTCAAACTTGTATAGTCCATCTAATATTTCTTGATATCTTGAGTAGACTATTATAAACGAATAACTATGATATCCCATATTAATTTATTCGAGCATGGTCATGCATTTTCTAGTCTCACTCAATCAAGTGGCCTATAGTATTGCTCCTATTATGTAGGAGGGACAAATCCTATCTTGATCAACCATATTCCGCTACATAGATTGTGACATATCCAATATTAGTCTTCATAGTGTAGTCAATTACGAAACACGTTTGATCGTATCAAATATGTCACTCACGATGTTGGAATAATGATGATCTCAAGTCAGAGGATCATACATGTGGTTATCACCATGAGCAATGTTGTGACTGTCACATAATAATCCAAGAAACATGATCATAGCGGGTTAGTCCAGTATGTCGTTCTCTAACACATGCTTATGTATTGATTTTGACATCTCCATGTCAATGGCAACACTTTGTCATCAATCAACTACATATTAGTCTTGATATATTATTTTTGTTCATGCCCACAATAATACTTGACTAAGGACATTCAAGAATAACTATATTATTCTAAGGACTTTGTTGAGTTGATCACACAATTGCAAATGGCCAAGAGGGGGGTGAATTGGCAATAAAAATTTTGGTGGGAGGATTGAGTAAAAAATAAAAGATGACACAAGTGGTTAGAGTGGTTCAAGTTCTCCAAATGAACTCTACATCCACTACCTTAGTTCCCACTAAGGATTTTCAACCAATTCACTACTTGAATTCTTCCGCTTTTCTTGGATGAGGAGGTAACCTTACAAATTTGATTAAGCTTTCTACCCAAAGCTTAATCCACTCAATTTACAAAGAGAAGGTTTTGGTAAACTCAAATAATTCCTCACAAAGGATAAATGTCTACCCAAATACAATTTCAATTACCCCAAACTCACAATACAAGATAACAATGAAAACACTAGAGTTAGGTACAAGAATTTGACTTTTAAGAGCACAAGGCTTTGGATTTTTGCTTTGATGATGCTTGTAGGTTGAATAGTTGTTGCTGGCCTTCAAAGGGCTTCAATTTATACCTCCTCTATTAATTATAGTCGTTTGGGTGGTTGGAGAATTGAATAGAGCCATTGGAACCCTCTCTTACCACCATAAATGCACTTCTGTAGCTATCAGTATCGATACACGGGGAGCCATATCGATATATGTCTCAAAAAAGAAAGAGTCGTTGTACACAATAAATAGGGGGTATCGAAATGCACGTAGGCATATCGATACTGGGTATCGAAACGGCTAAGATCGTATCGATACCTTTTTCTCGACTTAGCTCACTATAAGTTTCCGTTTCGATACGAGGGTTTACCGTATCGATACGGGTCAACTACCAATTTAAAATTTGGTTACCTAACAACTGACACCAACGGTCGAAATATTTAAAACGATCTGAATTAAAAATTCGTTAAAACCGTATCGATATGGGTGGAGCCGTATCGGTACACCATTCAAACTTTTTTAGACTTTACAAAGGAGTGTATCGATACAGGTTGAATTTGTTTCGATACGGTTAAGAGCGCATCGAAACGAATTCCTCCAGTGGCCAACTTTGTAAAAAAGGTATCGATACGGCTAGAAGCGTATCGATACACCTGAACGGTTTTCAATAGTTTGGCCTTGGAACACTTAGAAAATATTTTGAGTTTGAGTTTTTCAAATCAGTTTTAAACAGTTGATGATTTAAAACTTATTAAAGGACTTATAAAAACAATTTTAAGTTTTTCAATTTGATCCTTAAGAGTTTAATTATATCAAAATCAAACATAGGTTTCACATTCTCCCCCTTTTTGATATAACAAAACTAAAACTTAAAAATTTTGACACTTTGAAAAACTTTGCAAAATTAACTCCCCCTTAATATAAGCTAGGTAACTTTTAAGTTGAAATCAAAATTTTTAAGTGTTGTGAGCTAGCTTCTCTCCCCCTTTTTGTTAGATCAAAAATATTGAGACAAAGTAAAGTGCATAACATAGGCAAAGGTATAAATAGACAACATAAATATCATTAAGTTCAAAATAAAGCATAACATCAACTTAAAAATCCAACAAAACACAAAATCAAAGCATAGGTTTAGAATAAAGCAAACTTAGTCCTAAGAACATGAAACAAAGGTGCATAAATAGAAATATCCTAGATGATATGCATGAGATGCAAGGAGAAGCTACTAGGCATCATCATCATCGCCTTCTTCATCATCTTCCTCTTCATCGACAATTGGAGCATCATTCCTCATGCTATTACGCCACTCACCATGGAAGGCGGAGAGGGAAATATTCAAGGAGTGATGACTGCCTTCAAGAGAGGTTAGACGATTCTCCATGTTCGTCATCCTTGTGTCAAAGCTTGTTTCAAGAGCGGTAAGACGATTCCCCAAATCCGTGCGCATCCCCATGAATTTCTCATTAAGGAAGGTCATAAGAGCATCCATGGAAGGTTGAGGAGGAGGTGGAGGAGCTTGAGGAGCTTGATCACCTTGAGTATTGTCCAATTCGGCCGAGGCCTCGGGTGGTAGCTCGGAAAGACGTAACCAACTTCCATTAAAATAATGAAACTTGCCCCGTGCAAGAGAGCGTTCATCAATAGGATCGGTGAGGGGAGTTGGGTAGTCAAACGAGCAATCAATATCCTTTTTCAAAAAGAAATAGCTTAGGGTCGTACAATAGGTGAAAGAGGTGACGAGAGAGGTGTGGCGATGTTGCACAAGATAGACAATCTCCGCAAACATGATTCGAGCAAGGTTTGGGCGCTTTCTCTCACGGAAGTAACGGATCCAAAAATCATTTACTTGACGGATGGTAGAGTATTTTCCTTCGGAAGACCTAAACCACCAAGAGACCATTAAATGGAGGATCCGATCTTGAGCATTTAGGGCGGTGACGGAGCCACTAAGAACATGGCCTAAAGCATTCTCATCATCAAGGCCTTCATCCTCCAAATTAAAAACTTCACATATGGACTTGACATCAAGGAGGATTTTCTTGCCCATTAGATAGGAACTAACTTCGGTAATAACCCCATTACGATTTGCACAACATTTGGCATTAGTATAAAAGATCAAAACCAAAAGACGAAAATAAAACCCGGGAATAGAGAGAAAATCCATAAAATTCCAACGTCAAAGCAAAGGGAGATATTAAAATTTGAATCGCTCCGAGTCAAGAAAAGGAATAGATATTACCCTTCCCGGACGAATCTTGTAATTCTCGAATTGACGAAAGTATGTGAGAGCTTCGGGGGTTTCAAAGGACTGTTCATAGATTTGGGTATAATTTGGACGAGCAACCTCTCCCGGATTAGATGATTCGCCGGTTTGAGTAACACGACATCTCTTCCTAGATTCCTTGGGTGCCATGAACTAAAAAAAGGTGTGCATTTAGATTCCTTCATTCAAGTTATTTAGAAATCAAAAGTCAAGGTAAAAAAATTGCAAAGAAAAAAAATTAGAAGAAAAAATTTTGAAAGATGAAAATTTGTTAGAAAGATAAAAACAAAAATAAAAACAAAACAAAAAAATTAAAAAAAAAAGAAAAAAAAAAGAATTTTACCTTGATAGAGATTAAAGAAGAATGAAGAAAAGCCTAGCACCAAATTGATGAGAAAACCCTTAGAGCTTTGCTTGATTTGAAAACCTCTTTAAGATTTTGAGTTGTGGTGTGAAAATATGAGGGAGGAAGAGCCTATTTATAGGCTAAAAACGGCTAGGGTTTTTAGGGTTTGAAGAATTTTAGTTTTGGTAAAAGTTAAAGACTTTAAATGCCAAATTTAAAGTTGTCTACGCAATCGCGTATCGATACGCCTGAAGGTGTATCGATACGGGGGTAAAAGTGTAATTCCCATAAAAATGCCCGCTGGAGAATCGTATCGAAACAGATGCAATACGTATTGAAACGACTGAAGCTCGTATCGAAACAGGTTTAACCGTATCGATACTCGTTTGAGGCAAAATGAAATTTGGGAAACTAATAAAGTGCTCGTCTCGATACGTGTAGGGCCGTATCGATACCCTATGCCGAGAAATGCATTTTAGGCCTAAAGAACAACCATAGGCTCGATTTTAACACCTCCTAAAGGAATGTAAATGATGAATGAACAGTTCTAAGCATATTTGAATAGAAACATACTCCCCCTAGCTATAGGCATGGACATTTTTAAGAGTTACAACACACAAACATGCAATTTCACAAGATCAAGCAATATTAAGCACAAAAAGGTCCTAAAAGGTCAAGATAGGCTAGCTAGACCTAGCTCTCTCCTAAGGGACCAAAAGCGCTCTTTATCTAAAGGTTTTGTAAATATATCCGCTAATTGGTTTAAGGTGTCAACATATTCTATAACAACATCATTTTTCAAAACATGATCTCTAATGAAATGATGTCTAATTTCTATGTGTTTAGTTCTAGAGTGTTGGATGGGATTCATAGTGAGACAAATGGCACTAGTGTTGTCACACTTAAGAGGTATGGTTTCTATTTCAACACCATAATCTAAGAGTTGTTGCTTCATCCAAAGGACTTGAGCACAACAACTCCCTAAGGATATGTACTCTACTTCGGTGGTAGATAAGGCTACGCTATTTTGTTTCTTAGAGAACCAAGATACGAGCATACTACCTAAGAATTGGCATGTCCCGGAAGTACTTTTCCTATCTATCTTACATCCCCCATAATCCGCATCCGAATAAGCATGAAGGCTAAAGGAAGAATCTTTAAGATACCAAAGGCCTAAGGTAGGTGTGTCTCTAAGGTATCTAAAAATTCTCTTAATGGCAACTAAGTGTGATTCTCTAGGACTAGCTTGAAACCTAGCACACAAGCAAACACTAAACATAATATTCGGTCTACTTGCGGTAAGGTAAAGCAAAGAACCTATCATGGATCTATAAAGCTTAGAATCAACACACTTACCTCCTTCATCTTTGTCAAGCTTTATGGAAGAACTCATAGGTGTGGCTTGAGGTTTTGCATTCTCCAAGTCGAACTTTTTTAGCATATCATTCACGTACTTAGCTTGATTTATGAAGGTGCCATCTTTCCTTTGTTTGATTTGGAGTCCCAAAAAGAATGAGAGCTCCCCCATCATGCTCATCTCGAACTCACCTTGCATTAGCTTAGAAAAATCTTTACAATAACACTCATTAGTAGAACCAAAAATGATATCATCAACATAGATTTGTACTACTAAGATGTCATTGTTATATCTTTTTATGAAGAGTGTAGTATCCACCTTTCCTTTTTCAAAACCCTTTTCAATTAAGAAATTTGAAAGTCTCTCATACCAAGCTCTAGGAGCTTGTTTTAAACCATAGAGAGCTTTTGCAAGTTTAAACACATGGTTTGGAAATTTTGAATCCTCAAAACTCGGTGGTTGTTCAACATACACTTCTTCATTTATAAAACCATTTAAAAAGGCACTTTTCACATCCATTTGAAAAAGCTTGAAATTATGATAACATGCAAATGCAAGCAACATCCTAATGGCTTCCATTCTAGCTACGAGTGCATATGTCTCATCAAAATCAATTCCCTCTTCTTGGGTCCTAGCCTTGTTTCTCACTATATTACCACTCTCATCTAATTTATTCCTAAATACCCATTTTGTTCCTATAGTAGATTGATTATTAGGCCTTTCAACTAATGTCCAAACTTTACTTCTCTCAAATTGATTTAATTCCTCTTGCATGGCCAAAATCCAAAAATCATCTTTTAAAGCTTCTTTAATATTTTTAGGCTCAATGCATGAAAGAAATGCAACATGGTTCATTAATTTGAGAGAGGATCTAGTGGTTACCCCCTTGGATGGATCACCCAAGATTTCACCACCTTTGACATAGTTGAACTCCCTTGGGTAAGACAACTCCTTTTCCTCAAGAGCCAAGTCCTTCAAGGCTTCAAGAGGTGGATCTTGTGTATCCTCATCTTTAGTTGGAACCTCATCCACCTTTGACGTTTGTTCTCCATCAATGGCATCAAGGATTCCTACATCATCATCATCACAAGATTCCTTCCTCGGAAGGAGGTTATCATCGAAAACAACATGTATAAACTCTTCAACTACTAGAGTTCTTTTATTAAATACATGATAGGCTTTAGAGTTTAAAGAGTACCCTAAGAAAATAGCTTCATCACTTTTAGCATCAAATTTACCTAAATTCTCTTTACCATTATTTAAAACAAAACACTTGCAAGCAAAAGGATGAAAATAGCTAATGTTAGGCTTCTTAGATTTTAAAATCTCATAAGGTGTTTTCTTCAAAATTGGCCTAATCATTACTCGATTTATAATATAGCAAGTGGTATTTGTGGCTTCCGCCCAAAAATATTTAGGTAAATTATTTTCGCAAAGCATGGTTCTAGCCATTTCTTCTAAAGTTCGATTTTTCCTCTCAACTACCCCATTTTGTTGAGGAGTGCGAGGTGCGGAAAATTTGTGGCTAATCCCATTTTCGTTTAAAAACTCATCGAAACCTAGATTTTGATATTCGATTCCATGATCACTTCTAATGTGAGAAATTTTAAGTTCAAGATCATTTTGAGTTATTTTAGAAAATGTGATGAATTTTTCTAAAGCCTCATCCTTTGTACTTAAGAATAGAACCCAAGTAAACCTAGAATAATCATCTACAAGCACAAAAGCATATGATTTTCCACCCAAAATCATTGTTCTAATAGGCCCAAAAAGATACATATGAATCAATTATAAACATCTACTAGTAGAGACATCATTAATGGATTTAAATGAAGTTCTATGTTGTTTACCCTTTGAACATGCATCACAAATTTTATCATTTGAAAATTTAAGTTTGGGTAAACCTCTAACTAGATTAAGGGAAATTAATTTCTCTAAGACACTCATGCTAGCATGTCCTAATTTTCTATGCCAAAGCCACGAGTCATGTTCATCATGTACAACTAAGCATGTATGAGATGAATGAATGTCATCTAGATGCACCATGTATATGTTCCCTATGCGATGACCAATGAGCATTAGTTGATTTGTTTTAATGTTTA